>JBBJLS010000032.1:5476367-5486495 GCA_037577275.1 Bryconaethiops microstoma | reverse complement strand
CACACACACACACACACACACACACACACACACACACACACACACACACACACACACACACACACACACACAACCTCACTTCCCTTCAATTGTATTATGCATTTAACAAAATGAGTAAAATATTAATCATAACCCTTTCCCAACCTTTCAGTTGCTAAAGCCATCTCCAGTACACAGACTATGTTATGATGAATGTGATCATTTTGTTAATCATAACAAAATAAAACATTTTACAATTCAGGAAGGCAACTAACAAGCCAAAGCCAAGCAAGTCTGAATTTTCAAAAGGCTTTTCAGCAAAAAACTTTATGACCCACAAAACAAAACATACTGATTAGGAAATTAGAGCGGAGGTGCTACAGAACCATGTATACTGGCATCATTTGGAGATGGATGAAACTAATGTTTACATGTAATGTTTTTCATGTTGACAAACAGAATTATGGCACAATAACACCAGGGTCTTGGATTAAAACAGTCCAAGATAGTTAAACTGACTGAGCAAGATTCACATTCCTATTGTTTAAAAAATTATGGCAAGGCCACCATTTTGCAGTCTCCCATATTTTGCTGACAGAAATTTTATCTCACGTCCTTATGAAAACCAGATGAACAGCGTTATAGCTGACAAAGAAAAACTAAGCAACTCAAATATTTAAAGAAAGACAATAAAACATCCTAGATGCCCCAAGTGTAACTCCAAGAGAAAACAAAAACAACCAGCAAATCATTTGGTAAATGGTAAACAGTGTTCATGATTGGATATGATTGCATACTTTCAGATAAGATGAAATGGCAGCGACTTGCACTTGGCTACCTATGGAGAGCACTGCTTTAACCAAAGTGCACAATGAAAATGTTTGCATTGCATGAACGTGAAAATGTGCAACTAACATCTGGAAGCCACTTAAACTCAGGTTTTGCTGAGTGGCAGAGTTTACTCTTCTTTATCTCCTCATTAATACTCACAGAATTACTCATTTTCACTTGCACTCACACGGTCACTCTTGTCATTCACACTAGCAAAAAGAGTTATTTAGCAAACATCTATTTCAGTCATTCTTGGCCATCTTCGGTGCGCCATTTTAAGAAGTCCTCTTTTCGTGCATCTGGTTTGATTTGGTTCCGCATGCCTCCAAGCAGGTTAGAGGTAGCCTCAGAGGCCACTATTAAGGGACGCACGACTGTGGGTGGGATCTGACGCAGAACCCCACCAACTGCCCCTGGAAGACCTTTCTGCTCATGCCCACGAGAAGCCACATCACACAGGGTCTGAGCAGTGTCGATCACTCCCTGCAAAAAAAAAGGAATATGGCTACATCAGCTAGGGGCACAGATAGTATGTTATGCATTAGTAATTTCTGCTTTTGTCTTGTATAGTGCAGGTTTGGGATTTCAGCATGTCACATATCAAATAATGGCATGGTAATATAAGAACAACAGATTTAGAAAAAGTCTGAAAGGACCAGACTGATTATTAAGTGACCATCAAAAACAACTATATGCTAGTGTTGACGTTTGATTTGACTAAAAGCTAATTAGCAAAAAAAGAATATGGCAGTATGATACCTCTCTCACGGTGTCATAGGCCTTGGCTACGCCTTCCCTGAGGTCGGCTGGCTGGGGCGTTCGTCTGGGACGAGAGGTGGGGCGTCCTTCTGTGATGTAACGCGTCAAGGGTGGCGTTGGTGACAAGATGTCATACACTGTTTCTGCTGTGGCCTGCAGAATAAATACATCAGAGTGAATCACTTTCATATTTTTCATAATATCCATGATGTAGAGTCCCTCTAGTCCAAGGAGGTAAGCACAGTAAAATAGACATCAAAATTGTTTGAACCAAAACAAATGGGTATAGGTATTGTTTCAGAAAATCAATTCCTAAAAGCAGGAGCAATATTAATGTCTTGTGTTAATACAGCAAAACCACTATCAACTTTTAGATTATTTTTTTTACGGGATACAGTGCACAAAACATGGACACAAATGCTGTATTTTTCATAGGATGTGTTGCAAACTGTGTTTAATAATTTCTTGGCCATACTTTCCTTAAATGTCTTAGTAATGAAACCAGTCAAATTTTGCAGATTAAATAATCAAATGATTACATATAAAATATGCACTTAAATAAGTAATAATACAATATGTTATAAATAACAAAAATATATTCATTGTAAAATATTGTTTTTTTGGTCTATTCAGTTTTGGGTGCTTCACTGACTAGATATCAAACCAGAAAACAAGATTTTGAAAGGCAAAACTAAAACTGTGTGTGTGTACCTGAATGGCCTGCACTAGTCTGTTGCTGAGCTCTAGGGCAGCGGAAGCTGTTGAGGTGCCAAAAGATGCTGCCCCCCTCTGTAAGCCACGGATAATGCGTCCATCTCTCCTATACTGTTCAATAGGCATCCAGAACAGATCTCGCACCCCATGGACTACAGTAAGGAAAAAAACAATGTTGTCATCAGAATAAAATATAAAGGCCTGCATAGCTTGTATTGCTTTCCTTTGTTTTAGAGATTAATAGTGCTTAAATAGGTATAGTAAATGTGTTTGTTTGAAGCTGACTTGATCCTTGGTATTGGAGTGAGAGAAAGAGAATATATGGCTAATTTCAAAATAAAGCAGCACTATCTAATGCATACTCACATAGCTGAACAACAGAGTGCATTGGTCCTACACCTCCCAGAATGCCTGGTAACTGATTCTTCCTGATGTCAGTCAGCCACTCATTCACAGCATACTGAATGACTTTATCAACACCCAGTAACCTAACAAAAGACGGCAAACATGAACATCAATACTGAGTATAATGCAGACAAGTGACCACATTTGTGAAGGAACGAAGAAGAAGAGGATGGGTAAAAACGAGAACAAGACAATCACCCGTGTCTACAGCACAGCCTTTTCAGCTTCAGCTCTGAGCAGTTCAGCTGGGCCAGGCCAATCAGTATACCTGCAAATGTTCCCTAACAAAAAAAAAAAAAAGACATCATAAAATGTTTAAATACACTGCAATCTGCAAGCACCAAATAGTGATTGTTTTTGTTGACTCGCTTGCATACTCCATCATGTTATATTCATATTGTACTGACAGGGTGTGGTACTGTCTTTGGGTTAGGTCTAGCCAAAACTGATTTTTAAATCATCTGCAATCAGCTGCTAAATATGACAAATATTTATGGTCCCCTAAATCCAACGTGCCTGAGCCAAAACAGTAATCACTGTTCAATTACTTATAGACTGCAACTTAACAGAGAACAATCAATTTGCTTAGAAGATCTTCCATGTCTTTTTCTGTGCCTTGCTATGCTTACAGACTAAACCTTCCTTTATGCATTAATGATTTGAGTTTCTCAAACTCAAAATAGAATTGTATCAACTGAACCCTTACCTGTTCAATGGCCACATGCTTCCCATGGTAGTCAAGCCAAATGGGAACTTCCGAAGTGAAACGAAATTCTCTGATAAAAACCAAAAACAGAAATTGCATACAGACCTTGTTTGAAAGACAATACTGAGAAATCAGAAACATCTGGTTTGTTCCAACAATACTTCAAATTTATCAAGTTCATTGACACTTAGTTTACCGGAAATAGATAGGTTGGTCAGAAGAGGACGAGGAACCAGCTGAGGAGGAGCTCTGCTCACTATAGGTTGTCTCGACAGAAGCAGTGAGGTCAGGACCAATTCCAGAGCCAGTTTCCGCTTCATCTGACTGCTTTTGTGTAGTATCTGCCTTGACTATAAAATAAAAAGGGATGATCTATAAGAATCTGCAGAATATATAAGCATCCATCCACATCTAAATGCAACCTCAAAGTTTTGTCTTACCCTCAACTGCTGGGTCAACAGGCAGATATGGGTTAACTCCAGCAGCCAAGTTACTGAAGAAGTCCTTCAGGAAGAAAAGTGCGTCCTGGGGGAGAAGGAAAAAAATGATCGTATATACCATCGCAGTGCTTGCCCACTAGACTTAGCTGTAGTGCGGCTCACTTGACATTGGTGTAGATTAAACATTTAAAAGTATAACACAGCTTCTGGCATGTTACAGAAAAAAAACCTGACGCCTTGCCCACACCATTTAGATCTCTTTAAGGTCACACTTGGGTCTCCAGAACTACCTTATTAAATGTTCACAGTAAATTGCAATGAAGCCTCTTTCGTGAAAATACTAGTACTACCGGACTATCAAAACTATACAAACACTAATGATAATCCCAATTTATGGCTGAATGCTGCTTACCTGGTCTATGTTGAGTCGAAGAGGCAGCAGGCTAACTCTCAGGCAACACTCTGGTCCTCCCAGTCCAGACTCAGGAAGCACCTGCAGAGCCTTCACTGTCAACTGCAGCAAACATACACAACTATGTCAAAACACACATATTGCAACAACAGCAGAAGACATCCTAATGGAAGGATGCATGCAAGCCTTTTTTCTTCCCTCTGTCTGGTTCTCACCTTCAAATCACCCATGAATAAGCTTTCTACAAGCTTGAAGTGGAGTAAGAGGAAGAAAAAGATCTCTCCACGCCTTCTTAATTTGACCTTTTATATGTATTTTACACCTATTTGGCAAACACTATTCAAACAGGCTTAAAGACTTGCTTCTAGTGAAAACCAAAAAAGATATCAGCACCAAGCTAGGGCACTGCCAGAAGCAGGAGTTAGTGCTGATGCCTAAATATACAGGGATATTAGAAGAATATTTTTATTTTTTCAGGTGCTGATTTAAGAGAAGGGTCGGGTTCAGTCCCCCCTTGGGGGGATTAGAGAGAAGAGTTTTGACACTTGTCTTTTATGCTCACCATGTTGGAGTGGGCTCTGCGGGGCATGCTCTCACTGGTGTACAGGTAGAGGAACTTGTTGAGCTGAGAGGAGGCCAGTCTGTCACGCACCTCCAGCTCCTGCACAATGAACACCTGCCGAGAGAGAGGCTGCTCCCCTACACCAGATCCTTCCACATCCTGCCCCGGGACTGCAGAAGGCGCCACAACAGGGTATGACTCATGCTGGAAACTGACCTGGAATGACAAGCAGAAGGTTGAGAAAATCAGCAGTCATTATATTTATTATATGGGGCAGATGGTTGCCTAGTGGTTAGGGCGTTTGCCCTGCAATCAGGAAGTCGTGGTTCAATTCCCAAGACTGCTAGTGGCACTTCTGAGGTACCCTGAGCAAGGTACCGTCCCCGGGCGCTGTGTTCCTGGCTGCCCCCTGCTTCACTTGGTGAATGGGTTAAATGCAGAGGAAGAATATCGTGCTGTTCACACTGTGTGCTGTGGTGTGTTCACGTATGACAGAATGATCACTTTCACTGTTTCACTTTCATTAATTAGTTGTACAAGAAATGTTTTTAAAATTAGTGTATTTGAGAGCTATTATTATTATTATTATTATTATTATTATTATTATTTGTATTATACATTCATTCATTCATTTTCTGTAATTGCTTAATCCTTACTAGGGTCTCGGTTACCCGGAGCCTATCCCATGGTCAATAGGTGCGAGGTAGGGACTCACCCAGGGTCGGGCACCAGCCCATTGCAGTATTATTATTATTATTATTATTATTATTATTATTATTAGAAAAACAGCCAAAGTAATAGTCTCTTTAATTCTGGGGACAAAAACAGCTTAAATGACGATGATAATGATGATGATTATATCAGGTCTGGGTACATGAACCCACAAACGTCACAAGTGGACCACAAAATGTATATGTACCTTTTGAGAAAACCAGAATATAAGAATGAGCTGCACTCTAATGAGTCGAAGATCAAACAGGTTCATGTCTTCATTGGGAATGGATGAACCTAATGCAATGCAGTTTAGGTTAATGGGTCAATTGATCAAATTTCCACTCATTATTTACTACATCCATGAGTAGAATAGCATCTAACACACACAGAGTGTGGATAGACAGGTTAAAGAACAGCCTTTAAACCGCCAAGATACTTCACCACATAGGTGTAATTTGTAGTTTTACAGTTACAGACTGTTTCTCTCCCTTTTCCCTTTTCCCTGTTCATGAAGTATCTTGTATATGCAGTACAAAAATGGTTGTAACTTCTGCAGTCTACTCAAGCCATTATTACTCAGATAGCTTAGAAAACTTAGACAGACTTCATAATGGACTTTGCTTTTAAATAATGTAATACACACTATGCAGTAGTGGATAAAGTGCACCAAAGTACTTGCAGTAAATAGACTTAAATAGGAAAAATAAGATATGCACAGTATATGATGCTCTTTCAAGATTAAGGACACATTTACATGTAGCAAAAGTAATTAATTTGTGGTGTTTTCTGTCTAAAAAAAATAACAGACAATCTTAATTAGACATGAATACCAAGGCTGCAGACTCAGACATGATCCCCCACTGTATATTATTTTCAGTCAAGGTTAAGACTTGATCTGGGTCTGGAAACTAGCCATATATGTCATGAAGTATTTAACTCTTCTGATAAGTGAATTCAGACAACATCACTACCTGACCTCACCAATGCTTTTGAGGCTGAATGCAACCAAATCCTAACAGTGTTTCATATAAAAAAAGCCTTCAGAGGAAAGTAGAGGCTGTTACTGCAACAACATTGACACCCTTGATTTCAGAAAATGCCAACAAACTGTTTGATGTACAGAAGTAAAAGTTCAAATTAATGGTAGCCCAGTTCTCACCAAAGTTAAGATTCCTTTTTTAAATTACACAAGTGAATGATAGAGGTCTTCTGAAATGTAGTATAATCAACATATTAATTTTGGAAAAAAACAATTTAATATTCTATCATTTTAGCTACATAGTACACTAGCCCCTTGCTTTGGACTCATTGTAGTCACATGATGCACTTAAGAGCATTGGACTGACATATTACCCCTAAATTTCATTGTGAATTGCTTGCTCAGTGTCACAGAATATATTTTTAACAATTCAGTGGGCAAATGTGTTGCTTCAGGTTTAAGAGGATTATGAAATGAAATCTTCATGTTTTTCGGGTCTATTTAGAGTAACAGACTTCCCATTTTGCACTTACATCTTTAAAACAGGCCTTAACCCTCAGAATAAGGATTCAGTGGAGGTGCGTTCGTTTTCTCTGGCCAGGATACGAGAACTCTGCTTCAGTGATGCATAGAATGTGACAGGATGTAGGGAGTCAAAAAGGCCCATCAAACACAATGACAGGGAGCTTGAGTTGTTAGAGAGAAAGTGGTGTATGTGTTTGTGAGAAAATGAAGGAAGGTGAAAGGGGGCAAGCACCAGAGGAACAACAACAGAGGGAGCGAGAGAGGAAGTTGCTGTTTCATGCCTCAGTGAAGTCAAACAGTGACCGGGCCTGTACCGGGAACATAGAGGACTTTATTTATAAACATGCATGGTTGTCACATATTGTCATTTTGAAATGAACAATTTTAATGCTTAGGTGCTACATGCATTAGCATGTAAAGTCAACTAACCATTTAAAAAGTAGTTCATGTGTGTATTGATGTGTGTAGCAAAAGAAGTTACTAGCAGTTCATCTCAGCCCTAGACACTCTTACACTTTTTACTACACATTAAAAATGACCACATATTTTCGATATATTTCATTTATTTCCCTGTCTGTGCTAATATATGACCAACCTCTCGTAGCTATCTGTGCCTTTGTGCGGTGGTTTTATCAACAATAGCCATTAATAATAAGACGTGTTGCTAGACTAAAAAAATCTTTATTAAATCTGAATTTAATCCAGTCTTCCCTCCCAAAGTGAAATTTTCCCAAGACACTGCTTCTTTTCACGAAATTCTGCAAACATTTCCTCCAAACATACCTTTGCTTATTGTGGCCAGAAAGTTTCATTTTCACTTCATCAGTCCACAGGAGTTATATGTTCCTTTGCAAATGTCTAATGCTGAATTTTGTGGTGAGAATGAATAAAAGGATTGTTCCATGGTCACATTTGAACACTAGAACAGAGTACCACTGCATCACTAAATGAACTAAAAACAAATAATTTCCTAAAACACCATGAAACTTCTTATAAACAAAATGTAATTATATAGACATTCCCATTCATATTTTATTATTACTAAGGACATTTGACCAACTTATTCATCTGGTTTCTGTTCTATTGAGGGATAATATTATGTGATGCCCAGGCCAAACCCAACCTTTTCATCAAACAGGATGGGGATGATCAAAGAATTGGCAACACAAAGAACAGAAACAAAAGCTTGTTGAACAGCAAAGCACATTTTTTTCATTTTTCATAAACCATAGATATTTTAGGTTACTTCTCACTCTTGTTTAATGCACTCACTTTACTCTGTAAAATGTATCAAATTACTATCCTTAAGAGAGAGAGAGAGAAAGAGAGAGAGAGAGAGAGAGAGAGAGAGAGAGAGAGAGAGAGAGAGAGTGTGTCTGTGTGTGTGTGTGTGTGTGTGTGTGAGAGAGAGCGAGAGATTGGGGTAAAAAAAGGTCACACAGTTGGAAAGAAACATAGTATTTGACATTTCTGACCCTTTCAACTTCTAATTTGACTGCTGGGTCAAATTGACCTGAGCAGTATCTGTGTTATATAAACATGGGGGGGGGCGGGGGGTTGCATATATGTGAAATGAACCATTTTTATTTTATATGTTCGATACCCTGATTAAGCGAAACACGGGCAGTTTCATACTGAAATAATACTTTTAATTTTTTATTTTTTTACATATTTTTTTATTTAAAACGTGTCAGTTTGCAGCTTTACGAGGGTTAAGAAGCTAGATAGTGCCACTATGTAGGCAGTATAGTGTGACCGCAGTATGTAAACACCGTTAGCTCAGTGCTAATATAAGACTGGAAATCCTCAGGGCCTGTTTCAGGAAGCAGGTTTACTGAACACTCAGTTATTCGTCTCAGAGTTGAAGGAAACCACGAGTTTCCGGTTTCAGAAAACCAGCTCAGTGTAACTGTCAGTTATTGAGGCAACAAAGTCCCTGAAGCTAAACTGCTCGCAGGTTTTACTCCAGTAACCCGGAGTTTCTCTATTTTAACTCAACCTTCCTTGACGAACCCACTGACATCGAAGCACAAATTATCCGCAGAAATATTCACCGAGACAGAGAGAACATCAACATAAAACATGTCTGATCAATCATTATCCGATCATTTTCTGTTACAGCGTTTGTTTTTCTTCACAACCCGCAATATTCTCGGCCCCCTGTCGCTCACGTAACACATCGTGGACGCGCTCTTAGCTCTGAACAAGTTCTTTGTGTTGCACTTGGTTTCTTTTCCAACGGAATTTTTCTGTATAACATCTGCGAACACGTTTCCAAGGCGACCGTCTGTCGCTGTGTCAGACATGTGACCCTTGCACTCAAACACTTACTGTACACATTCATACTAATTCCTAGACACAGACCAGTAGAATCACAAAATTGCAGGCATCACTCTAAGAAATACTATGTTTGTATGACGTATAATGATTTGAAGCATTAATCAGTTCATGTGATAAGACACAGTACAGTTTTTCCATTACCACACAAAACTAATAACTGAAAGCTTTCGACTTCTTTAACCCGTCTGTCGTCTTTAAAATGACCAATTAAATCAGTTCGGTTCCTTTTTTCCAACTGTTCTCAGTCTACCCAATATATTTTAGGATTTCCAGGTGTGATTGACTGCATAGATGGAGCTCATATTCCTACAGTAATTATGTAAATTGGGAGTCTTCCTTTCCACAGTATTGATGTGTAAATTTTCAGTATTACAAATAGATGACAGGCCAGTTTCACAGTACAGCTGCTGGAGCTAATCACTGTTCTTCTGTTCTTCATATGTGATGCAGCTCACATCACCACCAATGTGGAAGAAAAGTGGTCTGGATCTGTGCATGACTCCAGAGCTTTTCATGAGTCTACACTGAACCTTTAGACTGTGTACTCACTATTGTAGGAGAATTTGATGGATACCTGCTTGGTGACAGGGGGTACCCTGATCCCGAGCCTGAGCCACAGCAACACGAGGCATAGAATAGAATAGAATAGAATAGAATAGAATAGAATAGAAAGCCTTTATTGTCGTTATACACAGTATAACGAAATTTGAAGCAGCTCCGTAAAGTGCACATGTGACATAGCATATAATAAGAGACTAATAC
>JBBJLS010000032.1:5433683-5476267 GCA_037577275.1 Bryconaethiops microstoma | reverse complement strand
ACCACAGTGAGGGCCATTGTTCACAAATGGAGAAAACATGGAACAGTGGTGAACCTTCCTAGGAGTGGCCGGCCTACCGAAATTACCCCAACAGCTCTGCGATGACTCATCCAAGAAGTCAAAAAAGAACCCAGAACAACATCTAAGCAACTGCAAGCCTCACTTGCCTCAGTTAAGGTCAGTGTTCATAACTCAACCATAAGAAAGAGACTGTGCAAAAATGGCATGCATGGTAGAGTTTCAGGTGAAAAACACTGCTGACCAAAAAGAACATAAAGGCTCATCTCACTTTTGCCAAAAAAACATCTGGATGATCCCCAAGTTTTTTGGGACAATATTCTGTGGGCTGACAAAACAAAAGTTGTAATTTTTGGGAGGTGTGCGTCCCGTTACATCTGGTGTTAAAGTAACACCACAGTTAAAAAAAACATCATACCAACAGTCAAGCATGGTGGTGGTAGTGTGATGGTCCGGGGCTGCTTTGCTACTAAAAAATCCTGAAGAAGAATGTCTGGCCATCAGTTAGTGACCTCAAGATGAAGCACACTTGGGTTCTACAGCAAGACAATGATCCAAAACACACCAACACGTCCACCTCTGAATGGCTTAACAAAAGCAAAATGAAGGTTTCGAAGTGGCCTAGTCAAAGTCCAGACTTGAATCCAACTGAGATGCTGTGGCATGACCTTAAAAAAGGCGGTTCATGCTTGGAAACCCTCCAATATGGCTGAATTAAAACAATTCTCCAAAGAAGATTGGATTCTCCAAAGAAGAATTCCTCCACAGCGATCTGAAAGACTCATTGCCAGTTACTGCAAATGCTTAATTGCAGTTGTTGGTGGCACAACCAGTTATTAGGTTTAGGGGCAATTAATGTTTCACATAGGGCCATGTAGGTTTGGATAGTTTTATTTCCTTGATAAATAAAATCATCACTTAAAAACTGCATTTTGTGTTTACTTGGGTTATCTTTGTCTAGTATTCAAATTTGTTTGATAATCTGAAAAATTTAAGTATGACAAACATGCAAAAAAATTAGAAATCAGGAAGGGGGCAAATACTTTTTCACAGCACTGTACATACCACTGCACATAATTCTGATATGTAAGTAATGATTTTATTTAATTTTTAGGTATACACTTTTAGAATTGTAGGTAATACTGTGTGTGCTACTGCCAGAAACAACCTTGGTCAGCTGTATCTCCATGAGCAATGAGTGCTGTCTGCCACTTCCTCCCACCCAACGCCATGAGTTCTGTGGCCTGGAGGAGCCAGCTGAGCGGGAAGGAGAACTACGGGCTCCAGGAGGAGCTGAGCGGCCCCTGTAGAAAGAAAGGAGAATTTATCAGACACTACAAGAGGCATACCCATCAACAATTTTTTAGCTGCACCGCTGCAGACCCTGTGGAGAGTATTTTACTGTTCTAAACATACCTGATTTGCCTCATCAGCTAATATCTAAGAAGTTAATTAATTGACTCTGGCATGTTAAGAGTAGAAAAATCCCAAATTCACAGGAAATCCACAGAACTGGTATGAGAAATCTTTACTGAAGACTAAGGTCAGATCAGATCTGGTGTTTGGACAAACCATTAATATCAGTGAGGAATTGTATCTGCATATTTTAAAGATTCTGATGAGTTGTTTTGCATATAGTGGTCAGCTACATAAGCTTGATTACCTATGGCTGTGTTGTGTGTGAGCAGAGGTGGGTTTGCCCCCAAAGTCTTTGCCTCCGTAGAGATGCCAGACGACAGAAACCTCTCTGAGTACTACCCTACTCTGGGGTATAGGGAAGCGGGAAGGTGCTCGCAACAGGTCAGAACTTCCTCGTGGCCGAGAAAAGTACCCGTCACGCACCTTTATAGGACCCTGACACAACACAGTCACCACTGGTTCTCCATCCTTTGGCTGTGAAGAAGAAAGAAGAAAGTGAGAGATAAATAAAAGCATAGCATTTCTTAATTATGATTTTATAATATTGCTGATGTCTGTGCAAATGCGAAAAAGTAAAAAGTAGAAAATTAGAATTCTACAGCAGAGTAAAAAAAAAAACAAAAAAAAACACCTCATAGAACAGGTCTAAAACTCTCTTGGCATACTCACTTGTGCTAAAAAAATAAAAAATAAAAATAAAAATTAAATTCTACACAATGGCAGGCCTTTAGATTTTAAATAGCCTGTGATGCTTTCTAAGAGCAGTGCTTTTGCATAAATAATATAGTGCCATATCAGTTCCACTTACTGGAATGCCCATGCCTGGAGCCTCTAGGATACAGAAGTCATCGTTGTCAGTGGAGCCTTCTGAACCCTCCTCTGACATCATATCTGCATGAACCTCAGTGGCTGTGGCTACCAGTTGATCAAGTTCCGACTCATCTCCATCTAGCACAGAAGAGCGTGACCTGGGGGCCTCTCCAGGGAACAAGTAGACTGAGACAGGAGAGCCTCGTTTTACTGAGGAAGGAGAGTCTGCTAATTAAACAGAAGGGGGAAAACAAGTGATCACTGATCAAACTCAACTCATTGTTTGAAAATTATTTCGCAGTAGTATGGCACCCTAACAATTAGTGACTTGGTTTGTATTAGTCTACCATGATTTGGTTTCTGAAAATGTACAGAAAACAACTAAAAGACTGCTAATATATTCTGAGCTCTAACAAGGCAGCTACTGAAATTGTAGTACATGAACACACTACAAAAGACAAAAGACAAATCATAAAATCTCACCAGTGTCTTGGTCCTCTTCACGATGAGTCCTTTCCGTGTCAAGCAAGGCATCAGTAAGATCACACTGGTTAATCTCTGCTGTCTCTGCTGGTGGGCAGGGTGGTAAAGATGCAGGAATTTCTGAAAGCTGGTGAAAAAAAAACAGTCTTCACTTAAAGTTTCTGATCCTCAGTTACGAAAGGTTAAAGGCTTTAAGCAAGATTCTCACCGGAAGTTTCTGTCCAGCAATCTCAGTAGGGGAGGTGTGACGTGGTGGTGGGTGCAGGTCGCCCTGTGAAACCAGGTACTGTAGCATGTTCACCAGAGCAGCACAGGAGTCGGCACACGTGCGCACGTGAACCACGTTATTCGAGCAGCGCAGCTCAAACAGAGGTTGGGTCTAAAGATAAGAGTGTTACATCAAGCAAGACTTTTTAAGAAAATGCACCACAGAAGCATTAAAAATAAATAAATATATAATAATGATGTTAAAAAAAAAAAAAAAAAAAACACAAGAGACTCACCAATTTGCCAGTGTCCTTGCCTTTCCATGTAGTTATGGCCAGCTCCAAAAGGTCAATGTCTAACACACAGACATAGTCTGGAGAAATGAAAAAAATAAATAACCAAACAATTATCATTCTGTACATGAGAAAGACTGCTTATAGGTACAGTATGCATAGAGGAGTGATCAACAGTACCTCGTCTCAAATCCACTGTCTCACTCTCACATTTATCAGTGAGATACAATGCAGAGTCATCCAGGATAAACCTAAGATGGGTTTCAAAGCTATTAGGTTCCACAAATAAAAATACCTTAGCATGGCCATATTATATCAGAAAGTGCAATACCTGAGATGGAAAGTGGCTGTATCCACAATGATGTTACTGGACAAAGAGAAGGATTCTGCTGTAAACAATACTCTCAATGGAAGATATAGGGGCCTGCATGTGACAAAAAATATATATATAAGAAAACAGATCTATGCAAATGATTAATTAAATTATGTCTATAGCTTTTCAACAGTTTGGGGAGCATTTCTACTTCATATTATCTACATCTGTGGGTCTCTCCTGGATATACTCTGGGCCAGTAATGATGAGAAGTCACATTTCACACGGACTTCTCCATTTTACCTGTAGTCAACTGCACAAGTGGCCAGGTGAGTATGTAAGACTGTGATAATGGCAGGAGGGGTGTATCCTAATATATCATCATCAATGACATCCAGGAAATCAACTAACTGAAGACAGAAAAAGCAGGTAAAAAAAAATAATGAATTCAGTCATTAGATCAGAAATTCTGGGGTTATGCATACTTTGCATTATTCAATTAGAGGTACCTGCTCATGCCAACCGTGGTTGGTCAGTGCCATGTGATGTCGTAAAGTAGCACCTTGTAGTCGTAGGGCAACCAGAAATTCCTGAGGAAAAAAATAGATAAGTGAAATACAGCTTAATAAAATATACATTTATAGATTTAAATTACAGTGGATTTAAATTACATAGAAACCTTAACGTTCCGTTGGAGGTCAAGAGTGATTTTGATAGCAGTTGACAGCATCTGGCCACCTGTCTCTCTGCCAGCCACACTGCTGACCCCCACCTCTGTGGGATAAATTGTAGGATCCAGATGGTTTGGGGGAATGAACTTGGGCATCTCTAATCGTACAGGAGTAGGAGAATCTGGGACATCCGCTTCAGAGGAAAAGAAATGAAAAAAAGACTAACACTTGAATTACATTTAATTATAGATAATCATAAAAATGTTAAAATGGATATTTAAAATGGATCTTAGTATTATGCATTCAATAGGTAAGCCGCCATTAGGCCATAAATAATCTTACCTTTATGGTACAATTCAACTGTTTTGCTCTCTATTGTCAAAAAATTTAGATTGGGATTATTCTGATGTTGAGTAACACTGAATATCTTCCCGCCTTCAAAGTCTAGCAACAATTCCCCATGGCACTGTTCAAGTCTTCGTCCTGCCTCATTCTTTGGGAGCAGAAAATGAACAAGATATCAGAAAAGGTCACCATCTAACTTTATTTTAACTGACAGTATTTGCTCCTTTGGTCATTTTCTCACCTTAGTGTCTACCATAGCCTGGATGCGGCCCTTGCCAACAAGCACTGTTAAACAGAGTAGACTGAGGGCATGATTCAGTTGGTATTCTAGTTGCCGCTTTTTCCCTGGAACACTGGCTGAATGAAACTGAGGCTCCTCCTCTTCTGAGTCAGATTCTACAGTTAAAGGGAATGATAAAAATGGAAAAAATAACTAAATTAATTCAAGAATCACAGACAGAGATTAAAGATTTCAAACACAAACTGACCAAGCCTGAAGGCAGATTTGCAGAGCTGAAACTCATCATCGCTAGATCTGCGTTGCCGCAGGGGGCTGTGAGAGTTTTTTGGGGGGGAGGGAGGGGGAGAAGGGGGCTCCCACATAAGCAAATCATTATTGATCCTGAAGAGTAAAGAGACAAAGAAGCAAAATTAGGGGGAAAAGCAAAACATGGGAGTAAGCTGGCACTGATCACTGTGATACAAGCAATTAAAAACAAATAAGCACATTTGTTTAAGCAATGACATGCTAAAGGTCAGTGACAAACAACAAATCAAGTTCATACCTTATATATTTTTTAAACAGACAAATGGCATATACGGTAGAATAAATTAAACACTGGACAGAATGATGAAGAATGATGTCATAACTGTAACTGAAGTACAGCCTGAAAGCTCTTGCCTGTTGTAAATGCTCTGGAAAGCGTCTTTACTGGGCAGCAGGATATAGGCCACAGGCAGTGTGACATCTACAACATACTGACACTGAGTCACACACTGAGACTGAAATTCCTTCATCTCCTCTGGATCAGCTGGAATCACCATCTAACAATTCAAAACAAGTGAGTGAGTGAGATATGAGGGTGGAAGTATATACATAAATAGACACAGGAGACAGCAAAAAAAACAAACAAACAAAAAAAACCCCCCAAAACAACAAAAACAAACAAATACAAAAGGTTCAGAGAGATGACAAGATGAGTATAAAACGTACTGAATACAAAAATTATAAAAATGAGAATAGTGAGAAGACGAATGACGTCTACCTCCTCGGTCTCAAACATGGTACGGTTGGAGGAGAAGGGGGAGCTATTCTTCTCTCTCAGCTCACAGGGGTTTTCCATAGACATGGAGCCAAGGCCCAGATCTCTGTTCAGCCCTACACCTGCAACTCCTGTACTGTCCGTACCTGCTTCTCCACTTACACGTACAATAATCCTGCAGATAAATGGATGGGTAAATAGGCAAAAAAAGATTTAGAACTGTTTGTTGCAAGAATTGATCTACAGTATTACAGTATACAGTCATCCATAAACGCACACACCTAGGTGTGTTCTGCAAGTCTGTGCTCTTCTGCACACGAATACAAGGGAAAGAGCCTCCCTCCCAATCCTCATACACTCCTTAAAGAGAGGGAGAAAAAAATATCACCAGTATATGAACATACAGCAGTCTTTATCATAGGTCAAAGCAAAGAACACAAAATTCTATTTCAAACAAAGACAAGCATGCAAGTTGTTCTTTCCTACCGTGCATGTCAATGAAGGTGGCCTCCAGCAGCTGTGTGAGCTTGGCATAAGGAGTGGATGGTGTCTCCTCCTGGATGTCTGGGCCCTGCTGAGACTTCAACTCTAAGTTGGAAATCTCCAAACTAAGGATCTCTTTGCGCACTGCCTGCTCAGTAATAGGTCTTCTTTGGTCTAAAGGTCGAAGGTCTGGGATAGGGAAGCGAAGCCTCAGGACAGCATAGGGGGAGAGGAGAGTAATTGAGGAATGTACCTCTAACGACTGGGTCTGTAGAAATACAAAGGGGAATACACAAAGCAAAAGACAGAGATAAACATAAGAGAACATGAAGAAACGTGGTAGACTATATAGTGCAAAATAAGGACAAATGCTACCATTACTACCTTGTGGATAGCAATTCATCACTGTCATATGAACAGCAGCTAACTGGTGTTCATTTTTCTTTTTTATACCATTTGAAAACACCAGGGGCTCTACATGGTTTAAGCAACAGTATTTATAAATGTACAGTGTGAATGTTTTAGAAAACTTCAGGACCTGTGTGCTCGCTGGTTCTGAAGTTTGGCTGGGGCAGTGGCTCAGGGCCTGTATGATGCCATCTAGCCTCCCCAGTGTGTCCAGGTCTACCTCAGTGGTCAACTCGCCCAGTTCTATGCGTAAAACACTGTCCCTGCGTACCACACGCTGTTTCAGTCCACTCTGCAGAGCAGCAAAAATGCATTAATAAGTCATGCTGTTCAAACCAAACAAATAGCAGACAGGATTCATTAAGTAATTTCCAGCATGAGGTGGAGGCTTCTCATGGAAGAGGTATATGACACATGATTAACTTTGACTTCCATAAGTCCAATTCAGATGAGCTTTATAGAACATGCTTGGGAAGACTGACATGAGTTAGTGTTCTAATGTTCAATAGCGCATGGGTAGAGAATTTGAGGATGGCCTCACTTAATCACTGATTAAGTTGACTGAGCTGGAGCACCTTGCGCTGGTGTTTCTCGGTCAGGCTGTAGTGTAACTGGGCACAGGGTCTGGTAGTGGCTCCCACAGTAAAGAGACCAGCAGACTTGAACTGCAATAGCTGAAGACACATGCATGCAAACACTCAAGACAGGTAGGACAGTCAGTGTCAGTGTTATTTATTGGAATGGCCAATTGCAGCCTGTTTTCCAACAGTAGTTAAAAGTCATAACAGAAAAAAACCCCAAAAAAAACAAAACAAAAAAAAAACAGATCAACAGATGAGTGAGATGCTATACCAGACCTCAATGTAGTGGGGATTGCCTGGCTCCCACAGGCACTCCAGCAGTTCCAGCCTGCTGAAGGAGAGGTCAGAAGTCACAGAACGGGTGTGCCGCCCGGAGCTACGCATCTCACACGAGACCTGCACTGCTGCCCCTGTTAGCCTGGAGACCAAAACACAGCATACAAATTAAACAAAACTGTGCTTCTAAAGAATACAGTATTCTCCAATATGCTAGGAACATATGCCACACTCTGGACTGACTATATAAACAAAGGCAAGCTTTTCACTGTTTTTTAATATTTATGCTAGGTTTAAAACGAAACCTGATTAGATATTCTGATGTGGAATGGCAATACAGCTGCATGTCAAATGTGAGCAGAGAATCTCTGTGTTGGATAGTGACAAAATACATGTAACAGCATTATGTAATGCATAAAAAGTATGTTTATGAGTGAATGTGTCTTAAAGAAAATGTACCTGAGGTGAGAATGAGGGCAAGCTTTAGCAAAACTGCCTCTCAGATTCTGAAAATCTCTCTCACTGAACATGCTGTCTTTGAAGTAGGCCAGTTCATGAAAGAATGTGTGAGACACCGTAGCCAACGAGGACTGGTTACCACCCATGAGTGGTTCCTGCTCTAGGAGAGTCAGGGTGACTCCACCAAGAGAGAGGCGAAACAAAGAGTCAGGCTTCATGGTTTCTACCTGGCCACCGTGGGATAAGCGCCCTATTATACAAAAGAGTGAAGGAAAAGGGATTTCCAGAGCTTTTAAGAAACTTCACAGAAATTAATACATGACGCATGGAAAACTGAAGTGAGTGTTTTGTTAAGGAAGGTATGGTAACGTACGTGGAGGCCTGCTACAATGAGGCAAGCTGGATAAGGTACCTGGTACAGGATAACGTCTGGGGCAGTTGAGCATTCCCTGAGGAAAAAAAAAAAAACCAAAACATGATATCTCACACAACATGGCAATATGGGGAAAATATGTTACATCATCTGCATCAGATTTACTTATTTACTGGTTTGCTACTAGTTTGACACAGACCAGCAGGACTATTTGGCTATGGGTAAAAAAAAAAAAAAAAAAAAAAAAAAAGTTACTATATCCTATTGTTTCCAAATCTTACATACCGTTGTGAGTATTCACTATGTCCAAAATACACACCCCAAAGTAAATTATCACCATAAAACCTATAGTCTTATTGAAACTTCTGACAAACACACACAAAGCTGACCTGTGGAGACAAAGGATGTGTTTGGGCCAGGCTGCTTTGGCTGTGTATTGAAGACTCCATGTCACTATCTGAGAGCTCGCTTCCTGAGCGTACTGACATTGCACTGCTCGTCATACCTCCAGGCCCCATTGAGTAAAACATTTCTGAGAGAGAGAGAGAGAGAGAGAGAGAGAGAGAGAGAGAGAGAGAGAGAGAGAGAGAGAGAGAGAGAGAGAAAGAGAGCAGAAGGATTTAAAATTCTGAATATAGCACAGCACAGCTGTAAATAAGGTTGTCAGCGATCTACCAGGTAAAATACACAATAATCTCACCTCCGTTCTGCATGCCATAGACATAAGGGTCTGCATCCAGCTCCAAATCTCTGTCTGTCATATCTGTACTGAGTTGCTTACTGAGGTCCTCCTCTATCAACCTAAGATCATCTGAACCCAGAGGCCTACTATGGCCACTGCGGGGAGCACCACAAGTACTACTGCTACCCTCTGACAAAGTGGGAGAAAAGAGTGTATGACAGAAAAAGAGTGCAAGAAATTTAGACAGAGAGTAGGTGAATATGGATGACAAAGCATAGCTAATTGCTATAGTTAACAACGCTGGCAGTCCTGGAGGATATATTACCGGTCTCAATGCAGAGAGCAGTCAGAAGGTCTGTCAAGTGAATAATTTGACTTGGGGACAGCAACAAATGCAGACAGCCCACTTTACCATCGAGTTCCAACTAAAAGAATGGAAGATTTAATTAACAAGAAAAGAAACAAACAAAGGACCAATGCCATACCCACATCAATTACTAGTGAGCCACAAATTAAGCACATTTTCTACTTAGTAAAGACTACAAACACGGATTCTTGATGTAACACAAATGCCTAAGAGAGGCCACACCTTGGGCCCTGGTAGCATGTCGTTCTGTTTGATTTTGAGAGTGGTCTCTATGAAGCCAGAGCAGCTCCCAATGAGCAAAGGCTCAGGAGGTAGTCGTAACGACTGAGGAGCGGAGTCTTTTTCTTTCTCATCATAATCTTCACTGCCTGGAGTACCTTCAGGAACAAGAGGTCCCTGGAAAACAGGAGAACAGTTTATGAACATGTTCATTGCACCAGAAAACTATCTTAGAATGTCTGCACGAAATCATCTACAGCATAAAGTGATCTAGTGAGAAAATACAACTGCATCAACATCTCTCAGTTTTTTATATCTTCCTGTATTACACTGAGCTTATGGACACACAAATTTGACCTAATGTAAGGTTATCAGCTGACAAGCTATTTCACTTTGTATTGTCAAGCTCAGATTTACTTTCACCCTCTGGTTTTAGCCAGTCATTTATGCCACCTGTTGGCTTGTAAATCCTCTGTTATAAAGGCTCTCACCTGTGGATCTCCAAGGGTCTCATAGAGCAGCTTTACAGAATTTAGCTGGAGGATCTTGTGCAGGAAGGCTGGAGGCTGGTGGATATCTACAGGCACTGTCTGATTTGAGTCTCTCACAGCTTCATCACAGTAATCCAGCCTGCAGCATGAGACACAACCACCATGAGAAGAAAACAAATTTACAGGGCAAAAAGTTACAGGGCAGCTAAATAACAAATACAGTGTGGGTCAATTGAACAGTGATTTGGTATTTGTTGTTTTGTACAACAGTGCATTGGATAAGAATAATATTAATCTGTTAGCTATAATTTATAGCTATACTTGAAAAAACATCTGGACACCCCAGTCAAAAAACATCTTTTGCTAAAAAAAAAAAAAAAATGTCTGGAACAAAATTAAAGATGACATATCTCTAAAAACACAAATAACCCTTTCACTGTTTTTGTGAAGTATCAGAGCTTATTTAACTCACTAGGTCTTTTTTATTTTTAGTAATTATAATGTAGATAATTCCAGAGGATCGTAAATTATGTGATATACACATTCATGGAATATAAGGATAACTGTTAAGACCAAGATCTGGACAAACAAGACCCACAAATATCTATTTGGCTGGCACAAAAATAGTGTAATGTGACCAGTGTGTTAGAGTAAAATGACCATTTGTCATATGTGAACACACCACAGCACACAGTGTGAACGGCATGAAATGCGTCTCTGTATTTAACCCATTTACTAAGTGAAGCAGCAAGCAGCCAGGACACGCCCCAGGGAGCAGGGTGTGGGGACAGTTCCTTACTCAAGGGAACCTCAGAGGTGTCACTAGCAGTCCTGGGATTCAAACAACCTTCTGGTCACAGGTCCTTAATAACCACTTGGCCACCAGCTGCCCTGTGACAGCACTGTTGTTGCATAAACATCACCTATGTGAAAGGATCAACATCATCTATGTGAAAGGATCACCTACGTAAAAGGATCATCAAAAGGACTTATCACAGTAATCTGAGGATCTAATTGAAAAGGTCTCACAATTTATATATATGCCATATTTTTGTTTACGTTAAATTTAGCAAATAAAGAAAAATTCTGCATCTAAATGCACTTCGTTTCATATAGAGATTTATCAGAATGGATTACTATAACAGTAATTACTATAAACATTAAAGGTCGGTTTCCCAGACAGGGATTAAGCCTAGTCTTGGTTTATGTAGTGCTGTGAATAAGAGATTTTCCATTGGAAAGGAAAAGGTAGTCCTAAATCCCGGTCTGGAAAACCGGCCTAATATGTTTTGATAGTAATTTATACACCGTGCCCCTACTGCAGGGACAAATAAGTCAGCTATAGTCAAGACAATCTATGTCAAGTCCAAGAGAAGTTCAAGACCAGGACTAGTCCAAAGAGGTCTGAGTGCTATTCGAGACCACTTATGCTGTGTGTCTAGCCTTACACAAACATTTTAAATTATAAGACGCATATCTTATTTTAGGATGATGATTTTGTACTATTATTGATAAAGATCAAAATGTGTAGTGTTACACTGCTGTTAGATCAAACTGGGCCACATAGTGTCCTTTAAGTATGGCTCTTTCACTTGGCTTGCCCACTTTGCATCTGTGGCAAGATGCTATCCATGCTCATAAAATGAAAAACAATGAGCATGGATGTATTATGTGCAGAGAGAATTTTGGAGTGTTTTGGTGACTGGTTACCAGGCAGCCAGTTTCAGTGCCCATTCTAGGTGAATACTGAAATAATTAATCCAATGTAGGTATTCTGTGCAAGCTTTCTTAATATGTCAGTCATTTTGTTGACCATGAAAGGTGCTTTTGTTTTGTGGGGATTAAATTTTGTTAAATATTGCATGGTGGAATACATGAGCAATTTAGCATCATGCATGTCTTTGGACTGTGGCAGGATATCAGAGTTCCCGGAGGAAACCCACACAGCAACATACACACAGAAAGGCCCCTCAGGTGCCTGCACGAGGAGTGACCCCAAGACCTTCTTGCTGTCAGTTGACAGCACTATCCACCATATCACCACGGCACCCCTAAACTTTTGTGATCCATGGATGTCATGGTGATGCTTTGACAAGCTTTTTTTACTGCCATTTTCAGATTGTGTAGAATTTTCCTTCAGTCTACAGCAAATGCATGGATGCTGGTGAGACTGGCTCATTTATTGATGATGACATTCAGGCAGGGTTGACTGTGCAAGTAAAGAATGTCCCAGTTTAAAACCTGAAATTCACCATAGCTGCTTAGCTAGTATGCATAGTGCAAAATGAGGCACTATCAAGTGAGGCTTCAGACATTTTGTTGGATCTGAACAATTCAGTTTAGATGTTTTTTTTAACGCAGAATTTATTCTGCTGCTGCAGACACATCATCAATAAATGAGCCAGTCTCACCAGCAGCCATGTATTTGTTCTAACACATTAACATAAAATTTTATTTTATTTTTTTAGAACACATTATGAACACATTAATGATTAGATTAAGTTTGATTATAATGAGTCACTATGTGAATCAACAGCACCAGGACAATGGAAATGAAACTCCATTGTAAGGGAAGAAAAGCATTTTGCAAGAATTTCAGCAGAGAACTCTTCCGCAAACAACCGAAACAAATATCTTAGATTTAAGGCTTTGTATCAGCAATATTTTCTATAGTTTGAAAAACTGACAACAATCTGCACTTCTTTAAGAGATTACTGGCATAGAGTCAAACACTTCTTTAAGGTAAGCTTTAGCATTTTTCAACTGTGAGGGTAATCAGGAAGGAATGCTACAGCAAAGCATAACCTAATGAAGATCAGAATGAGAACGCTTAACCTGTGTAAGAAGTATTCAGTTTATATATGAACTGTTCAGGAACATAAATAGCATTATGCTAAAGTGTATTCTTTTTATTCTGCTTATAGTACATGTGCATGTACTTTTGGCTATGCAATTGTCTGTTAGGTGCTAAACAGGAAAAAAGACTAAACACACAAAATCACCACTCAGGTGATACTGTGTCTTTTAAATGTCATTTGAATTTTTATTTGTTTCTTTAGCTGAAAATAATGTCATCTACTTTGTGGCTGCTGACTTGTTAATATATGGTTGGACGGATCTAATTTAAAGATACACGTCATGGATGAGCGGTTATTGGGAGAAGTTAAGGAAGAGGGAACAGAGGAGCAGTTTCTTTTTTTACTTAGTCATAAGACCCTTTGACAGTACTTCTTACCGTTTAATGCGCATTTCTAAGGCGACCCCAGTCTCAGCATCAAGGGGGTGATGTTCGATTCTCACTATAGTATCCAGGAAAGTGACTTTTATCCGTCTCAGGACTGTACAGTATGGAAAAAGGGCATGTCATTAATCGTCAAATTGAGAATAGTAGGCCAAACTTACCACTTAATATCTGCTAGAAAATATATGCATTTGTGCAAATACTTGATTCTTCAGGCATGCCATTTGTCAACAAATCTGGCCAAAAGGACATGGATGTATACACACCTGTTTCAATGGTCTGCGCAAACATTTCAAGCCCCTCCAGAGGAGCTGGTGGGTCTTCAGATGCCTCAGGTGGGTCCTTCAGACACTCCTGGGCCAGCTGCATGCTGGAGGTCATACACGAGGACCAGCCTTGGGAGTCCCAGCTCCCACCTGAAATAACAAATCATATTTGAAATGGTCAACACATCCTTCCCTACACAAATAACCAAAATTGATCATTTGACACCAGGCAGATTACATACAATCAACTCACTGGTTCTGTACTTGGGTCTGCATGTTATCTGTAGCCCAGTGACTTCAAGTGTGCAGTGGTCAGTGACTAGTGCTGCCCATGGTATTGTTACTGATATACTCTGCACAAAACCTTCCACTATCTCCAGAGGGGCCCCTAGAGACTCCAGTAGCTCATTCACAGCCTGCAAGAGAACAAATAGGAGAGATCATGAACGACAGTCGTGCCCTTTGAAAGAAGGCTGTTGTAGATTTGTTTTGCTTGACGATCACTTCAATAACATTGTCACTAATATCCATGAAGTCATCATAATTAGCTGAAAATATCTCAGCCAGTCTGATCATCAGTGTCGTAGGCCTAAATTCCCACTAATGAAGATAGCAACCATACAAAAACACGGTTTCTTTTTCAGATGTTCCAGGGCTTTGCACATTGACACTGTTCTCAGCTTTCCCAGAAATTGCGAAACACTCTCAAGAAGGGTTACTTTAGAGGAGACTGGCCCGCACATCGTGGTGGTCGACCCAACTTACCCACACGTCAAGGTTAATTTCCGTAATGATTCCACTGCCATTGTACAGGTCCAAACTCAGCTGCTCCAAACTCAGACGCTCCTCCAAGAAGTGACCGAGGTAGTGCTGTAAAAGGTACCGACAGGCCCGTTTCTTTATTGAGCCCGACCAGGGGAAGAGCCACCGAGACATAGGTCCAGAGAGAGGGGGGTGAGGGAGTGAAGAGGTGGTGGAGGAAGATAAGCGAGACAACAGTCCTCCTGCATAACAATAAACACCAAGTGTTGGGTGGCTAAAAGAGGGACAAGAAAAAACAGGGGAGGCTAGCTCGGAGAGAGGCTAGCGAACTTCCCTCTCCTCTGACACAAAAAAGCCGAAATTTAGGACAAATATATTTCCTTGAAACGAGTCGCTCGGTTTACAAAAACGCTTTCCTTCTGGCACAAATTATTTCGACTTTGAGCGACAGGTCCTGCTGCGTTTCTCCTTGTTTATTGTTTTCATACTCAGACTGAAGAGTGGAGCAGCGTCATTGCGTCACTACAGACGTACGGGCTGAAGTCGAACGTCAAGAGAAGCCATTTTGAGAAGGTCAAGATTTTTTTGCGTCCATTTGTCATACGTGAACACACCACAACAGAGTGTGAAATTTTTCTGCATTTAACCTATTCACCTATGTGAAGCAGCAGGTAGCCAGGAACACAGCACCTGGGGAGCAGTGTGTTGGGTTAGTACCTTACTCAAAGCTACCTCAGTGGTGCTGCTAGCAGTCCTGGGATTCAAACCCAATGTGGGGACCCTACCAGTGGTGCCACTAACCATCCTGGGATTCAAACCCAGCGTGTGGGGGACAGTACCTTGCTCAAAAGGTACTTCAGTTGTGCCACTAGCAGTCCTGGGATTCAAAGCACAACCTTCTGATCACAGGGGCAACTCCCTAACCACTAGGCCACCAGCTACTAAACAAGAATAAAACATTGAAGTTGAAGAAATGCTAAACTGATTAATCAGTACTAAAGACCATTTGCTTTCACACAAGGCATGTGTCATCCTGGGACCCATTTGTGCATTACTGTCCACATTTTGGTAACACACAGGCTTTTGCTGTGCTTCTTTGTAGTATCACTGCAGCATCCATATTACAGCACAAAGAAAAACTGGCCAGCCAACAATTGTGAAAGGATGTATGATCCAGTGGATTTTATTAGCGAGAACTTGCTGTTCTTGACATTAGAAATTATAACATTTAACAAGGGTGGCAACACTTTAAATAAATTAATTATAACATATCCAACAAAAGCACTGAGTGTTTAATGTAAAGGGAAAAAAGTGCAATACAAAGAAAAAAATAAAAATTAATATAAAACAATTCCAATAATTTTTTCCCCTCTTACAGCAACCAGATTTGCTAAACAAACAAATCCATGTTGTTCCATCTTCACTTTATGAAAGCATCTTCTGGTATGGAACCCTGAGCCTGAGAGAATATGGATAGGACAAGGTTGGAAAAGAGACACAAATCAAGATAAGTGCAACCATTTCACTCACTATACATATTACTATATGAACTACTTTTCATACTGTAATACTGCTCTGTATAATTAGTTTGGGTTTTACCTTAAGTTCGGTGAAGATCTGAACAGCTCGGTTGAAGTCCCATTCACTATGCTGCAGACACCTGACAAACATGAAAAACATCAAAAAGCATAAACCTTTAGTACACTGGAATGTGGTTCCAATGAAGTATTTTCTATTTTCTAAATGATTTTGTCCTAGGGTTGAAAGTTAACCTTGACAAATCTATTTAAACATGACTGTACAAATATTGTTGTCTTAAACATTTTCTTTAGTAACCTGTGAGGGGAGAAATATCCTTTGAATGGAACAGTTTGATCACCACTCACTTTTGGGACCACTCAAGATTCATCTCAGATTTTTGTGAGAATGCCAAGAGCATCTCCTGCTGAGAGGCAGAGAGTGTGGGCACAGGGCTGCTGGAAGGAGTAGGAGCAGGAGCGGCAAAGGCACATTGGATCTCCTTAGTAGTGGCGTTCCTCACAAACAGTTCATCATTGACTAAACACAGCCTACAATATAAACACACATTCAAAATATCTAAGAAAGCTTCCATTTATATAAATTGTAAACATCCAGTTCAGTTGTAAGAGTAGTAAAGGGAAAAAAACATCTATAATTATATTAAGCAGTAAACCAATTGCACCTTATTTTACAAGAACATTACAGACCCTTGTCGACTGAACAGTTCTTTGTTTCGTACCCAGAATTTATGGCTGGAACAGCGATGAAGACCCGAGAGAATGCACGAACAGAATCTCTTGACTTGCCATCCACTACGAAAAACCAGTACAAACAAATGAAAAGAGCAGTTTACAGAACAGAATTAGCACAAAGTGGTCTTTTCTTGTTAAAAATAATGTGTAGGTTTGTAATGCGTACCTTCCTTAAACACTCCACTCACTGTAAATGCCAGTAATGTTTGCTGTATGACAGTAAAGAGGTACAATTTTTATGCAGGGTGACAAAAACTGAGCCTTTATTGACAAAAATAGAAACTTAACAGGAACTTACTGTGTAAGTGTTTACATCCACATTGAACGAAGCAGTGTCATGCTGTGTCTTGGGAAGGTCATTTAGAAAGGCGACAACATTCAGTCGACTGTGCTTCAACAAGCGGAAACGTGTGACTGTTCAGAAGAGAAGTTTTTCCATTTAAAGCAATCAGCAAATTTTAGTATGTTTTGTTTGGCTCTCCCTAAATTTACTACTTTCTCTTAGGAGGCTCTCTTAATAAATACATATCATTGTGTTTTAATGTAGGCTTATGCAGATATGAACTAGACTACTTTCACATGAAGTAATGTCATCTGCTAATAGCAGCCTTTTTGACAGATTTTTGCCATGCTGATGTAGTGCTAACAGTCCTTACCTAAATCCTAATATAAAATCTATAAAAGAATGGTCTGTAGTCCGCATACCTGTTACCTGTCTAAACTTGCCAGAATAAGTCAGGCTTTATATTGTTTTGTATTTATAATTTATTAGCAACATAAATTATAGTTGATCATGATTGCATCCAAGCATCATGTCTTCACAAATGACTCTGAAAGCAAAATGTGACCTGTATTTCACATGCCTTAGGTATCATCTATTTTCTGTAAAAATAACCCATTCTGTTAGAAAAATGATTGAAACTTACCAGGATCTTTTAATTTTTTTATGTTGCGACTGTCTTTGTGATAGTCTCCCATATTAGACCTTGGACATAAGAAAAAAAAAAAAGGCAAAGAACATTGGAAGACGACATGTGTGCAGGCTTGAGAGAAACTACATTTAAATTAGACAATTAAGTATTGGCTGTCTATACTGTATGCTCTGTTTGGCAGAGGTTCCAAATCCTGTTGCTATTAACAATCCTTTATTTTGTCTCATCTAGCACGCCAGATACAACTACTGCACTAATTAACAAGCTCCTTGCATGCTGGGTGTACATTAGGGAAAACAAACATGGGGTCTCCAGGACTGGGACTGGGAAACCCTGACCCACAGGGTATTCAAAAGGGACAATTGTGTACCTGGAGAGATTTTGCATGGAGACAGGGAGGCTGAGAGAGAAGCATGCTCCCTCATGATAGGCATCCAGCAGAGCCTGTCGGTCTCCTGAATCATAAACATTGTAGTATCTAACACAGAAGACAAAGGAACCCATTACAAAAAGAATGTCTATGGAGTATAGCTGTACGAAGAGTTTCACATTCATGTCTAAAAAAAAAAAAAAACAAACTAAGCGCAGCGACTTACTGCTGCAGAAAACGTAGGATGAAGTCCTTGATTTCATCGGAACCAAAGAAACTGCCCTGAAGAGACAAGAATATCCCAATTAAAACATTTTCATATTAATTAAAATCCATCTCAGTGAATGAATGAATAAATAAAGTAATTATGTACTTTGCAGGGAGGAATTGTAGTACCAGTTTCAACATCAAAACCTATAGGTGCAGGAAGGTCATGGCCATCCTACAGATAAAGAAAGACAGTGAAAGAGGGAGAATGGAAGAAATTAGCACTTTTTCAACTAACCAATGCAGACAGCAAGGACTATCCTGTAGGGCTGCATAACAGGGACATTGTGATTATACTGCTACATGTTAGAAAGCTTTTTAATATATTAAAAGGACTATAATCATAGCTTTTCTGCAATTAAGTTTGTAAATACTGTTTAAAATTCATCCATACAGCTTACATGTAGTAACTAAACTGCATTTTTCAAATCACACTTTTTGTGACATTACATTTTCACACATCTTCCTATTTAGTGTGACAAATTTACCCCTGCCTATTCATGTTGAAGTCATAAGTATTTCAATTGCAATACAGGGTCAATAAAAATAAATAAAAAAAGTCTAAAAATGTACAGTAACAAAAAAAATGCTACGGAATAAATTGACCTCTACGGCCCTTCAAACCACCTTGGTGAATGTTTATTGGTTAAGGACTGGCTAATATAATTACACTGTTAGATTACATGAATTCATTGATTCATCAAAACACCCAGTAACACTCACCTGGAGTTGTCAAAAACACTGATTAGTTAAGGGCTCATTTGCATATTGCAGCTTTCTGTGAGATCACTACTAGGAGAGATCAATATCACAAAAAAAATTGACATAGTGCAGCCCTCCTGCCCAGGTTTGAGGAGATCACCCAAGGTAACTTGACAGCTTATTAAATGATTTATTCAGATTGAAAGTGTCCCCAAAAGTACTGAAATAGTGTCCAATAGTCGTGTTGAGACTAAATACAGTTTGCAAGATGAGAAAAAACAAAAGGAGGGGAAAAAAATAAATAAAAAAATGGGGGTGGTCTTACCAGTTTCAAGAGCCTGGGGAATCGTTCCCTAACAGCACTGTCAATATGAAGGAGAACAAAGGATAGTGTTAGCTCTGACATTACTAAAACACTTTCACACTAACCTCTGAAAAACATACACACTAACCTCTTCCAAATCAGTCATAGAAAAGATCAGTAACATCAAATAAGAAAATGTTTAAAAGGAAGGCAAAGGGTTTCACTGTTTACACATTTTCTTACTGAACAATCCATTTTAATATCTGTAATTTTACATGTAATTGGGCATTAACCTTCTAGCTCCAAAAGTCACATTTTACAGATTTGAAAAGGTCACTCTCTGCCTGTTTCATGTAAACATGTGTTGTTCCAGTTCAGTTCATTTAGACCCAGTGTTCACTTACCGGCTGCTGCCACCCACCTACACCCAGATATGTAGAGAGACACACATTTTAAAAAACACACAGCCTCATTCACACAGGGAAACCTGTATGTACGTGTACTCATGCAACATCCAGACATCAACACACAGACACACTAGGCTTTGTGTAGCCAAAAATATAATTAAATAAAATTCTGGTTTGTACTGACAGCACCTAGAACACATATACAACTTGTCTTTTAGGTACACATACTCAGAAAAGACAGCAAGATAAACGTCGGCTCACTTTGGTATACATGACAGAAAGCAGAAAAAGTCTATTTGGGAACAATAAAGAGAACAAAAGGATTTTTGTACACAGAAATGAATTAAAAAACCACAAAAGAGACAGAGTTTGATAGGAATCAGTAGATCACCACAAAGAAATCAATGTTAAATTGAAACTCATTAGTAGCTTTTTTTTTTTTTTTGCAGACCACCATCAGAGACCACAAGTAAAACTGTCATTTTGCAAGAGACAGAGCAAGCTGTGGAGAAAAAGGTAATGCTGTAAGCCAGATTAAATGATGAGATGGCTGGGATATGGGAGAGACAGAAAGAGTGAAGTTGACCTTAGAAGCTCCACTATAGAAACCATTCCCTTCTACCAGTACTGATTCACTCATAAGCTCATAATCAGCTAACCATATAAATGGCGAATCCTCTTACGACGTCAGAAAAGTAATCTCCAACTATGACACCTCAAGGATGTATTTTATTTGGCTTTGTTTCAAAGACAACTGAAGAGAAATCTGTTAACTGGTCATTTTAGACAGTCTAAAAAAAACAAAATACTTTCACACCCTCATGTTTAATTTTTCATCAAATTCTTTGCAGCTCCTTTGGAATTTTTTTTCCTCCCCATGCCCGTGTGTTTCAAATTCTCAAGACTGAGGTGTGGTTGTTGCAAAACACTGAATATTCCGCACTATTGAATTTTGGTGCTGCACAAACCAGTCCCCCTCCTTCCAACAAATGTAGTTTTACTTTCACTTCTTTCCAGGCATTCCTGCAATGGACTTCCTCCATTTAGGCACACATTTCATGCATTTTCTGGCCAGTTATTTCGACTGTGCCTGCCTTAGGTTGCCCCAAACGGAGAAGTTGGGATCTTACCCGTCATTGGCTAACCAGCCTTCCTTACTGGCCAGGAGCATTGCTCTTACAGGAGGGGCAACATGAGTCGAGTGGAAAAAGTGGGGATGAAGAAGTAACACACTTATAAATAAGCAGCAGGGAAACACGACCAAATTCCAAAGCAGCCACGATCATACCACCTCAGTGTTTTCTGTTGGAGGTGTCATTTTCGCTTTTGTTGTACAGAGGGTTTTTTATATTAACATTCAAAGTCATTCAGTTGTCTTGAACCACGTCCAAGATTTAATATCTACTATAACAGCACAAATGGTTACCTATAGTGGAGTGGGTCAATTTCATGTTTAACTCTTTTCAGGAACATGGCAAACAAACACATTTCCAGTGGGAGAAGGCTGAAAATAAAACAGAATGGGTTTTGAAAGAGGACACTGACTCCTGCAGTGGCTGCAAGTTAAAGTTAACCTTATGTTAACAGTAAGCTTGGAAAATAGAAAAATAGAGGAATTCTAAAAGACTTCCAAAACAAGATTTTCACATGTAAATGCAAATGCAGTGATTAGAATGGAACAGAATACAGCAAAATTCCAAAGTTTAGCAAATCTCTACCACCCTAACTATGGTGAACTACAAGTCAATGTGTTCACCATATGTTCCACCAACATTATAAAAAAGTTGATTTTCATGAATCATGTACTTTATATCCATCTTTGAATGCTCACAGATCTGATGCCTTTAACGGCCTTTGTGATTTGTAGGATCCCTGCTCTGACCACATCAAACACCTATGTCTTCATGGGTTAATGTACAGGGCCAGACAGAAAACTTGTTTACACTTGTAGCTTCAAGTACATATTGTAAAGTTAATCATTTTAACAATTTTATATTAAGTGTAATATAGGTATATTTACTGGTAATGTAAGTATATTATTACCTTACGTAGATATAAGGATAGGACAACTCTTAGATACAAGAGGCCCATCCAGGATACAGATGATTTTATGTTAAAAAACAAACAATAATATAACATGAACACCTCTGCTCTCAATATACTTCCTTTCATTTGTTTTGTTCTGCCTGGCTTTGAATGTTGAGATGGCTTCAGCAGGGAAAAGCACTGACCTGATATATGAAGACTGGTCTTTGAACTGATCACACAGAGGGTTGCGATCCAGCCACAGCTCTGTAAGCTTAAATCCCTTCACTTTGTCCAGCTCCCGCTCAGATTTCAGCTACAGCAGAGAGACAAAAGACTTGAACCAGGACCGTGAAATAATGTTGAGGTTTAGAACACCTAGGGCTAATTACACACAAATGAGTTTTAATCAAAATTGATAGCAACTGAGTGTAAAATATTTGATTACAGGCAGCACTTGAATGTTAATGGCATCACCTCATTATGGGACAAGTTAAGCGTCTTCAGATCAGGTGCTTTGCCCACCAACTCTGCAAGATCGTCTAACTTGTACAGTTTGTTATTGCTTAGGTTGAGACACAGCAGCTAAAGATGACAAATGGATAGACAAAGAAAAGAGTGAAAAATATTGTAAATCAGTGGCAGTGGTGCCTTTTGGCAGCTTTTTAAAAACATTTATGCTAATTCAACAAATCTGCATGGTCCACTTGACCCCCTAAAAATTTGTACAAAAGATATGTGTAATCAGTAATGAATAATTTGTTGTGTCTCTATCTGCTATTACACTCCAGTATTAATATTCATTGGTTTGGATTTCTGACAATAAACTAAAAGCGAGGCATTTTCAACCACATGCTAAACTGGAAGATGGTGCAAGTGAAACAAACAATCTTACCCCTCGAATATTGTCTTCAATGATCTTTATCACAGCCCGCATACAACTCTTCCTGCTCAAAATCACCTCAATGTTGTGAAACACCAAAGCTGAGAAAACAATCACACCAAAATTAACATGGGTTTGGTTCTCCATTCCACAAAGGCCGTTCTGTGGTGAGTACAGTTTTTGCTCTACTTTTAAGTACTGTCTAGACATTTTACACATTTTCCAAACAGGACATTTCTTGATGTGTATCAAAGTTTATTTTGAAAGTTTTTTTTTTTTTCCCCTTCACAGAGGAATTACCTTGATCGGTGCGAATGCTGTTCAGATCGAGGTACTGCTTGGAGCCATCAAAACGCTTGGACATGCATTCCTAAAGTAAATACAGAAGTTCTCAATACACTGTGCAGAATAAGGTTTCCCTTGGATAAAATATGTAATGCAAGGTCTGCTCTCCAACACCTTTAAGTGCACCAGATCCTGCTCCTTCAAGTCGTTCTGGAGGAAAGGGGGAGGAGGACAGGGGTTCATGAACACAACCACCTGAACAGAGGAAAAATAGAACAGCATAATCCACCTCTTCACTTTTAAGAAGTACTTTGCCCAACAATACTACAGCAACTGAAATAAGTGAAAGGCCAGTTAATGTAATACCTAAAATACAATACATTAACCCACTATCTGAAATCACAGAATTTATGAATGAAATATTCCTTTGATACAAAGTGAACACAATGCAATACTACATGCCCTTTGGTATAAAGATGTAATCACGATCAAAACAGATTCTTAAAATGTAGCATGCCTTATATCCTTCGGTATCTGTGATCCTGCGAGAGATTTTACACAGGGCATTGGCTGACGCTGCATCATCTAAGTAGAACTGTACCTTATGCCCCTCTGTGGAGTACTGTACATGAGATAGAGACACAAGAGAAATAACATGAGTGGAGTCATTTCAGCAATCGCCACAGACCATAGACAAGGCCACTATGATGAATACGCGCAATTCGATTTGTTGCCAAGCTCTATATTAAATCATTGCATTTAGAACTACCTCTATTACTAAGCTTTCAGAGTGTACTCACGTGTATTGGAGAAAAAGGTACAGGGCAGATATTCTGCAGTGCAGAAAGAAGCCACTTCCTATCATATTTCTTGCCATATGGTATCTGTCAAAAGAAAATCCATGATTCAGACCTATTGCCTTTCAGTAGACCAGCCAAAAAGACCATTTCATTTCAGAAAAGTTCTCTTACCGTTATTTTGAACCAAGATTTGGACTTTTCTGAGCTTGTTCCGCCGCCTAGTCTTGTCATTTCTCCAAGTGCTCCGCTGCCTCCTCCTGACATGTTTCCTCCAAACACGCCCTGACCTCCTCTTCTGTCTCGATCAAAACGGCCATCTCCTCTTCGGTTAGGCCGCCCATAAGGACTGCTAAAAAGCACATATAAACCGAATGTTGTGGACATGAGAAAAAGGTTCTCAGTATTTTATAAATTCAACCAAAAGAAATCATTCAGAAAAATATTAAAAAAAAACAAATTAAAAAAAAAAAAAAAAAACTGTACATAATCCAATTTAATGTTTTCAGGCTGTGATGCCATGAGCGCATCAACATTTAAACACATACTTACAATCTGCGCTGGGATGTCCCATCTTGACTGTCGCTCATAGACACATCACCATCTTCATCCTCAATCCTGCTGCGGGGCCCAGGGCCGAAACCTCCTGCGGGTCCCCCTCGGTGTCTCTGACGTACTAACTCACTGTAGATCCGACCCCTGAAGGGCCCGCGTCCTTTGCGGTTACGGAACTGAGGGCCGCCCACACGGTCATCATGCTCTGGACCACATAAAATTAAAAAAATAATAATAATTAAAAAATAATTAAAAAAAGGCCCACAAAAATCAGTATCAACTCCTCTTAATGCCCTAGGCACCAAGAATTTTGGTCCAAAAATTAATTTGCATGGTATTTGTCAAGAAATATTCCAAGCGTAAATGCAGAACTGACAAAGACAAATGAAATGTGCAAGTACACCATGAATTAAATCACATTCTAGTAATAAAAAAAAATCTAATACCATAATTTCATTTTGTTTACATGCAAACAGCTTTAATTGTTTTGGCCTTAAAAAAAAAAAAAAAAAAAAGGAAAATACACATTGTAGGAAATTACACATCTCCAACAAGTGTCACATCAAATCTATCAGTTCTTCCAACCACCTGCCACTATTACTCTTAAAATCAATGAGTTACAGGTGTGTCTGCCTGACAAAATCTCAGTGGCATTATGTTCCAGGTCAAAGAGATATTAACATGCAGACAAGCAACCACCCAAGCACACCCTCAATCCCATGCAAATACATTCTCATGCACAGATCAAATGCGAGACATTTCTGAGGAGATGAGGTAGACCACCAAAATGGTCCCAGTCTGACAAAACTTTAATCTCTGAGTGAAAGGAGATCAAACTTCACTCGTTTCAGAGAGAAAACATCCTAACACTAAACGAGCAATAAGCCTCTATTGAATAAGGAAAAGAGTTATGGGGCCAGAGACTGTAATAAGCAGAAAATGCAGACAAAACCTAAAACTGCATTCTGAAGATGTTTACACAAAAATATAAAAAATATAATTGAAATAGAAAAAAATGCTTCTGTGGAAAAGCAGCACTCTGCCCACCATAAGGAATAGTAATGAATTGCCAAAATATGTGACTATATTTTGTTACTAAGACTTCTATTCAATTTTTCTACTAAATATATGTTTCCTACTCCTTCTCCTTACAAAACCCCCCAAACAAAACAAACAAAAAAAACCACATGGCTGTTTTGCCTATAATTAAAATGAAGGGTGGCTCCGACTTTGGCACAGAACAATAATAAGTCCATCTAGATACAAAAGAAACGCCATCAGGATGATGGAAATGAATGACACTGCACAGTAAAGCTTAAAAGTGCCATAAAAGGTACATAAGTGCTTAAGCATTAACTTAACATTACATAACAAGGAGAACAATGACATTATCAAATATTGTGGCTGTAATAAATAATGCTACAAGTTATTTTGTAAAATCAGAATATATAACCACCAGCAGGGAACAAAAGACCAAGACAACTCCCAGAGATCTGTCTACCTCCCCGTGAGCAGCTCCAGACAGTTGGAATTTTACCCAGATCTGAAAAGTGAGGAGACAGCTGGGCTTAAACATAAACAAACTGCCCTGTTTTACTCACTCACCACTGTAGAAGCGTCCAGAGTCCGCCATGATCCGACCAGAACACGGCCAGCTCGACAAACCGATCCTCTCCCGGACCCAGCACGAATCGTGCACAGATTTTATGCATGCACGTAAAGTCTAAACATCGCTCCAACACCTCTAATTAATCGGGCGACTCGAAGGTAGCGCGCTCTGTGACTGCGCATAACTTGAAACCCACTTTCAGGAAAAACGACACTACCCAGCATCCCCATTTGTACGCCTCTACTTCCGGATGTGCTGACGTAATTCTTCGATCTTTTTATTTGTAGTTTTTATTTTTAAGAACAAAAAAGGGTATATTATCCTATTTTTAAAATTCAGTTACTTTCCTTTTATTTCTTAAAGAACACCATTTCAAGTCTTGCACAATAAAACCAATTGCAAATTTAACCCAAAATTAACCAAAAACGCGCGTTCTTTGTGTAAACAGGCCCAAAACATGTTACTAAAACTCTCATAAACGGAAACAAACCAGAAGGACAACCAATTTATTATTCAGTTATTTCTTTTTAAGGAAAGTCTTTCCTGCTGTGTACAATAAAACCAAATTTACAATAAAATGGCAAATTTAATTGAAAAAATCCGTTCGAATGCGTTCGATACAATTTTCTATTAAATTATCACCAAAGGAAAAATAACGTCGATTTTCTTTTTAGAAAAAATGTGGACATTAACCCATTTTTTTTTAGAAAAGTATTTCATGTCTTGTACAGTAAAACCAATCGCAAATTTAAAAAAAACGCGCTCTTGTTGAAACACTGGTGCTAACAGGCCCACAACAGTTTTCTATTTAAATCTAGTAATTTCTATTTAACTCTAGTCAGTGGAAACAAAACGTCACAAAATTCATTTAAAAGTGTTGCCAAAAGCAGCCCTTGAACCTCTACTGGAGGCAGCAGTAGACTCTGGTTCTGCAGTGCTGTTTGACGTTTAGCAGGACCACGTGTTTGTGTTTGGCGGGACGCCCATTATAGCTTCTTCTTCTACTTTCGGCTGCTCCAAAATGTCTCCATCTCTTTCCATCCTCTGCATCTTCCTCTCTCTCACACCACCTGCCTGCATGCCCTCCCTCACCACATCCATAAACCCCATACTACACATTCCTCTTTTCCTCTTCCATGGCAGCTCTATTCCCAGCATCCTTCTCCCAACATGCTCAGAGTCTCTCCTCAGGACATGTCCAAACCAACGCTGTCCTGCTTCTCTGACAGTTTCCTCCGAAAGGTCCACCTCGAGCTGTCCCTCTAATAAACTAAATCCTGCACCTGTCCATGCTCATCACTCGCAATGCAAATCTTAACATTTTCAACTCTGCCACATCCATCTCTACCAGTTGTTACCGCGTTATTTATTCATGCAAAAATAATACAAACATTGATTTCAAGTACAACAGTATCGTCCCCTAAATAATACATCGAGTTTGCTATTTTTCTTAATTACCTTGCTTTGGAAAGTCGATGCGAACTCGTTGACGCCCAGCCAGATTGTGGTACCACCTGTGGAGCTGAGCCATCTTTCTTTGAGAACAAGTACTTGATCTTCCTGCAGCTGGAAATGAGCCCAAGTATGATTAATCACAAAAAAACGCCAGACATTTGCTTTTTTACATCTGCACTCTGCGCACACGGAACAATCTGCTGGTGTGTTGAAAGCTTTATAGTCAAATGCAAATTGTTAACGAATTAAGCGGCGCCCCCTATTGGAACAATTAGGCGCCTGCAAAACGAGTTTATTTATAGTAGATGAGGCTTGCTCAGAAGATTTAGAGCAGACTCATTCTATTTGTGCCCAAGTAAAATCTCACATTCAGCTGTCAACAACAAAATAATTCATTTGGCCGTGCATTCATTTGTATTGATATTAATTTGGATTGAGAATATCCACAAAAAAGAGTGGATACTCCAAAGAGTTGCAACGTGGTTTTAACCACAAACAGGAGAATAATTTTTTGCATTTACAAGTATGCCATTTCTGCCACAAAACATGTTGAAAATATTCATATATATTCATATTTTAATTAATAAATCTGCACATTTTTACCGTAACCCGTCTCAGTAGGAGTATGGCCGAGGCAATAATGCTGAGCTAAGCACGGGAAGCTGGTGTAGCACATAACACAGCTCATTTCATATGCAGTAGGCTTTCAAAAAAATGATATGAGTAATGGAGGGTGGGGTGCCTGTGCCCCAGTAGACCTTTACATCTAGCAACACCCCTGCCACACAATAAGCTTGATTCCAAGACATGAACAGTAGTTGCATATACACCCAATTGCATATATGCTAAATAACATACAGTTCTGGTAACAAAAGAAAAATCTGACACCATCTTCTGATACCATTATTTACAAATAGCCATAATTTTTTTGCCTCAAAAAACAACAACAGGAAAACACATAAAATAGAAAATTACATGTTCCATATGTAGCCAACACCAAGTATAACATCAAATCTATCAGTATTTATTTACAATCTTGTTATCTTTTCCAGCTACCTGCCCCTATTACTCTTAAAATCAATGAGTTACAGGTGTGTCCACCAACAACATCTGTTCTCAGAGCTCTCAGTGACATTATCTTCCAGTTCAAAGGAACAACTAGGCAACTGCGAAATGGGTTTATTTATAGTAGATGAGGGCTGCTTGTGTTCAGAAGATTTAGAGTAGTCTGATTCTATTTCCAAGTGACTCCTCACAAAAATCTCGATTCCAAAAATACAGACATGTACAGTGATGTTGCATATACTAATAACGTGTGTGTGTTATGAAGGCTGCATGACTTCATACCCACTGTCTAAGCTGTGACAGCAGAATATGAGGACTAGCCTGAACATCACTAGACTCGAATGCACTCGGGTTGAGCAGAATTTTTCTGTAGAAGTTGCTCTTTCACAAATTAATTTTAACAGCATAAGTCAACCCAGTCGGCCACATGCAACCAAGTAGCTCTTGGAGCCCTTCCAGTCCCAACCCCCTGCCTGCATCTTGGTTAGGGAGGTCTCGGCAGTATAACCACAGGGGAGCTGTTAACGAGTAGAATGAGGTGAGTTAATTTTGTTTGAAATGATTCTTGTTTAGTGTGTATGTTATGGCTGGGATACACAAGCTGATTGAGATGTAACGTCAAAGTTTACTGGCAGTATTTATTATAAGCTGTAAACTATAAAAGACAAAAAGATGGTTATGAAAGAAATACATGTGGATATGAAATAAATCCTGAAATCACTAAATGAGGCAATATACAGATTCTTGCTAACATAAATGAGTCTGTGTAGTTCTGTAATTAAATAACTTTTATTTTATAATTCTCCCGTAATTGCACTTTTCTGGCTTTTTCCAATTCCAGTAAAATGATGCATTAACATGTTTCAATGGGCTGAATATATTAGATAAGATAAGATAACCTTTTATTAGTCCCACGGGTGATAGATTCACAATTTGAATATCATTTGAATGTCTGCGTATAGACTACAGGTAATCAGTCTGCTAAAGTAATAACATGATGAACAGTTACTTCGAAAGATCGGACATGTACAGGGGTGAGAGTAGGCCTTTATGATCCGGTACAGTGAACCACTAAAAGATTCAGTGGTGGTTTGCAGCACTACATTTACATTTACATTTATGGCATTTAGCAGACGCTTTTTATCCAAAGCGACTTCCATTCCCAACCTACAGGGGGCAGTCTCCCTGGAGCAACTTGGGGTTAAGGGTCTTGCTCAGGAGCCCAGTGGTGGTGTGCTAAAGGTAGGATTCGAACCCATGACCTCTTGGTCCAGAGGCAAGTATCTTACCCACTAGAAAGAGGGGAGAGCATCTGCCTGCCAAAACCCACAGTCAAAACCAGTCACGGTCGCACTTTCAACAAGAAAACACATCTGCTAACATTATGTCATCTGAACCAACACGTCATCTATCAACTGCGAAATCTATCTGAACTGTCCATGCTGTGTTTAGATCGGAGCCCAGCTGCCTTTTATTTCTGCTAGTTAGGGCCAACTTCTACCAACGTGTTGCAGACGTATGTTTGACTATACACACACAAAGACAAGTGTTTCTAATTTATTTCTACTCCACACAGGTATTATTGAAACCTTTTTTTCGAAGATGCATGAAGCCGAGGGGAGGTGAACGATATGAAGCGATGGAGGTTGTTTTAGTTGTAGCAGGAAGAACTTTCACCCCCTGGACATGACTAAAATATTACTTTCACTGCTACATAAGCTACATGAATGTTTTCTAAAATGTCTCCACACAATGCTCCTTGTGACTCTCTGACATACCGCCATGCTCTCTCTCACAGCAGCCTTCATGTGTCTGTTCAGGACAATAAAACACAGCTGAGCAGAGATCAGGGGAGGAGGAGCAAAGTGTGCGTGCAAGATGTGAAAGGAGCAGTGTTTCCAAAGACATATCTTCTTCTTGATAAAATAGGAGCAACACACTGAAGCCGAAATACTGTAATGCTAGTATCAATTTGATTCTAATACCAAGTTTGGTATCAATACTATCCATATTTGTATCGACCCGTACTTTCTGTTGCGCCATGGTCATGGAGGACCATTGCTTTGTGTCACTCTGCATTGTGTATGAGGTTGAAATGACGGTAAACACCTTGTTGACTTGACCTGAATTTATTTCTCAACCCTTTTATCATTGAACTGTATCATGTTTCATGAACTCTTTCGACTGAGTGCATGTGAAAAGGACTTTTTAAAGCTTGCTTGAGATTAACCTTGAATGATGACAGACTTATCAACCTGGATATTTTGAGTGTGGAGTCCAGACAAGCCAAGTCCAATGACATTGAAGTAGTGAATCAGTTTTAACCGCACTTAATGATCTTATATAACTTAAAGGGTAACTTATGAGCTTTATTACCACTTAAAGAAGCATAACTTCAACAATCATTAACAATAATTTGTTTTAATCAATGGAAAGTTACATAAAAAGCTTATTATACTGTATATGAGTCCTCATGATGTATCTATACATAGCAGTGCATCATGCCATGCAGAATAACGAGAAATAAATAAAATAATGAGAAATAAAATAACGAGAATTTGGGTAGGTGGCAAGCCATGCTCTTCGTACGGGGTCTAAAACGGGAATATCAGCTCCCAAAACCCCTGGAGGAATTTCCATCTCACTCACCGCATGTGAGTAAAAGTCTTAACCTGGCCACCCCTGTGGAAATTGTCTGGCTTTGACACTGCAGGTACGACATCATTTTGTTTAATTCTATCCTTTTTTCTTCAAATTTAAATCATGTTGCCACTTAAAATGAATCAAGATCAACAAAGAATAACATTTTTATTAGTTCCTTAAAACCAGAAGGAATTAACATAGTCATCAACTATAAATTATGTTTAAATAAATCATACAATTATCAAAAAAGGAATGTTTCACATTCAAAGTTCAGTCCAGGGCTGATAAAGTTGGAATAACCATTAACACAGTATGGTGGTGTTAACCACATGTAAAACTGTTTAAAAATAGTTATCTTAGTGAAAGGAGAGGTACAACCATGATGATCCAGCATCAGTCAAGATAATTGGAATTGGTAGTTTCCTTTAACCTGTCTGATGCTGACTTGTGTAACTCGGGCTGGGGTTGAATAAGCCTCTCTGTGTCCTTGAGGTCAGTCTGCGGGATTTGGCTCTCCAGGCTAGGGGTAGTAGCTTCTGTAATGGACGCACACAGCAGAGAAATGAGGGAGTCCAGCCCGATGAGGTAGCCATCTTCATGGTTACCCTCAACCCATGGAACGCCATGCTTTAGAAGCACGTTTTCGGGTGCAGGAATAGTCTTCCCAAAATCAATCATCCAAATGTTGGCCTTGCCCGTGTAATCATGCACAAAAAGGAGAGAGCCTCCTATGACCTGGGGAAGAAGAGAAAGATGGAAGGAAGGAAGGAAGGAAGGAAGGATGGAAGGAAGAAAGGAAGGAAGGAAGTTACTTTGAATGGTGAACTAATTGAGTAAAATTATTTCGATTAGAAAGAGATATGGCCACAGTCACACTGGAAATGAAACTGCAAATGTTCTGCTTCACCTCATGGCTGCTGAAGAAAGCAGATTCCTTTAACATCTCTTTCAGAGCCTTTAGTCTGGTCTGATACGCCTTCTTACATGGGAAAATGTGGAAAATACTTGTTTTTTCACATTTAAAAGACATTCATTATAAATAACAGTTACAGACAACATATTAATTGCAGTTCCATTTTGTGTTGAGGTAGCAAATTCTATATAACACCACTGCCCAAAAAAATCCAAGTGTCTCCAAAATTGGTAATTTTACAGAAGTCAAAACATTCTTTACTTTTAATGTAAGACAATTTAAAAACATTTTATTTATTATTTCATTCAAAAGTCATTTTGGACCATTTCTGTTGGTCTGTACGTCACTAAAGCTTCACCCAATGTAAAAGAAAAATGCTGTGTTGTACCCAACACCCTGCAAACCTAGTAATATACAGATAAGTTTAATCAAGTGTGTTTAAACATGGGAGTCCCTAATTAAAGATACATTTAAGGGTCTAGTGATCTAAAAAAATAATCAATTTCCAATGTATCAGCTATGGATTATGTTACAAATGTAATTAATGTGTATTTGTAATAATAAGTGATTAAAAATGTGACCTTGGTGACTTACTAGAATGTGAACCTGCCTCTTGGTAAAAAATAACAGAGTGTCAATTACTTGTGCTTTGGTTCGAGTTTTATTAAAGTCTCGTAGTACAATCCCATTCTCCATCTGAAAGAGAGAACAAACACAGAGTAATCCATGTGCACTCTGGGGAGGGTGTCTTATATTTACGTATCGAAACTGATCTCCAAGCAATGCAAGGCCAGTTAATGTCAGACCATAATGCCTTCTACACGGAATCCTAGGGCTGAGGTGCTGCTGGTGTTGTCCCTCCATTGCATGTATCGCAGCTTTGTCACGCCCTTCCGCTCGTGTTCCTCCTCCGTGGGAGCTGTTGGGTCTACTTTCACCATCTTCTGGTACATATCTGTACGCAAGCTAGCTTTGGTCTTGGCCTTAACAATCTCTTCCTCCTGGTATGTACTGAGAGGGAAACATCAAAATGACCCAGTCAATGGTTGCAAGTGCACACCAACACAAACAGTCAACCACATAAACTTAGTATTTGGTCTGTTTAGTCAACCTAGCACACAATTACAACCTAAGTATACCATTAAGCTTCTAGATACATTTTCTTCAGAAAGCTCTACCATTTAATGTGGATGTCAGAAAAAGGCTTTTAGTTATTGCGCACATCTAATTTGATTTGCTTGAAAATAAGTGGCATACATTTTGAATGTGCTCTCCTTCTATCCAGCAATGATGATTGTATCATTTGAGAAATGTAAAATTCTCACTGTACCTGCACACTGGCCTTTTTAGAATTTTCTGATTTTATCTCTGTTTGACGTTCTGCTTATTTAGCTCTGTATGTGAACAGAGCAGAACGTGTTATGGAAATCCTTATTTGCTTTTTGCCTCTATCGAGCAGCACAAAATAGGTGCAGAACTTCACTTCATAGCTTAAGCCACAGCACACAGGCTTGCACTGCAGTCCTCAATAAGACATAGAACTGTAGCCTGAACTGACCTAAGACTAGTGTGATCAGAATTTTTTTGCAGTCCGATTAAGGCCCACTGTTTTCATCTAAAGCATATCAAACAAACTGAATGGTGCTCTTACATACCGGATGCCCATTTTGCAGTCCATGATGACCGGCTGCTTGAGGCCACTCAGCAAGTCCTCCAGACGGATGTAGCTCTCTCCATTCCTGCTGATGCGCCCGTAGTACTGAGGCACGAACGGTCGGAGAGGGTCAGACATGAGTGCCTGCAGGCAGCTGTCCTCCACCTCGTTAAATCTCTTCAGAACCTCCCCACCTTCACCCAGCTGGATGTTACCTGGTATCACAGTCAAAGTCAGGATAATTTGCAGGTACACAAAACCATGCATTGAATCTCCTTTTAGCTACTCCTACTTTGTACATTCGCATATTGACCATTTAGGTGCACAGCTCCCATGTAAGTGCACAATGTAGGCAGCTCAACTGTTGCAGTGCAATAAATCAGCCACGCAATGGAAAGCAACTACCGCAGGACCACCACTGACTAGATGTCATATGGAGCATTCTCAGCGCTTCTGGGTCAGATGCAGCGATATTGCTCTGCCACTGGTAGGTTGTGAACAGCTCTTCAATCAAAATTGATTAGTTAACAGTGTAGTGAAAGTGAACCGTTCATTACGCATGAACACGTAGCAGAGTGTGAACAGCGTGAAATTTGTCCTCTGTATTTAACCTATACACCCAAGTGAAGCAGTGTGCAGCAGACATTGGGCCAGGGGAGCATTTACATTTAAGCTATAAGAGGTGTTTTAATCTGGACTGCTTTTGAGTGATGCCGGATGCAGGACAGTCAATAAGACAAGAGCTCATTTACATATATTGGCCATAAAGGCACAATAACAAAAATAGTTTGTTGAGGATTCAAGTGAGGTTGGAAAAAAGGTTGTGTAAAAATTGTTTTTTTACATAATCCCACAAAAAATTGATGAGTGATAAAATACAACAAAATGTAAAGTGACCATTCTGTCGTACGTGAACACACCACAGTGTGAACAGCACAAAATTCATCCTCTGCATTTAGCAGTGTGTGGGGACAGTATCTTGCTCAAGTGTACCCAGTTGTCCCACTGGCAAGCCAGGCAATCAAACACATGACCCTCTGATTGCAGGGGCAACTCTCTAATCACCAGACCACCAGTGATGAAAGAGAAGATGGCTTATTCAAAGAATCTCTAATTATAGTATGTAACTGTACATCTGCAAGGTGTACCAACAAAGCTGGTATAACTAAGAGAGGACAGCAAATGTATACAGAGTTTACAACTTTGATACACTCGTACCACTGCAACACACACTAACATGGCTACCATGCTGATATGAGCATTCTGATAAAAGTCCTTGTGGATGGACTAAAGGACAGCTGATATACTGTGCAGCAACAGATGGACTACAATCAGCAATTGATTGTGAATCTACAAAGTGCAGCCATATGGTGGGTTTACCCGATGACCAGTGAGTATAAGCAGACAGTAGGTGCAAATTGGGTCTGTCAGGGTGTAGGCAGAATAGACATGAATAATATATTGAACTAAATGTACGGCACAGAAAGTCAACAGGATTATTAACAATGACTGGAGAGTGACACTTTCTGAATGAGGAAACATTGTGTCGCTAATCACATGCCTTGGTGTCCAGCCAGCTGAATCCAGGAGCTCTGTCTTCGTTTTGACCACTGCATCATGGTCAGGAAGGTCCTCCAGGATCGACACTGAAAAAGAATAGGTTAATTTCAATCTTTTGCAGTTTAATTATTACATTTTTAAATAATATTATTTTTAAATGCCTTATAAGAATGAGATCATTACTGCTGTTCTATAAAATCCATGAAACATTTGACTCTTTGATTCATGCCCATTGATCTCCTATTCCCAAATAATTATTTTTGTTTTGGCCAATCTGTGTTGCAGTGTAATGTCATAAATAATGTGATTTCTACTGCTGCTCCTCTACCAAAACGTTGTAGCACAGCTCATTATTATTTCAATAGGCAACAAAATTCTCATTCGGTTCACTTAACATGCAGTTTGATCCATTAAAGGGAAAATAATGTTATTTATATTGCCCCTTCGGCTGACATAAAGTACTGGAAATTTGCTAGAGTGTCTCATGGGTTCATTTAGCTCACAAAATGTGACCCAAAAATGTTGGCCAATTTAGCTGCAAAAATTGGAATTGACTAGACCAAAAATGTCATGATTAAAATAATTCAATAAATAAAATACTGATTTAAAGTATTTAGGCATGCTAAAATATGCAAATGTTAAGAGCCATTTGAGAACTTGACTGTTTAAGTCTTGACTGTCAAGTTTGAGAACTTGACAGTCAATTGTTAAAAAAGACTTGACTGTCTTTTTTAATGTCACTGTTATTATTTTAATTATTTTAATATTTTCATTAATATTACTACTAATTTCAAGTTTTCCATCTGCTGGAATATGTTGTAACTTACTGGCTATATTAGAAAATAACATTCCAAATTTGACTCTGACAGGCTACTATCACAACCCTATCTCCGTCTACTGGGCTATGCAAATAGCTTATTCAAATGGCCGATGTCAAGGTTCTCTTTCAAAAACATGCAAATTGACTGTGTGATACTGAAATGGAGGCTAACTGAAAATGCATCTTTTCTGAGATATTTACATTTGTTCTGAGAATTGTACAAATTGGATGCATGGCATGCTGTGTAAATAAACTGATGAAATTTCCAGGTCCATTGCATGCCAAGTCTTATTCTTCTGTTTATTTTTCATTTAAGTGGTTCTAGTAAATTCATTAGTTAAGTTGCTAAATTGTACATTGTACTAATATAGAATTAAAATATAAAAGACATTAATATTTTGAGGTTATGTGAACTTCTACACATAATATTCTGTTAATTTAAGTTCAGGTTTTAAGGCATTTTTTTAGCGTTAAATCATTATCAAACTTTTATCTATCTATAGTGCATGGGGTACAGATACTTTGACTTGCTAGTGGGTCCTGGGCATTAAATGAGTTGACATAATGGAATACAAGAGTTATGTTTGTAGCTCATTAAATGTTTGGGGAACTCTTCTTTCACAATGTACACTTTCTAGCCATTTTTAATGAATAGAAAATAGCATTTTGTCAACAGGGGACAGCTGTGTACTAAGACTGGCTATACACATGTACATGTGTATTAAAAACTGGATGTCCCCAAACATTTGGTGACCAGAGTAGTTGAGGTGTGTTAAGTTTGAATGGGTTATGCTGTCTAGGCTTTGCTCAGTTATGCTCACCCTTCTCACATCCTTCCTCTTTGCCATCTCTTCTCCCTCACTGAACACTTCGTCGCTTTCTGCTGAAGAGCAGTTGAAGGATGAAGATGAGGATGAGGACGAAGAGGCAAAAGAGTGAGCAAGAACCCTTGAAAAAACATGCCGTGACATGGCTCCTTTTGCCTCTGTGTCCCTTTCCATACTCCCTGAACCATCCTCCTTTTCAGATTCTTCATCTTGTCTTTCTTTAGACCCCCAGTGCTTTTGTGTGTGTCTCCATCTGATTCCGCGGTTTGTTTCTCTGTCAACAGCTTCGTTTTCTTCTGCTAGGTTTTCCACGCTGCCTCCCAGCCTTTCTCTTCTCTTCCCTCTCCATCTCTCCCTCTGTCCGACTCTCCACATGTTCTTTCTCTCTGTTAATGAACCCTTTTCATCAATATTTCTCTCTTTGGCAGTTTCCTTTACTGCTTCATTCCCTCTTTCTTTATTTGTAGACTTTCTGCCATCATTAGTCTTATTTTCAGAGTGTTCCAGAACAGCACTGGGCTCCTGGTTCTCTGGTGTCCTTGTTACTTTTTCTAGAGGCACTACAGATTCCTCCTGAATGGACTCCGACTCTAGTCTGGAAGAGAGCACAGCCTGAGCAGACACCAACTTGGGCTTGGATTTTCGTCCACTCAACAATGTCTGAAAGTTGTTCCTCCTGTTTGTAGGGGGAGAAGAATCAAAAGGATCCATTTTGTCCCCTTCTCCTCTCATTACGTTTCTCATACTGTCCTCAGGCTTGCTGGACCTCTCTGGGTCATCTTCATCATGCAGGTTTGTTGATGTGTTCATACTTCTCAGGAATCCTTTCATGGAGAGAAGTTATCCAGTACAGTCCAGTGGAAAGCACAAAATGTCAGTAATCCAATTGCCACTATTCCAGTAATGTTAGAAGATGAGTCTGATAAGACAGATAAGAAGGTCATTCATATACAAAAATATATATTTAAGATAAACTGAAACATCTAAAAAAAATACCATTAATGATTCAACTAAGAAATGACAAGTTCATTTACCAAGTCTGAGGTCCAGATCATCTGCATTACTCCTAAACAGTGTTTCGGAATAGCCTGTGACACGTTCAGGTTTTCCCTGCAGGGTACAAAGACATTTTAGTAGTCTACCAGTGTGCGCATGGCTGATCACTCAGAATGCTTGCTGCTGACATCCATAGCCTTAGATTTGCATGTCCTGACATCATGAAGTTTCCACAAGCCCCAGCAGTGACTCCTGATGAACTGGATGTCAGTCAGCACACTTACCGCACTAGCCAGTTCGGAGATGCAAAACATGTTGGCTTAAATAAACCAATTCCTTATGAGTCCAGATTATAGTCTGTACTATCTCGATTAGTCTTTTTGTTGTCTGTGTTGTTATTAACATCCAGTGTAGCTGATTTAAAGGTCTTGACCGGCATGGATTTTACATATTGTGATTTGCTGATAACACCAATTCCTGGATACTTTATCACTACTAAAATCAGTACGTTGACACAGTAAACCGTTTGACTAGGGTGTCCCTTTACACCTGACTTCTCACTTTATTCTAAATAAAAGAGCTTGATAATAAATATAAACATTTTAAAGTTTCATAACATAACATCACTCTCTAGTCCATACAATATATGCAATCTGAACTACGAAAACAGAGCTACTTTGAATTCATTGTTTTTGTGATGTCACTGCTGTCATTCTTGTCATGTTGAAGTTAAGCTGGAATCACACTAGACAGTTTCAGTCTATACCAAACAGTACACCTGTCCTGACCAAGGCAAAAAAAATTCTCCACGTTGGTGCAGTTACAAGTTAACTAATGCATTAGTTATTAATAAAAATAACACCAAGGAGAAATGGTTGAAATAACACCAATGGTTGGTGGAAGTTGGGTGACTGTTATGCAACATTGGTCAGGTAAGAAGCAAACATAACCATTAGCAAGTGGGATAATTATTTTCATATAGTCTGAGTTTCATGTTTCATGTATTTTTTAACTTTTTAGTGCTCCTGTATGAACAGCCAACTATCTGAGGACGGAAGTCAACAGAGCCAAAGCAGTAGATACTGATACTGTGTGAATTTGTTTGTCAGACTGAACTCAGAGTGAACTTTATTCACCATGAACATCTGCTAAGATTTGCTAGAAAACACATGTGAATGGGGTGTTTTAGAGTGTTTCCAGGTCATTTACATGTATCAGTCATAAAGGCCTAGAAACAAAAACAGCCAGGGAGAAAAATAAAACAGGAAATGAATATAGGATATGGACACTTCAACTGCAAGTGCATAATATGTATGGATATACATATAGTTCTTTACCTTTCCTCTCACACTGTGCAAACAGACCTTCGCCAAGGGTTCAAACTTACAGTCTAGTGATTCATGTGAAGTGCTTTTTTTCTGAAGATTGTTGAAGAACAGGAAAAAACAGGTTCAGGTGGCTACATCCCTACAATGTAAGTCAGTGATTTACATATCATTACTATTTAATGCAGACTTTCCAAGAATGTCAGCATGTACATGTTTTCAAATGTGCCCTGTAAGGGAAAATCAATATATTCACTTATATTCTAAGGCAAATCAGTATATTCAGTTGATGATTCATATATGGTTGATGATTCTTTTGATGTTATACTCATAGTAGTGGAATGTTTAAGCAATTAAATCATTAACGCTGTGTGACCAGTCCTGGAGCCACTAGGGCAAGGGGACTTGAATTTATGAAGTTGTCATTTTGTAAAACCTATATGCTTTATGATTTTGTTTTTAAGTTGTCTAAACCTTATGTTTTTCATTAAGATATTCTAACACTATCTAGTAGATTCACAGCTTAGGGTTATGTTCAAGGTCGTGGTCATGGGGTTGTGCCATGTGCAGCCTGCGAAGTCATAATATACAAGCTGACTGTCGCCTCCTTGCTAAAGTTGAAAGATAATAAGGAAATTTACAGCGATTCCTCACGCAAAGGGCCCCATGAACTACAGCCTAGTTGGATAATGTGTATGATATTTTTAAGGTATAAAAGGTCTTGCGTGAAGGACTTGTACTCAGAGAATCCTAGACCTGGCACTGCCCTGGGACGAACGTTCTCTCCTTCTTGAGAAGAAAATAAAGTCTTTGTTCTGAGCGAAGAATCTTTGTCAGTTTGCTGATTTTCTCCGACAGCCCTGTGGAACATGGGATGCAAATGAAGACCTCCTTTAATTACAGAACCTACAGCATGGACACAACCAGTCCAGACAATACTTACCTCCTGGCACCATCCAAAATCTCCCAAGCTGTCACATTCAGATGTACAGATTCAGAATGATGCTATAGTAATAATGAACTTGACAACTGAATTTGAATGTAGTTCATTACACTGTGATTGTGCATGATTTAATGTGATTTTGTTTTCATAAATTGTTTGCATGATATAGAGTAGCCTTATTGGTGGTATCTAATATACAGTTCAGTTGATTACAATGACAATGACAATGACAACATTAAAAAAAAATCTCTGTTCATTTCAACAGAATGTCTCCACACCTTTACTTCAGGTTTATTGCTAATTTAATAGCCATTGCTCTTACTCTGAAACAAGTGAGTGCACCTAAGGACATACAGACATAAAAAGACAGAGATTCCAGTTACTCAGAGAGCAACCTATAACATGTGACTTACACATATGAAAAGAATACATCATGTAAATAAATGCAAATAAAGACTTTACTTTCCACATATAAACCGCAAACAAATATTGTTGTCTTTAGTGTTGAATTCTTCAAAAAACAAAAAAGGCATTGCTTTAGATATCTGGGTCATTGAAGATTAGAACAAAAGAGAACAGTACATACTTTTAGTAAACTGTGTAGAAATTAAGAGCCTCTTGGCTACAAACCATGCTGCATGTTCACATCTAATTAATTCAAATATAATGCTCACTACCATCTTGCAAGGCTGATACCACTATTTAAGGTATTAAATTGAGAACAGCAGCTTAATGCGCCCTTTGCTTGCCAAAACCCTTACCCTCATTACTAAATGTTACTAAGCATTTTTCTAGGAGCTCAGACAGGTTTGAGTGCGATAGTATGGTCTGTCTGTAGGTTCTGTAGACGAGTCCGACTCCCCTTCAGACAGAAACTTAAGCTTCAAATAAATCTCCTCATTTTGTGCCTGTTGTTCAGTAAAGCCTCTGGAGTCCGTTATCTCCACCTTGTCCTCCACCTCTGTGCCCAGAACTGACTCTTCCATCTCACAAGAACCAGAAGCCAAGATGTCACTGGGTTCCATTACAGATGCATCTAACACATGTGTCATTGTTCCTGAACAAACGAGGAAATGTTTTTTTTTCTCCACACTTTTGTTTCATCATTATTCTATCAAAATACTGTACCTCCTATGGGAACTTTACAAGAGGAGAAAGAAATGTTTCTGACTCGCCCTTAACATACAAATGTAATGAATGTAGTCATTTTTAATTATTTCTATTTATCTGTTCATTAAATGTTTACACAGTGTAAAAGTAGGCTTAAAGTTCAAATAAAAAATGACAAAGCTAAAGAAAATTGGGTTACCTTTAATAATTATGTAGTTTTTCTTAACACTGAGCTTGATGAAAATAGACATACTGACTAGATATAAGAAAATTTTAGATGGTATTATTACATCAATAATTTTTACCCGTCCTGTTGTCCTCAGGGTGTGTGCTTTTTGTGTACTGATTTGTGGCTTCTGGAATATCAGCTTTCCCATGCCTGTCTTTGCTCCATTTTTCAGCCTGGAACGAACAGTAATCCCACACAAAAATATGCACACTAAGCACAAACCTGCATTCACACTGCAGTACAGACAAAAATACCATTCTGGTCCTACTCATGTCAAGGTTTCCTTATTTTGACTATTTTCAACATTTTAGAATAATAGTGAAAACTATAAAATAACAGTAAACAGTAAAACAATTCTATCACATACCCTACATTTTGATTTGATTTTACACATTTTCATTCTCTTAAACAGCTTCATGAGGGGTCACCCCAAATTCATAGAAAGATAACTTTACTTGTTCTGGAGACAAATTTTAAGCATTTAAGGCTTCAGCATTTAAAAGGCCCTATACCTTGCAAACCGATAATTTCTTGCTTTTTTTAAAATATTGTGCATAAACACTGTTAGAACTTTTAAACATATCATTCATTCCCTCGTTCATATGATCCATATACTGAAATTGAGTTGCAAAAACAGGCCTTGTTTTTGTCATTTCCGTTTAGCTCCACCAATTCATATTAAAGTCAAAACAAGTGTAGGATCGCTGGACTGCATTTTGAATAAGGTGTAATACAGAGCAGCCAGTCAAAACAGATCATTTTTGTAAAACAGTCTTAAAGACAAAGTAGCAAAAACAGTTTGTTTCTTTTAGAAATAAGTATAGAATGAAGTAGAAACAAATATACATCGTCAGTGGACTGTCTTTAAATGCACAAAATTTACACTCAACCAAATGTGTCCAAACGTATCTGATCGACAAACTGGTAGTGTATACCTGTCGATTTGGCCAGATGCCACTCAGGGCAACCTGCAGGTAGCTGAAGAGGATGAGCAGGCTGAGGAACGTGAAGTTACTCATCACTCCCACCAGAGCTGAAACCAGTGGGTAGTGATAGAGGATGTACCTGCACAGAGAAACAGGAGGACTTCAGTCAGATTTTGTGTAACAATAACACACATACACACGGTCGCACAAACACACACACACACACACACACACACACACACACACACACACACACACACACACACACACACACACACAC
>JBBJLS010000032.1:5415827-5427392 GCA_037577275.1 Bryconaethiops microstoma | reverse complement strand
TACTGTCTGCAATGAAATAAAAGTTAAGGGACATTTGTGAATTACTGCTTAATTTTTTTATTCACATTTTCCACCCTTTCCCAACTTTTTCTGATTTAGGGTTGTAATACTATTAGCTCAGTTATTCCCCTGCAGTTTAAGGACTTAACTACCTAAATGTTTCCCCAGTTCTTTCAGTGCCATTCTCTCAGAGTAATGCTAGAAAACACAGGCCCAGTATGTGGTCTGTCTGTCTGTCTGTCCGTCTGTCTCTCTCTCTCTGGCGGGAAGTAAGGATGAGAATACTCTGGTGAGGATAATCCTGACCCAGTCACTTTTTAAACACTTACACTGCTGCAGCCGATGAGTCACACATGCACACACACTGTATCAAATTCTCTGGCCAAATGGACTGCCATAGATGATTTTCTCTGATCTATTTCAGTCAGATCACTTTATTTTGAGAATGTCGTTGACTAGATACCCACATTTATGTTTGCCCATATCGCTCAACTAATATATTTAACCCTAACCCTTTAAACCTTTTTGATAATGGCTGTAAATGTCAAACCATTTTAGAGGTCGTAAAAATCCTTAAGGTCCAGTTGCGTATCTTTAATGAATTTTAAAAGATCCACTGCATTCAGTGAGGAGCTGAAGTGTAGTTTCATATTTGTTATTACATATTACATCTTATGAAGAGCAACCTATGATTTAATAAGTTTAATTAAAGAAACGTTATGAACTCACCCTACTGTGGGGAGAGTTGTGAAATTACCCATTAGGCTCCGACGCTTCTTGGTGTTTGTATTCTTTGATTGACCATGAAGTGTTCATTCCACATTACTGATTAAACAGTTGGAGCATTCACTGTTACAGAGTGTATCTGTCCTGCAGCATGTGTTTGACCAAGCAACAAGACCATTTGAGCTGAGGTATCATTCCCAGCATGGTTTCTCTGTGAGAGGCCAGCAAGGTTAGTGGTAAGTTCCTTTCAGGTGACCATCTGCTGACTGGCGTTTCCAACAAAAAACATTTTTTTCCACACACACACACACACACACACACACACACATGCACACACACTAAAGCCTGCATGGCCAGCAGCAGTCTGGCTCAGTACACACTGCTCTGGACAGGTGACAGTGTAGGGAGGGGAAGGATGCACCTTTCTTTCTGGAGCTCCATTTTAGCAGTGACTGATAGAGGCAGTAACTGTGAGACTACTTTATTCTGCTCCAAATCATGTGATGAAATGATGTGCAGCCATATACTGTACTGATTGACTGTTGCCTAAGGTATGTGCTAGACACACATGCATACACACACACTCACACACATCCTGTCAGATGCAGAGTGACAGGTGTGCATAATGTGTGAGTGAATTAATGTAAATGAGCAGACGGCTTAAACATAGCTGTCCATCACACATGAGCTGCTGCTGAGCACCATGCCTCAGAGACAAACTGGATCAAACGGTCAGTAAAGACAATGCCATGCAAACTTTACCTACAGAACCATCCTAGACATTGAAAGTGAAAGACTAAAGTGAAGGTTATCTTGCATATATTGCATTAAATCTACCATGAACACAATCACATTGCCTTCGTAGGTAAGTATCATTCCTCTGCTAACCTATTGCACAACTACTCAAGTCAACTTGAAAGCCTAGATAACATAAAATGCATAGCTAGGGGAGCAGTTTGTAAAAGAAACACATGAACATGCCCGTTTTTCAATACTGCATAATGAATGTCGGCAATTAAAGGTCATATGTCATGTTTGAGGAGGTGCACATGCCATGGTTACTCGTTCGTGTCATGTTTTGATTAGGACGGCACAACACAGCACCACGTCAATAAGACCTGCTGGTTGAAACTTCATTTTATAATGTGAGAACATGACTTTGCTCTCCGTAACTAATCTGGAAGTAATCCTTTTAGACTCCTGTCTGCTCTTTGATGTGTTGGTATCACCTCATAAAGCTGCTAAATAACATGATCCCTTATTTCGCGCTTATAGTAGTGATAATTTTAATCAGTGCGTGAGAGAAGCTTTGTGATAAAGGGAAACTGACTTTATTGTTTATTCATTTCAGACATATTTGTGTTGGATGCCTTTGACAATCAGCTTAAGGAGATTTTCAGATCATAAAAACAATTTGAGAAAAGTCATATTTGGTCAGGTTAACCATGTGAGGCCTATCACTGTGCGGTATGATTTTTCCCACCCAACATATAGCAACTTTATTTTTGTGCTTGTACTCTTGAGTCAAGGACGTTAGCATATAAATAGATTTTTTTTTTGAACTGAACCAGACTGTGGTGAAAGCGTTTGCTTGCATAATTAGGGAATATGATAATTTGTGGGTTTTTATGTTGTTCCTGGAAAATTTCTTTTATATATAGTCATTTGCCAATGCACTTGTTTTGTGGTGGCCTGTTCAGGTCAGGCTGTTTTCATTTGGCTTCCCACTGACCCACTTGTCACAGTGTTTGTCTCTGTTCAAACAGAAAGTTTTATGTTGTCAGAAAGCCTGACACTGACAGTGAAACAGGGGGACAGATTGCTCTGGCACACATTCATCCCCTCTCCTGCATGCAAAGCCCTAAAGGACAATTAGCATTATTCTGATCAGCTTGAAAATAATGATCATAAAACAAGCCTTGCAACCGCAATGTGAGAGAGATACATATTAACAAAAGGTGTGTGCTTGATATACAGTTGATTTTGAAATATCAGTGAATTAATTAATTGGTCCATTTTGATGGGAGTTATCTTTGATGTGCAGATTCTGTGCCCTCACACTGTGCCTGATGAGTGCTTGCCTCGCTACAGATGATGAGAGCTGAGCGTTTGGGAGCCCAGTTCCTGCCGCACTCATGCCAAACTCAAACGTTTTTGGCCAGGAGTGCCCCTGCTCAAAACATCCAATGTTAATTAGCACATGCATGCTTGGGGCTGTCGTTGCAGTGACGAAACGAAAACATTTCTTGAATGGCAAAGAAAAGATTTTTAAATAAAACATATCTTTCTTAGGCTGTGCTTTGATGTTGTTTATATTCTAAAGACATTGTGGGACTTCAATTAAAAAAAACAAAACAATAGTCAGATTTAAAATATCAATGATGAGAGACTCGAAGGCAAACAGTTTGTGAAAATGACAGAGAAAACGGAGACAGCTGCTCGATAAGATAAGATCAGTTCAGATAAGATAAGATAAGATAAGATATGGAGACCATATGTGCAGGGATTCAGATATCCAGATATCCTTCACATAATAGCATAAAATGGGCTGTGCAAAAAACAAAGCATGCATATGTAAAGTAATACCAATATTAAAAGGACTTATTTATGTGTGATATGCATTCATTCATTCAAATCAAACTATTTGTATTTAAACAGATATGAAAATGAGCAGGCAATATCCACTAGTTTAGGGATTCGTGGAAGCTTATTGTGCCAACAGTCATTCATCTGAAAAACATGTAGAAGCCAAACATCAAAAGATTTCAGAAAAGACACAAAGTGGATATATATAAATTTCTATGAATTTTAACTCCATAAACATAAAGGTTTTCATTTAACATATACTCTCATTTTAGTGCATCATATATCGTACTTCTACTTCCACTGCTATTTAATTATTATTGTTATTATTATTATTATTATTATTATTATTATTATTAGTAGTAGTAGTAGTAGTAGTAGTAGTAGTAGTAGAAGTAGTAGTAGTAGAAATAGAAGTAGTAGTAAAGTATAAAAATATACTGTTTAATAAATATTTTAGTGTTTAGGTAAATCAAGTAAACCTCCATTTTAGACATGGAATTATACTGGACTCATATCTTTTGCACTGAAGTTACTGAATGTGAAGTGCTGGCAAAGTATGGTGGTAAAATCTGTATTCTCAGTGGATTTGTTTGATGATTCCATGTATTTATTAATTATAACACACTGCATTACCAATATGCTGAAAATGAACCCAGGCAAGCAGTTTAACCATAGATAAATTCGTATAGTATAGTATTAGTATAGTTAATTTACTGCTATGTCCGTTTAGTGTGTAGCATTCATGCTGTGTGTTTGTTTGTATGGTTCCTCTTGATTGTAGTGCTCTATTTTTGCCTTTATATATTTGCTCCTAAAATCATTACCACTAGAAAATGTGACATGACAAGGTTTGCCTTTAAAACAGTGCCTATTACCAAATAAATATGCATGAGCTGGATGTTTTTAGCCAATCTAAGGACTGAATTACAGCAAGGCTATGACTTGACCAAACTAATTCAGACATTACATTGAAACTATTCACACTTTAAAGTACCTTGTTGAGTTGCTGAGTGATCAAACGTGTTCTCGCCTCAATGTCACAAAGCCAAAGCTTTCCATGAAACACCAAAGAAATAAGTTTGTGAACATTGCACAACCAATGCATGCACCCCGATGCCTTCATTTATGAAAATATCCCAATACTCATTAAAGAGTAGTGTTTTCATTTTATTTGATATTGTTTAATTATTAAGATATTTATTTATTGATATACATTCCTTAGCACTGGACGGTATCATTTGTAGGCAGCTGTCAATAACCACTGCAGCACACACACTTAGTTCAGTGCCATTTCTCAGCAGTAGGCCTAATACTTTGCATGTTTTAATACTGATAATATGAATAATTCATTAGGCACCATGGTTTTTTGGGTTTCTTTTCTAGGAGTGTGAAAGGAGCTGGCTCGGCTGTAGGTGAGATCATAGTTTTTTGTAAAAAATACATATGTGTACTTATATTATACAACACTGAAAATCTATATATAATATTTCATTGCGTGCCATATGCAGCTTCCAAAAATCTTCAGAAAAACTGATGTTCAGGCTACTGTTCATGATGTTTAGGCTAAACTAAAGGCTGAAACTACTCCCTGTTCTCAAGTAAAATTCTAGTATTCAATGGAATGATGATTGAAGTAAAAGTAAAATCTGATGTCATGATGATAACGATGATGAAAAGAGGTTTTTGAAGTGATGCTGTAAAAGAACCACTTTTGCTTCCCTAAAAAAATTTTCAGTGAAAAGCTGAAATTAGCTGAAATTACTCCAATCAAAAAGTTTTTTTAATGTGGGCTACTAGGCCATGGTTGTACTGCCAGGGACTGCTGGATGGGGTTTGCTTTTCCACAACTTTATAAGTAGACAATTAATCAACTACAATTATAAATATGACAAATATTATTGTTGGGATAGTCCATTGTAAAAAATAAATTGGAGAAAATTGGATTCAGCATGGATAAATGGCTACATATAGAAGACTGTTTGATCTATATTCTGTGGTGTGATAATACAGTGAAATAGGGGCTACATAGATTATTGTGTTTGAATTTTAGAATATATTTGTTTGTGTTTTTGACAACCAGGTTGGTTAAATCTTCTTGCAGGCTGCAGAAGTTTTTGTTGTTGGCAGTATGGGCCATGGGTTGCAAAATCTTGGAACCCCTGTTCTAAGACATCACTCTAAAGAACGCTCTTTTTTTTGGTTCAAAAGTGTTGAGTAGAAAACAGGTGCAAAAACATCAGTTTCCATATGAACTGACTTGCAACTGACTTGCGTATTGTGACACAGGAGCTGAAGCTTTTTAGGTGATATTCTTCTGTTTTTATGATTTTTTCTGCCTCATTGCTACTTTCAGCGTGAGAGGCGTCAGCAGTCCAGATGCCGAAGAAACAAAACAGAATGAAATCACACACAAAAAATTTAATTAGGAACCAAATGTTAAAGACTGAAATAGAACTTCAAGAAAAGGTAGATTTGAATATTCACAAGGATAGACCTGAGCAGAACTAAATGTGTTCGCAAAAAAGGATAGATATTCGTCAAACTTTTACTTCAGTTTGTGGAACTAATATCCACCCATCTGTGTAAACTCTGCTTTAGCAAAAATCAGCACTGGTGCTTGAAGGTTGTGTGAATGGTACAGTGTGCAATTGATGCTGGTTAACATGGTAGTCAATGTGTTAAAGCACGTAATGACTCTAGCTGTGGCCTCCTGCTGCCTGTTTTCTTTCGTGCTCCTCTACAAAAAGCCAATCTAAAGGTCAATTGCACTTTTCAAAGGCTGTATTCCTGGTGTGCTCATGAATAAATCAGAGAGGGGTAACCAGATCTGGTGAGTTAATGGAGCCATTAAAATCAACAGACTATTGAAAATGCCAAACCAACTCTGCGCATGAAGTGATAGACCGGAATAAATGCTCATTTTTCTGCGTTGCTAAAATAATACAGTAAAGACTGTAAACTCAGCAGGCAAACCAACCTATTACACTTTTACAGTTTTAAAGTACAGTAAAGTGGCCCCTTATAGTCACCTGCGAACACACCACAGCCCAGCACACAGTGTGAAATTCTTTCTCTGTATTTAACCCTTTCACCAAGTAAAGCAGTGGGCTGCCACCAACAAGGGCACCTGTGGGGGTAGTACTTTGCTCAAGGGTACCTCAGTGATGACACTAGCAGTGTTGGGATTTGAACCCACAACCTTCTGTAGGGATTGTAGGGGCAATTCCCTAACCACTAGGCCACCAGCTGCCTTTACATTAACAATTGTGTAACTTAATATTCTTAAAATAGAAAAGAAGACCTCAAAATATTCAAAGTAAATGGCAGGGAGTCAGTGCAGTTACAAAAAATAACTGCAAAGTAGTATGGTACAGTCATGTTCCATAGTGAAGATGCATCTTTGGGTGTACCACACTGGTGACAGAATGCCTGAAAAGTATCAAATTTATTCTAGATTTGGGGTTCGATTCAGTTTACATACTTCTTGTAAGAATCATGATTACTAGAATTTTATTTGCAAGCAGAAACATAAACACAGGCTTCCATCTCTTCCCTGGGTTTGTTATCATAACATCTTTTAAATGCCCATTTTATGCCCCCCCGCCCCCATCTAAATGGGTTAGAATTTGGAAGCAGGAGGTGGCCATGTTGTGTCTCTCATCATGGGGTTGGAATGGCACATTGGAGAGAGCTAGGTGGGATTAGAACGTTCTGGAAGGCATTTACTGGAGGCACAGGCCCATCTCCCAAGCTAATGGGCTGGAACAGATGGGAGTGGATGAAGAGCTCTGTCGCCATGTCACTGCATTCCTGTGTCACCAGCTGTTAGGCCCAATAATGAGTGCTGATGAATGAAGATGCATCAAATAACCTCGAAAAGCTCAGCCATGGCTTGAGCTCTGCTGTTGCAGCCAACCGGAGCCAGTGAAGGCCTGGCAAAGATGAAGAAAGAAAGCGGCAGCGTGTGTTCGCTGGTGTGATGGACGTCTGAGCACTTCTTCATTTCCTGTGGGGTCAGGGTTGTCAGTGAAAGCTGATGGATGCAAATCAAACTAAATGGAGAAGAAAATGGAAGGCCTTTGAAGGTGGTCAGCCGTAATCCACCTCCATTACTCAGGACCAAAAGGCAAAGTCTTCATTTTTGCTGATGCTTTCCCATTGGAACTGCAACAAAATCGGATACTGAGTGCTGAGCTGTTTCTAGAAATTTGTATTTGACCCTAAGCCCTCTTGCTGTAGGTGAAGAATGGTGGTCTGTGGTGCTTACAGGCAATATTATTATTTTATTATTCTTTTTCAATGAAAAAGAATCAAGAATCAATTCTACGATATGCCCAATAAAACAGTGTTTATCTATATGTAGATGACAGACAATACATGCACAGGTGATTAAATAAATTATAATGAACTTAGTACTATGTTAAACTTAAGTGATACAAGGTTCTCTCAGCATCTCTTTGTACTGCCCATAGCAAGACACGGCCTTGGATGAGGGGACAAAAGCTCATTTGTGCAGTAAAATAGGACTCCAAAGACTATATTGTTGGAAATATTGCTATGCAAGGCAGTAATGGGATTATTTAAATGCACAAGATGAAACTTTTGCTTCCTATCTCCCAGAGCCATCAGGTTTTAAACAGAAAACACCCCAAACCCTACATTTCATATAAGATGAAATCCTCTGACCAGTATGAATAATGTAAACGGCCATTTACATTTCAAATGCTATCAACTCCTAGAAACTGGACACAGTCGAGAGCTTAAAATTGTGAGAATGGGAAAAGATGACAAGGAAAGATAAGATAAGTGAAGACAGATGATTAAAATATCTGTCCGTATTCTTCTTCAGAGAGATTTTCGCCTCATAGGACGAGCCTCCATGATCATTCATTTCCTGCACAAATCCTAAGGAGCTCTTTGCAAAGAAGATTAAAATATGAGTGTTACATCTGGAAGCGTCAGTGTCACAGCTAACTTCTGCATACTTCTAAAAGGTTTAAAAGCAAAAATGACTGACAAAATTATACATTTTCCTTAAAAAGGATGCTCTATTTAAGTGAAAGACCAACTTTTCTGTTTTTAAGGTTCAATGCTTTCATGGTAAAGGTATTCCTCTTTGTTGGAGGCTAAATCATGCTTAATGCAAAAGTACATCATGTTAAGCATCACCTGAAAAACAGTTCAATACAATGTGACATGATTAGATACACCCGAGGAAGGACTAGAATGTCTGAATGGAGCTGCATCAGAATGTGACACTCTAAAAACATCCAATCCTCAATTGCAGGAGCTATGCCCAGAATGAGGAATGTGTGTGTATGTGTATGTGTGTGTGTGTGTGTGTGTGTGTGTGTGTGTGTGTGAGAGAGAGAGAGAGAGAGAGAGAGAGAGAGGGAGGAGAGATATATCTATATCACCCATAACATTAAAATAACCTGCCTTATATTGTGTAGTTCCCACTCATTACACCAAAACAACTCATTGAGGCATGGACTCCACAGTACCTCTAAAATTGTGCTGTCGTATGTAGCACCATGAAGTTAGCACCAGATCCTTAAAGTTATGAAAGCTGTGAGGCGGGGTCTCTGTGGATCAGACTAGTCTGTCCAGCCATCCCACAGATGCTCGATGAGCTTGAGATCTTGGCAATTGGAGGTCAAGTCAACAGCTTGAACTCTTTGCCATGTTTTTCAAACTATTCCTGAAAAAATTCCAGTGTGGCAGAATGCATTATCCTGTGGCAAAGGGCCACCACCATTAGGGGATATCTTTGTCATGAAGGGGTGTGCTTGGTCTGCAGCAATGTACATGAATATCAAGACCCAAGATTTCCATGCAGAACATTGCTCAGAGCATCACACTGCCTCTGCCGGCTTGCCTTCTTCCTATCATGCAGCCAAGTAAGTGACCACATGGTCCAATTCTGATACTCAATGGCCGTTGGAGATACTTTCAGCAGTAAACAAGGGTCAACGTGGGCCCTCAGACAGGTCTGTAGTTACACAGCTCCATGCACACACTTTTCTGTTGTGGTCAGCATGAACTTTTTTTAGCAGTTTGTGTTGCAGTAGCTCTACTGTAGAGGATAGGACCAGATGGGTTAGATGTCACTCTAGATGTGCATTTATCTTGGGCATCCATGACCCTGTTGCTGCTTCAGTTGTCCTTCATTGAATCTCTCTTTTTGTAGGTACTTACCACTGCATACCAGGAACACCTCACAAGATCTGCTAACTCATTTGTCTAGTTTGGCCCTTGGTCAGTGTCGCTCAGATCCTTACTCTTGCCAATTTTCATTAACGACAGGTTTTTCACTTGCTGCCTATTGTATCTCACCCCTTGACAGGTGCTATTGTCAGCTTTTTTTACTTTCACTTTTACTTGATCTCCATTGAAAAACCCATCCACACCTTGTCACTCGGTGATGACACTACAAGCTTGGAATAACACTGTCAAATCAGTCCTGATTCAGAATATCACACTCATTCAGTCACTCACTTATCACTTATTCACTCACTTAGTCACTTTCTCTCTCGCATACATACATACATGCACACACACACACACACACACACACACACACACACACACACACACAGTCATTACTTAACATTTTTGTTTAGTTTTTTACTCAAATATGTAGATTTAAATTTGTTATCAGTGTTAAACTTGGACAATAATATATCCAAGAATGTAGTGGTGTGTACAGTTTGTACTTTAATACATCATAACCCATAACAATTGGACTGTTCTTCACGTGTCAAATGCTTGTGGAATGTGGAGTTTCCAGGGTTCAGTACCACAGATTAGCCTCTGGTCAAGTTACATTTTTTCAAGCATCTATCACTAAAAGAACAGCTGAGTAAGAAAAAAAGGCTGATGTTGCTAATAATTATGCACTTGGTAGATTTGGCCTCCAGTTATGTTAACACTTTGCATTAAAGCATTTAATTAAAGATCTCGGGTTCATTTTAACCAGTGTGACCTGGCCACAGAATGTGTTTCTGAATATGAGATTAGACCTTGTGACTATTGCCCAAACCAGATAATTGTTGTTTCTACTCCCCATTTCTTGAAATGGTAAGTTATTTTTGCAGCTTCTCAAAACACAACAGCACAACTGTGGTCCTGGCTGGCCAAGTTTAATCAAGTTTAATGCTTTAAGACCATTCATTTATCTCTCAAATGGCTTGATAATTAGTTGATGGGTTGAATCAGGAAATTTCTCTCAGCAGAACTACTACTAGGGTTTTGTCATATAAATAAATATGTTTGTGACTAAGCAAACTCTCACAAAATGGAGACGACAGAATGTGAGAGGAGTTCATGTCTTGTGTACTGGCTGCATATTTACTCATATTATCTTGCATTTGGGTGTGCACGAAATAAACCGTGTAATTGGCTTTTGAAAACATTTATAAGGGTGGCCTGGAGCCTACACAGAAGGGAACAGAGTGACAAGGGCTAAACATTCAGAGCACTGCACAGTTACATGTATCTCTGAAAGGCACTGCAGCAGGGCTGAGACTGAGGATCCAATTCAGGGTCCTCTCTGTAAGAAGATGGGAATCTATGTAAATCTAGTTCATTTTTCACACCTGTGAGGAATGTGCAGGGTATTGTAGGTCCAAAAAGAAAACATTACTGGTTTCGCTGGTGGTTTTGGTTAGTAAATAAAGTGGCTATATTTGTGTAGTACACAACCCCCTGGTTCCTCCACCACCATTGTAAAGATGAGTAAGTTTCTCTACAATGGACCCTTTCACATTATACCACACTAAAGGGTGTCTCCAGGATGTCCTTCCAGACACTCACCCAAATACTGAACCAATCCCTGTTTCACAGCCTCCTTCCACACCTTTACAAAGACTTAATGATAGCCCAGCTGATGGAATGGACAACTGGTTTTACAGCTATAAGAGCATACAACCAGGAGTATAAAGGGGAGATCCTAACAGCCTCACGGAGTGGTTCCACCGACTGACAGTGGTGGTTTACCGTTTTGCTACCTTTATTTGTCAAAATAAAGGAAACTGTCTATATCATTTTTTGATGTATAGTTGTCTTTATTGGATTTTCCTTATTGGATTTTCCAATGGTTCACCTGAGTTTTGACACATGATTCTTCTACTTCCTGTATAAATACCGCTCTGTTAGACACTATTACTTTGCAAAGCATTTACATTTACATTTACGGCATTTAGCGGACGCTTTTATCCAAAGCGACTTCCATTCCCTAACTACAGGGGACAG
>JBBJLS010000032.1:5374364-5405934 GCA_037577275.1 Bryconaethiops microstoma | reverse complement strand
CTCTCTCTCTCTCTCTCTCTCTCTCTCTCTCTCTCTCTCTCTCTCTCTCTCTCTCTCTCTCTCTTTCTCTCTCTCAAGCTTTAACGTTAGCTAGTACGTTGTCAGAAAAAAGAGGTAAAGCTTCAGGTACTTTTTGTCCAGCAGTTACAAACACTGTAAATTTACCAGAATTGATCAAAAGGTATAAAATGGCCCTTAAGGTCTGACCATGTACCTTAAAGAGTTTTAAAGATCATTTCCATTCACTTTTGATTAAAAGTAAATATTTGTACCTTTTCATAACAGTGTTTTTTCAACAGAAAAAATCCCCAAAAGCTTGGAATCAAGAACTTGGCCTTCAAAACCTACAAAAAATGTACACACTGAATAAAATAATGACTTGGAATTCAATATAGCACAATTACGACTGTCGAGATATTGAGAATGTAGACGGAGTAAAAACCCAGTTTGTATACAAAAAGATACAGTTTAGTACCTTTTAACTGAGAGTGCAATACTGGACACTCTATTGGTATATTAGTCACAAAATGTCCATGCAAAGTGAAGGACAGCTGGTATTTTCAAATGGTATTTTTCACACGACAGGGATTGTAGTCGTTTATATAATACATATATATAACCTCAGGTCCTGACATTGCATAAAAACAAACCTGTGTTTGTGCGTGTCTCCACACCGTCAGTCTCATCCATGTGAGTAAGAGAGGTAAATCACAGGATTCCACAGGCTTTGCACAGTAAATTATTTCATCAGCTACTCACAGCTCTGCTCAGTGAGCACAGAACAATGGTCAATTAAGAGCATTCATTTTACAGAAGAGGCATGAAGATGGATTTTAGGCTTGTTCTCAGAATATGCATGGATCTCAAACATGTACTTTGGGGAAAAAAGATACAGGCAGTTGTGACCAAGAGGAAAAGTAAAATCGTGGCCCTATGTGATGTATTAACTGCAACTTTATAGATTTCTGACTATAGTGTTCCATCAGCTTTACTCTGAGGAGTTCTCTGTGAGGGAGGTTGAGCAAAACAGTAAATGCATTGCTAGCACGGAGCAGAACTAAGCCAGTCATTAATACAGTGCAGGTGCTAGGCTACATCTTTTTTAAAAAGGTACTTTAACACTTCCTGCTAAACTTCAAACAAAACACACTTTAAGAGGAGGATATTCTAAACATATTTAAGAAGCAAGTTCAACTAAAGATAAAAATGCTTCTCTCTTCATTTTAGTTTAGACTTAAGAGGTTAGAAGCTGATTTACTTTTAAGGTGAAGGTCAATGCAGCTAGCAGTTCACAAGCATAATGAAATTGGCTGTAATTAGTTTCGCTATACAGTAGAATGCAACCTTTTTATCCTCGACGCAGGACATAAGGTCATGGCTACCAACTTATCTATGCAGTTGCTTTCATTGTATCAATGGAGTATGCATAAGTTTATGTAGTCAATGCCTGACAATGGCATGATTGATTTAAAGTGCCTGCAATGCCCTCTGTAATCCTATGTATGACCCTTATAAGTGAATCAGAGTAATCTAAAGACAACACGAGGTCTTGTTTGTGTTTGCTGAGCAATGGTGGGTCTATAAAATCATGATTGAATTTTGCTCACCGTGAAAGAGGCTTAAGGCTCCACAGTCTCTTTCGCACCAGACCTTCTCTACAGCCCATTCTTTCAGATGAAGTAGAGTGTTATCAGTATAGAACAGGTACTTTGTGACTAATTCTTTCCCGTGTCCCCGCTGGGATAATGGGGGCATGCATGTTAGCACTGCAGCCATATCAAATATTTAACCTCCATCTCTCTGTACATAAAACATGCCAAAGCCTATTGTTACTGTTGCTTAGTCTGGGGGTGAGAAGTGGTCCTTAGTTAACTATACAAGAAAGGTCAAAATGAAGTTCCATAAGGTACGTATTGATTAGATATTAAACAGCCTTTAAGATGCCTGCTTTCTGCAGAGCTAAACAGGAATTCTAGAAGACGTGTGTATTGCTGTTCTATTTGAACAATAAATAAAATGGATATATTTGTGTTGTAGACAGTGCCAATCCTGGTTCAACCACCACCACGGTAAAGAAATCCGACATAATACAATTCTCTGAATGGAACCATTTCAAATCAAACCAGTCTGAATGACTTTGTTTACCTCTTAACAATTGAATTATGCAGAAATAAAAAAGGTGTCAATCTCCTTTAACACTCTTCTCTACAACCATCCATGTGTTAAAGATTAAATATGTGGCAGAAAAAAGGAAGCTGTCAAACTGTCATATTAGTTTTATGCAAAAATTAATTATTTTCTCAATACAGCAGCATGTTGCAGAACGCAGTTTTGGGGGGCAGGGTTCTCATCTGCTGGACAGGCGAGACCATGATGGGGGGAGAATTGGAATTTGTCGGAAGGAGAAACACGGACCAGCTTGTCAGTATGGAGCAGCTTTTACCCCAGTCTACTGGCGGGAGATTAGCTATCTCCCCTTAGCTGTGAAACAGCCCTTAATCCCACCTTCTTAATCCAGCATGCCACACAGAGCAGGCCTGTGTTGATTCACTCTGCCTGCCAGAAGCTCGCACGCAGAATTTTTCTCAACAAGCCGGATGAGGAGTTACATTTCTCCAGTGGTTACTACACTTCTAAGAGTCAAAGATTGTATTGTGCAAATTCAATTGGAATCTTAATATCTAATTAAGCATATCTGTACACTATTCTTTGGTAATGTAGAGTTATAGCTGTGGCCACATTTGTAAGTGTTTCTTGAAATTAAGCCTAAACTATGTGTGTGTGTGTGTGTGTGTGTGTGTGTGTGTGTGTGTGTGTTTGTGTGTGTGTGAGTGTGTGCGCGCGCGTGTGTGTGTGTGTCTGTGTGTTTAAATGTAGATATGTAGATACAGGGTTTTTACACTCCTTCTTTCCCTGTCTCTGTCTCTGTACCATATCCATACATATACACACACACACACACATCAACATGGCATTTAGAATGAAGGCAAAAATGGCTCCAGTTATCACAAAGAACAGCTTCTTGCATGGAAAACAGATATGGACATAAGTGGATACAGAGCTGTGTCCCAGCACAGCTGAACTGCATATGAAAGAAACAGGTAAATCAAATGTGCACTCTGCCAGGGCACGCTGACTGAATCCATTTCGCTGCAGTGTGGCAAATTTCACAGAATGAGGAGCGATGTTCCGTTCCCTATTCTGCTGCCTTGCAGAGCACAAGTCCTCCACTGGGGAGGAGCAAGATAAGGGGGACCGTAATTGCTGGCCCTTTTTCCTCTTTGATGGAAAAAAAAATAATACTGCACACCGCATGCACAATTTTCTGCCAATTATTACCGACAGATGAAAGTGTGACCCTTGACAGTCCAGCTGAGATCTGGTAGGATATGTCCTACCTTACATTGGTTGAAGCTCTATGAATGGTGCCCTTTTGACAAGATGATTGAATTATTGTAAAAAAAGATTCAAGGATTTTAGTGGATGTTAAAAGCATTTCTTTATAAACATTGCATAACACATCCTCCTGTTCTGCACCTTGATGACTTAAAATTGTGCTGTGTTGTGCCCAAGAAATTTATGTTAATCATACAAATTAGAATAAAAGGACCATTACATTTTTTGAAGACATGGCAATGAGTACTAACACAGTGAAAACAGATGAAATACTGTGCAGCATAATTTCACTCTACCTCCTTTTTGCCACCACTTCTTGCTAAATTCAACCTTCCCTGAAGTCCTAATCTACATCTTGCTCCGTCAGAGTTAATGAATGACTGACTCAGTGAGAAATCAATCTCTGTACTGTGACAGATGAAACCTGTGTGCTTAAATCGGTGGCCCACTTCTTCTCACAGTGACTTACTGCCATCTCCCAGGCCCTGCTCTCCATAATCACATAAATATACTTTGATTAATGCTTTAACTCGCTTTTCATTTTCTCTTCCTTCACCAAGGATGGAAGAGTTGGAGGAGTTCATTTGAAGCTGAGTCTTCATTTGTGGCTGGATCCCTCAGACAAGGAGAGAGAGGAAGATGAGAATTAAGCTGAATGAAATGGCGAAGAAAAAATTACCACAAAAATCCAGTAATATAGATGTGATTCATTGCTAGTTAAAATGTTTGCAGATTCAGTTTCCTGGATCATTTCCAGTACATACTTGACAGGATTATGTGAGCAGTGCACAATTTATCAGATAATTCCTTCCTTTATATACAGACTTTGCGAATGCAGTCATGAACACCACTGCTAGGAAAAAGGACTATATCCTGTTTATATTTTGGAATATACAACATATATTTCACTTTAATGTTTCACAGCTCTGGTATTCAATATATCAACAACTCTAATCATTAATAAATCTATCCATTTTGTCAAGTGTTTTCAAATCAGGTTGGATCAAGTTAGCGACATGTAATTCGGCCCCACTATTTAGATTGCCTGTATTAAATTATATTAGTTTTCTATGCTCACTGGCAGGTCAAAACTTTCATTACATGTCTATACAATCCTATAACTTAAAAATACTTCGGAAAATAAACAGTAAGCCTGAGATTTTAAGGGGTTGAAACTTTTCTCAGGCAATGTTAAACATCTTTCCCGGAACCTTCCCCCCAACACTGACTGAGCGATCAATCAGTAGATTCTGAAGAGAACAATAGGCAGTTCACGATACTGGGAACTTGGTATGACAGTAAACTGATAGAAATGTGCTTTCTTCTTAGAATAACCTCAGTTTAATTAGTAGTCTTGCTTGCTTAATAGAAAAACGCTTACCCTGCAATCCTGGTTGAGGATGCTTTGTACCAAATATTCCCCACAGTAAAGGCTAACTGCCTCAGCTGTTTGGCTGAGATAGCAAACTAAACTTTCTGTCTGTGAAAGTAAAAGTCTCAAAGCATTCTGTCAGCTTATTTTTTTTAAGAAGTATTCAGAATGTTTTAATTGCGGTAAAAGTACAGTGACCATTCTAATAAGCTTATAAATGAGTTTGATCCAATAGAACTTTCATTAAATTCAAAGAACACTCCAGCATAGTAATATATTATAGCTAACAGTATGACAACCGTTAATAAGACCCAAGCAATGGTCTGACTGACTTTGATACATGACAAGAGGCCAGTGGCTGATTTTAGTGGTTCATTGAAGCATGAAGAGGTATGTTGTGCTGGCATGCTCAGAATCCAGAAGATGTGACAAAAATGTAGTGGCTGGATCTCTGTGTGCTAAATGTGCAGTGCAACAGTGATGTCAATGGAATGCACCACATGTTCAAAAATATCAAGACACCCTTCGTAATAATCCTTCAAGGTGCCACCACAGCTGACACAAGTGTTGTCACACAGACGTTATATAATCTCAATAGAACAGCGCTGACCATTAGAACTGGAAGCTCTGGAGCAGTCGCACATAAGCCTGGGGTCACCAAGCCCAATGCCAACCATCTATGAGAAGGGCATGAAACCTCCTAGAACTGGGATGTATTGTAGCACTTCACCACTGAATGGCTTTGGAGTGTTTGTGAACTAACTAAGATCTTAAAAATCTTTTTCTTTTAAAAGTCAACATCAATTTAACAGCAGTTCAGGTTTCCAAGCAATTGCCATTATTGATGAAAATCTATATGTTTATTACTGGGAGTCAGATTTGCATACTTTGCTCATGGCTGCAGGAAAATCGATGCAGATCCATTTGTAATTTCACTGTTGATTAGTGAGATAAAACAAAACAACATAGCTAGTTTTAAGCAAGGACCAATCATTGTTAACATCTTATTTAGTGTGTTGAGAAGTCTTTGGCATGTCAGGTTATGGATCAATAATTTAATTTAAGCAACAATTCCCCAGAAATAAAGTAATTATCTGACTTGTTTACGCAGTCATTAAATAGACAATGAAGCGGCATTTTACAGAACTGGGTTCAAAAACAACAAATCTATATGTCTTCTTTTTTAAATGACGGGTTAATATAGTTTATCTGGTGTGATTCAGAACCTGCTCTAAGTGCAGTCTTTAGCTGAGCCATAATCAGAGCCAATAGAGCTGTCTACACTCAGTGCTAGCAGAGGCTATTGCTGCTAAGCCCCTCTGATCTGAAGCAACAATATACTATGGCACGGACTGCAGAGGCAATACGCCCTGAATCTAAAATGACTCTTCTGTAGCACAAGCTAGAGAGAAAGCCATTGCTTCCTCATGTCCGGACATGACCTGCCTCGAACAAATTATGTAATACTCATCTGCAGACTTTAGAAAGTTAGGACGTTTCTAAATATACATGCAGATAACAGCCTTTTCCCGAAATGAAAAATGTTTATTGACTGAACACACCAGCTTTGCAGTAATGAAACCTTCTCGGGCCAACCAGTGTTCAGCAGTGAGTGAGTCTCTTCTTCTAGATTTAAAGCATTTTAAAAAAAGATTTGTTTTAAAAGGCTGTCAGGGGTAAAAACGTCTTATTCCTTATTCCCCTCTGAAAGATTTATCCTCAGCAAGGCCTCTTTGCCAAATAACATTGCAAGCAGAGCCACCTACTTCTAAGTTCTATAATCAATAGCTACAAATCACACACTAATCCAGGATTTTTTGCCTTCCAAGACACTTTGTTGACATAAAAGTAAGGAGCTTATCTCGTGAAAAGAAAAACCTTAGGCCTTTTTTCAGTGCTCTGTCACACTGAAGAAAAAGCTCTCCTTAGCTGCTTTGAGGTCGTTATTTCTGCTTTTTGACGTTATCTGTGATGCAATCCCACTATCGCCTGAAACACTCCTGTGCCTCGGACGGTTTTTGAAGCACTGGCAGATAAATGTTCAGATTTCTCTGCTGTTCAGAGAGCTTTTGATTCATACAATGCAATCTCCACTGGGACTGAATTTGGTAACCTAAAAAAGTTAGATAAAGTTCAGTGCGTTTAGGACATCATTTGTGTGATGTAGGCATCTGCAATGACAATGTACTGACACAAGTGATAGTAGAATGCTACTACACGTGCCGTGTTTGTTGTTTATCACTTTATAGTGTAATCCAGGCAGAGTGGGCTCTGGATGAGTTTTTTTTTCAGCGGAGAGCCGCTCCTGAGGACTGGAATGGACTGAGGTTCAGCTGGCCCTACTTTGTGCAGTGATGCTGGATGATTGCTTATATGGCCTTGAAAACACCTCTCTATGCCAAATGATGAGTAGGAATAATTAAGAGAACATAGTCTGAGGGTAGGCATGTGTAATTGTATCATGCCAGCCACTGCAATAGGCTGTAGGACAGAGAGACTAATGTGTGCTATGAATAGATATTTGAGAAAAAGGCAGTGAATGACAAGTTTTGGATTATAATGAAAGGAAATGAGAGAAGGAAATGTGAGGAGGAAACATTGTGGGCTAAATGTTCTTTTGTATTTTACAAGAGGTTTTAGATGCAGCAACACATGGACATGTGTTGGGCTCAAGATAGACTAAGCATTTGTGATTTGTGAAAAAAGTATTCAGAATGTTTTAATTGCGGTAAAAGTACAGTGACCATTCTAATAAGCTTATAAATGAGTTTGATCCAATAGAACTTTCATTAAATTCAAAGAACACTCCAGCATAGTAATATATTATAGCTAACAGTATGACAACCGTTAATAAGACCCAAGCAATGGTCTGACTGACTTTGATACATGACAAGAGGCCAGTGGCTGATTTTAGTGGTTCATTGAAGCATGAAGAGGTATGTTGTGCTGGCATGCTCAGAATCCAGAAGATGTGACAAAAATGTAGTGGCTGGATCTCTGTGTGCTAAATGTGCAGTGCAACAGTGATGTCAATGGAATGCACCACATGTTCAAAAATATCAAGACACCCTTCGTAATAATCCTTCAAGGTGCCACCACAGCTGACACAAGTGTTGTCACACAGACGTTATATAATCTCAATAGAACAGCGCTGACCATTAGAACTGGAAGCTCTGGAGCAGTCGCACATAAGCCTGGGGTCACCAAGCCCAATGCCAACCATCTATGAGAAGGGCATGAAACCTCCTAGAACTGGGATGTATTGTAGCACTTCACCACTGAATGGCTTTGGAGTGTTTGTGAACTAACCATCTAGCATTAGTACCTGACTTTCCTAATGTTGTCATGGCTGAATGCTATCAAATCCTCATAATAATTTTCCAGCATCTACTGCAGCTTTCATAGAAGAGAAGAGGTTGTAAATTCCCCATTTATTATCTTAAAACAGTCAGAAGAAATTATGAATGCAATCCCAATGTTTTGGACAAACGCACTGACATGTTAGACACATGACTTGGGCTCAAGATAGACTAAGCACTTGTGATTGTGAAATTTGATTGATTGTACCAAACTGTTGTCAAACAGTTTGTTTCATTGTCCGATTCAATTGTTTTTCATGTTGTTTCATAAGTAATGTGACTGAAGTACATGATTGAGTTACAAGCCAGGTCTATGAGATGCTTTGCATGTAAAAAATATTAAACCAAGTGTAATAACCCTTGTATTAATTTGTAGTTATTTTTTTATTAAATGAGACATATTTGTTTATGGAAATGTTTAAGGTAAGCAGGGTGAATATCTTCTTAAAAAAGGGGTTCATAACCAACACAAGGTTAGAAATAAGACTCCGGAAAGACTGGTAGTGGTTCAAAATCTCTTCCATTTGAGAAGGATAGAGGTTACTGTGTTCTTGGGAACCTTTAATTCTGCATAAATCTTCGTGTATTCTTTCCCAGATCTGTGTCTTGACACAATCCTGTCTTGCAGGTGTTCTGACAATTCTCTGTACTGCTTGGTTTTCACTGTGACATACCCCGTAAACTGTGGGGCCTTATGTAGGCAGGTGTGTGCCTTTCTTAATTATGTCTAATTTATTTAATTTGGCACAGGTGGAGATCTAATCAAGTTGTAGAAATGCCTCGAGGACTACTGAAAGCAGTAGGATGCATCAGAGTGTCAATCCAAAGGTTTTGAATAGGATATTTCAGTTCTGTATTTTTGATAAATTAACAAAACACTGGAAACACCTGTTTTTTGCTTTGTCGCTGTAGAGATTTGTGTGTAGACTACAATATATGAATTTAATCCATTTTAGGATGAGTCTTAGATATAACAAAATGAGAACAACTTTCTGTATGCACTGTATCCACTGCCACATATTTCCACTATCATCTGAAAGTCACCCATGCAGTGACCAGCATAAAACTATGTTGTCTGTTGCATTATGTCCTCCAAATGGTAGTTTTTCTATAGTGTGTTGTTTGGAAAATTACTTGATTTATGTCTGAGTAAAGCAGGGTATTGAGGAGCGAATCTGGGCTAGCTAAGCATCAGCCATAAGTTTCTAGTTAACCACTTAGCTCAACAACACCCCATCAGTCCTACTGGTGATTACAACAGAACAGCAATCCACTGAGTCAGTTATTATCAGGACTATCATTTTGCTTGTATTTTCTCTTTTGTCCTGAGCTTGCTGATGGTTCCATGATTTCACCGCTCCATTGAAACACCTTTCACTTCACACATGGCACAATTATATAGCACATATAACATAATGCCAATTCTCCAATCCCCTTCTCCAGGCACGAAAGGCAGGCACACACACACCATTTGTAGTCGAATTGCTTCATGTCTTTATTTTTAATGAAAAACACAAAACAGGCATGAGAGCCTAAACCAACAACTATAGATTTAACCAAATGGAGACAGGAGAAAACCCAAGTACTGTGAGGGTTTACTCACACTAGAAAACTAAACACAAACCCCTAAATACGTGAACTCAAAACCCAACCACCAATAACCAAACACAAACACTTTACTCTAATGACACCCAACTGTGACTAATACCAAACACAAAAACCCATCACCCATAATAGAAGTCCCCTTACAAAACCCTCCAAAATACTAATTTAAACAAGGGCACAGACCCCAGACCTGACAAATATCAGCATTGCTTGCTAAATCATCATGACTGAATATAGCTGGTAGCTTTTCAGAGTCTGCATAAAAAGGGCTTGTTTGACAGCAATAATTGGACTAATCAATATGTAGGATTGCAGATCAGGATTGCAGATCACAAGTCAGAAAAACTGACTTGGAGCCATTTCCAAACAACTTCAGGTTCTAAGATCATCAGTTCAAAGAATTTGTGTTATCACTTTGCCAATGTTGGGAAGAAAACTCAAACTATCATGCTACGCTGAGAGAAAATTGGTTTGAATGGTCAGATGCTGTCCAAGAATCACAAACAGACAGCTTTACCATTAACTGGAAGCTGCCGGAACACCAGTGTCACTGTCCACAGTCTGGCCAATTATACATTGCCATCGGCTGAGAGGCTGCCATGCAACAAAAAAGCTCTGCTCTAAACCTGACATATTCAAGCATGACGGATGTTTGTGGCTGATCACATGAGCAAAGAACAAGCCTTCTGGACGAACATTTCATGGTCAGATAAGACAAAGAGGGGTTATGTGATTTGGGAAAAAAAAACTGACTACGATGTCCTCATAGCTACTTAGGCACAGTTTGTACATACTGTGGCCACATCAGGGCACATTTTATGCTATGACTTCTCAAGCACATACATGATGCCGTATGCATGGGCATTGCTCTATGCAGGGACTATAGTGGACATTGTACATTAAATGGAACATATGTATAATATACAAATTGTTAGAGCTAGGTCAATGAACTCATAAAATATAGATCCATACATTATAGAATATATATTTTATATAGATTTATCCTGATTTCTTATATAGAAATATAAAAAATAGAAACAGAATATAGAACTAAAAATATAGATTTTTGTTCTGTGATTTACTATTAGATGTTCTAAAAATTATGCAGCCTGGTAACTTAGTGAGGCCACTCCACCCACTAGCATACAGACATCAGCCCTGTCTGTGTAGTGCAGATGGAAATTAAGTGGTGAGGTATATCATTAAGTAACTGAATCTTTGTGTGAGTCATGGGCTACAACGCCATATATAGAGCACAAGTCCCCTTGTGCCATGGGGCTGATGAGACTGCACTCGCCTGCTATCACAATAGTTACACCACTGACTTAGTTGATTCTAAACCAAAACAGTCAAGACAAATAATTGGGCAAAGCAAGGGTTAAAGAGAACAAAAAACTTGGAGCTGGAGGAAGACACCTTGGAGGAAACCAAGACAGAAAGAGAAACCCATCCTTCTCTAGTCAACACTGAATAACAAAAACATTAATAGAATATCACCGTCGAGATGACTAACAATACATATACATACGTAACCACTGATGTACACTATAGTTAGCAGTAGGATGAAATAGAGTCTGAAATTAGCAACTGTATCCACTGGAGTGTGTATAAGTAATAGTAATCTTTGGTTAGGGGATGGGCAGCACAAGCAGGTGACTCATGGTGTTTGACTGGTGAGCAAGAGATCTTGATGATTTGACCAAGAGCACAGATTAGCAGTAAACCCTCATGATGGTCAATCAAGTTGAATGCATGAAGGAAAGATAGACAAACCACTCACTGGATAAACGAACAGTTGTCTAGCTCGGAAAAATAATAACAATGTTTGTTTGAATTTACAGTATACAAAATATTAAGAGTGCAAAAAGGGCCTCTAGCAGATCTAGCTCTATATGTATGTATTACATGTATAATGTGTATAACAGATATGAGAGCACCCTGAGATATTGTTGTCCTGCCCACTAGACTACACTGACAAAAAAAAAAAGTGATTGTGTGAGAGTGGTGGCTCTCATAGATCTGTATCTTTAATCCAACAGGAAAAATTAATAACCGAAAGCTTGAGAACATTAACAGTTTGTTATGAAACTTTTCTCAGTTTTCTTAGTTTTCTCAGTTCTAGGAACTAGTAAGTAGCCAGCACATTGTGATCTAAGTGAGTGGGATGGTTTGTAAAGTCATATAGGTACTCGAGGTTATTTAAGGCTTTATTATGTGAATAGAATTTTATCATCAACACGGTATTTGCATAGATGCCAAAGTAGTTTTTTATAAAACTGGACTGATGTGGTCTGATGTACTATTTTCTAGTGAGGACCCTACCTGCTGCATTTTGCTCTAGTGGAAGTTTGTTTGTTGGCTCCTTTTCAGTAGGGATTTACAGTAATCCAATCCTGAGGTAATAAAAGCGTGAACTGATTTTCTGAATCATGTAAGAAAAGTGTGTTTCTCAGAAACATTTTGAAGATGAAGAAATGCTGTATTTGTAATATCACCTATATGTACATCAAAAGATAAATTCGAACTGATAGTGACACTGAGATTTTTCGCAGTTGACATAGATCTTTCACAGTTGAGTAACTGAGAACATACCAAGATGCAGCAATAAACCTGACTGTTTCTTGGACTTAAAAGAAGGACCGCTGAAGGAGCTACATGACATGCAGTCTTTTATACAGTCCTCAATCATCTTATTAAATCTTTAAAAAAAGAAAAGTTTATCTTCTAGTTTGGCTGACGTACAATTGTGTGTCAGGACTAAGCAACACCAGCTGAAAGCATAACTCACTCTTACTCAATCATAAACAACAGCAACAGAGGCAATGGCAGGTGCCTATTCCAATTGAGAGTATGTGAATGGTTCAATGTGCAAATATATTAAGGATCATTTATCAGTATTTCATTGTAAATATCCAGTCACTCGAGTATAATCCTAATCATTCATTTTATGAATCAAGTAACTGTGCCAATTTTATTTTTATAGTACTTAAGGTGTATACAAACCACTTGATGATGGATTTGCTGGATTTACTGGATAGAGTAGTCATCTGTACCTGGGAGAATTTAGTAGTCATGACGCGCTGTGTTCTCAGGAGTGACCACCCACATTCTTGATGAGACAAAAATGTTGAGATGCTACTACAAATGAGTATCATTTTGCTTTAACATAGCAATTTCTCACATGGGAAACAAATACAAATGTCTGTGGGGTGTATGGGTGGATGGGTGAAAGAATCGATACAAAAAGAAGAACAGATGAATGACAAGCAAGCAGAGACTCATGTCCTGAACACAATAAATAAAGAAATGACTGCTAACAGTGTGAGGAGGAGACAAACGTGCCATCCACATCACAGCAAACTAGTGTTTAGATAAAATGGCATGTAGAGGGGCTTCACTGTGAGCCCGGTAGACTTTTTGAATATGCTGTTGCCTTGTAGTTGGAAGAATGAATGACATGTAGTGCAGTTACTTCCCAAGGCAATGTGGACTCATGCAGAGAAGAAAACGTGCTCCCTAAAACAGGTGTTTGTACCTCGCTGAGCCAGTGGATTCCTCTCCACACAGAATGAAGAATGGAGTTTTTATGAAGACAAAGAATAATATGAAAGGCTGATGTGAAAGAAAGGAAAGAGAGAAGCAGACAGAAAAGTGACAGCCGGAGATGCATGTACTGGAATAACAGAATGGCAACAGAGAAATACAAATAAACCCTTCTGGGGCTGGTAATCATGCAGATTACACCCATACATCAACATACAGTATAAACAATGAAGAAATGACTTCATCCTCGGTCCACACACTTTTTTTATGGCAACTGTTGCTAGGCTGGGCAAGCTTTACAAAATGACATTCAACCTAATTAGAAATGGTACCACAGAACTATCACCACATTATCACCACATTAATGTCCATGTTGTCTGAACAAAACAAAAGAAAACCAAAAAGGTGTACAGAATTGTATCACTTTAAACCAATTAGAACATTTTTCTTCCCTTCATGGGGCATTCCCTGTTTCAAAAGACTCTTACATTAACCTACCTCTGTAAAATAGTTTAATTTTACGTTGCTCTGGATGAGGTCATTGGCTAAATGCATTAATGAATGAATGAATAAACGAATGAACCAACATATTTGAAATTTCACTGTTTTGCACGATTCGCTGTTTACAACCTGCATAGTTTCAATTATCAACAGTAGCATTTTAAACTGAAAATGCTAAGTAGCAAGTCTACACTCTCAGATTCACTAGATTCAACGGGATTTTTGCTTGTGTGGATTTTTGCTTGCTTGTGAGTTGCTAGGAAACAATGCTTTAGTGGGCGGAGCATGAATAGGTCAATTGTATTGAATTTTTTTGTGCTCTACACTAGCTGTCAGGACTTCCACACATGAAAGGCAAATGTCAACACATTTACCATAGCCTGCAATATGGATATTCCCTATTCGAATAGATAGAGCGCCGGTCTTGTTTGCACTGGGATGATGAGAGGACCTGGAATTCAGGCATTCTGAAACAGGGGCGAAAGGAAAGAAAGATCTTTATATGCATTAAAATGCAGTTTGTTCTTCTCTGCCACCAGAGTGTGTCTGGCACTGTCGGTTAACTCATTTGTCCATTAATTCACACCTGTCATCATGCATAAGGTTATTCAGCAGCACAAAACAAGACAATATGGAAAACTGCTGACATCCATTTAGAATAATGATGCTGGCTTCCTGCGGCACAAGAGTAGACTGATTAAAGTTTAGTTGGGAGAAAAGGCGTTTCATCTCACCTCAACACACACACTTTGCATTTGTTGCTTACTGTTGTAGAATACTGAGATCGCCTCAGCCCTTAGCACTTTCAATGACAAGATTCATGGCCTCTTCCAATACTCTGTACCACCAGTGTCTTACTTCTAATACTTCATGGCTGCGATTGTGAGTACACAGCCCACACAGTTCCCATTTCCATAATATCAGCAGTGGAAAGGATCATTCTCATAAATCTTCTGCATCTGACACGTCTGCAATCCGCCTCTTAAACTGCATGAAAACTGTAAGCCCCAAGAACCTAAATAAATTGGCACATTTGACAGCAAAGTGCTGCTTCATCTGAGACTAAATCATTAGCACTGGCAATTGGTCAAAAGAGAGATACTGTAGTGTTTTAAACCAGCCTTTGCTTTTTTGTTCCACTATTTTGATTCCATTGTGATAAGCGGACGAGCTTCAAGTAGTTGTTATTTTCTCTTTCAAGGGGAGAGAGAGAGAGAGAAAGAGAGAGAGAGACAGAAAGAGAGAGAGACAGAGAGAGAGAGAGAGAGAGAGAGAGAGAGAGAGAGAGAGAGAGTTTGGAACAGCAGTCATGGGGCAAGTACGTGTTCCATTATTCTATGCACTTAACTGCACACAAATGAGCCTTTAAAATGTTCGGGTTTCTGAGAGCATTTGAAGTCTCTCATTCCAGCAGGTGTGTCTTTGTGTCCTTGATGTTCTGGGCTGTGGCTACAATCAAAGAACGCTTCAAATCTCTGTTTGCTTTGAGCGTCCATCACTCTTCACTCAGTCTCCTGTCTGGAGCAGAACTGCTCCTTAAGCTTTGGAAAAGGGGGCGAGGCGAGCAGATTGTCCAATCGGATGAGATATGCTCTATTGATGATCTTCCAGCCTCTACATTATTATTCCAATCATCATCCATATCAGTGACATCCCCTGTTCTCAACAGGGATGGCAATTTGGCCGGAAGCTGTGTTTACCCACATGACAAACTCTTAAGACGGAAGAATTTCTAAATGTGGACTTGTGTGCATTGTGTGCTGCAAACTCTCCAATTAATTTGTTGATTGAGCAGCTTTCAACAGGGCTCTAATTCCAGGCTTCATGTTAGGCTGCACAATGGTGACATCTCAGCCCTCGAGCATGACAAATATCGTAATTAAAACACTGCAGAAATAAGTAATGTCTCTCTGGGACATGGGGATTTCTGCCTAATCTGTTTGTATACATTATTCGAAGTGGGCCGCTTGAATCTTTTTTTAATCTTCCTTAACAATACAAATAAAATATTCATTGCCTTATGTGACAGGGGATTTATGCAAATCTGGGAAGCATGCAGTAGTATGTCGATAAGTGGGGGCCTGTGGATGCACTTGACAGTTCATCATAGGCACTTCTACTAGTCAGGCAGTGCGACCTTTCAAATTCCTCTATTCACACACTGGCTGTAACAGGCCAGCACATAATTCAAAATGTCAGTCTACTTTGAGCTGCGCACATAAGAGAGGTGTTTTACGGATAGCGAATGATAATAAAAGTCTTTTTAGGTTTATGCATGGCCTCTCAACCTGCTGGTCTTGTATTATCCTGGATGGATTCTTGAGTGGCTCATAATTATAGCTGCTATTCCCCCTGCTGTAACGCAGCCAGGCAGACGTGCCAGGCCAGGTGATATGAGCTTTTGAGTGCAAAAGACTAGTGTGTGCATCGTCTTACCGGACTAAAGAGCACGGCTGGAGGTGCTTCTATCAAACGGGAGGAGAACCACTCACCTTGCCAGTTGTCATGGAAATGACAGAGAACAATGCAGTGAAATCTTCATCCTTTGTTGTTTACTCAAACAGATCTAGATGGTCCTCTTCAGTCAAGCACAAGCATTGAATAGGCCTACTTAAGGAGACAGTGCAATGTTCCAACCAGCTTATTCCTGGAAAGATGTCAGCTGATATTATATTGCAATGTATTATATGTTATTTAAACCTGTGAATGTGTCTGAGTATACATATCTTTCTGACCATACATTCATAATGCACAGTTATAATATTGTCTTTCAGCACCATAGAGAAGGGCACTGTTCATTGCAGAGGTGTTTTTCTCTCACTAATGTAATCAGCCTTTCCTTGAATTGTTTCCACATTATCCCTTTAAATGCCAGACTGCAAACAACAAGAGGTCCCTAATTCATCTTTTTAATTTCCATTTGACACTGCCATTTGGATGAGCCTCTTCATTAAGACAAAGTTTTAGGCAGACAGTTGTCTTTGAACCAGACAGTCATTAGTGTGCAAATTACATTTTCAGAGATTTTCAGAGATTGACACTTTCTTGCTAGGACCACGCTTTGCATGAATGTTTGTATTTCTCAGAAACCAACTGATGTGAAGAAACTCTATCACAGCCATATGCCACACTGAGGCACATCTAGTGATATGATCACATTTTATCTCCTTGCAGTTTATACTAGGAAGATTTATATCCACAAACTAAGAGGCATTTTGACCTTATTATAACAAACTTCAGATTTGGACTGTAGAACATTCTATGCCAAAATCAAAAGTAACCAAAAGAAAGGTCAAGTCAATAACAATAGGATGAAATGTAAAGGTTATAAGAATTCCTTTCAGACTAACCAGTGAACAAAGCAGTACATGAAGTCAGTAAGGCTTTATTCGTGAAATAAAATGGAGCCTTTTATTAAATGCATTATTTCAAATGTCTAAATTGATCAGACAGAGCTCACTGAAACATCTATACCTCTGACAACGCTGAGACACCTCAGCACGGAATGGTCTTTCCTTTCATTTAAAAAGACACTCTTGGTGACTTTAAGGCCCCATTTTACAAAAGCATTTCCTTTTAATAGAGAAACTGGGGCAGAGCATGTTCAGTTTGTGATCTTAAATACTGCTACCAGCAATAGAATCAAACCTAGAGGGAAAGAAATCCAACCAACAGTGTAAAACCTCAAGGGGGACTGGGAAACAGACATAAAAATCATGGTCTAAAATGTTTTTAGTGAGGATTCAAAACTGAATGGTGTGTGTATGTGCGCCCTGTGGTGGGCTGGTGCCCCACCTAAAGTGAGTCCCTGCCTTGCGCCCGTAGAACCTGGGATACGCTCCGGGTACCCGTGACCCTAGTAAGGATTAAGCGTTTACAGAAAATGAATGAATGTATGAATGTATTTAGTGGAAAAAATTTAAATTTTGTTGGCTTGAAAATACTCTTAATAGCTTATTTCTATACTTTTTTTTTAACTTAATAATACTATAAAGAACAAAATAAATCTCCATTTTAGGGCATTAATGATGATGTCATTTTTGTCAGTGGTATTTCAGAGTGATTTTGAGAGCATTGCAGTCTCCCATAGTATATTTTTAAGAGTAAATTGCAAATCAATACAATAGCTGGATGTACATAAATATAGCTTTACATTCACGGTGGCTGTTGTGCCACTGAAAATGAAATTTGTCAAAAAAAAACACCTTAAAAAAGCAGCAGCTCTGTACAATTAAAAACACTTGGCTCAAATTCGAAACATATACTTCGCTATGTACAGTGAACGGAGGCATGGTGAAAGGTGGATCCGACAGATGCCTCTGACTGGATCCACAAGTCTATAAAAGAGTAATATGTATGATAACAATTTATAATAGACTATCAGATGATAGAGCAAGACTAAATGAAGAAAGACTCAATAAAGGAATAATGGAATTTTTCCAAACATTCCCACCAATCAGTAGTGGTTAACACTTCTAGGCTGAACTCTTGTTTATTTTTGAATTACATCACCTTTACGATTAAATTATACACCAAGAAGACAAATTAATTTTATTCTCTTTTCTTTTTCGAACATTTTTTATTACAGAACACTGTGGCAAATCAACAGAGGTCATCTGATAGAAAACAAAACCTTCGTTTCTCTTATTTTACATCATACTAACACTAGCTCCTGTTAAGAGACTCACTGTAATACTGCAAGTGTAACTACAGTTTCACAGAGACAACTCTGCCCTTGTGCTTTTCAAACCTGTGCCCTGGAAAGAGACAATTCAGCATCTCAGTCCAGCATTTACAGAATATTGTGCTTTAGTCATACTGCCAAATGCTACACACTAACTTCAGCCATGACTGAATGGGGTCCAGCCTCTATGAGAAGGTATTTACAAAACCCTGAGGCTTTCGACTCACGATGTTTCATCATGACTAAGATTTTGTATGTTTGGTAGCAACTGCTGTATTTCCCTAATTACCTTTCCGCAGTCATACTTTTAGAAATATTCACAAAAGTGCACACACACACGTTATTTCACAAACTTAATCTACGTAATAAATAGTGAAGTAGCCTGTAGCCCTATAGGCCTAGCTGACACCAGACACCCTTTATATATCATCCAATGGTAAAATACATATCCACACATGGCAAGTGACCATACTGACTGACATTTAAATCCTTTAAATCTTCTTATATGATAATGTGGACATTAAACAAAAATTCTATGCTCCTCTGAAATAAAACTGTGCTCCTTTGATTTTTGATTTTGTCATTACAGTATTTTTCACGTTTTTGAGGCAAGTAGTGTTATTTTTATGTATGTGTTCATTCTCAGCAACAAATCTGTGAGGTAAAAACTGCCTAAATTTGCACAATGGAACTGTACATGACATACACATGACATAAACCCTGTACTTCCTCAAGATGTCCCAGAACCATAAATTAAGCATCATAAAATGAATTCCAATCAGATTCTTTATTTCTTTTCCTCTCTAAAATGCCACTGATACAAGGAATCCCAGGTGCAAAGCAAAATTTAACTGAAAAAACTGAAGAGAAATTCAGCCTGATAAGATTCTGACTCAGTGCTTCCCTAGAGTCCGTATTTCTGGAGCAATTCCGACTGCCACTGGCGCTTCCGTTCGGGGAATGCCTGTGGAATCTTGATCTTGTGGAATTCCCGGATGCACTGCTTCATCTCCTCTTCGACACTAGGTCTCTCCAGAGTCTTCCTCCGTGTCAGTCCTCCCCCACCCCCCTCTCGCAACCCCACCCCACTGGTTAGGGACTGGAAGAGCTCGCTGTTGCGTCTCTTATCCGGGAGCTCCATCCACTGCACTGAGGAGCCTTTTTTGGGCGGTCTGCCAAGTGTGAGGGTACTGGGTGGACGAGACACTGAATGCAGGGCCCCACAAGGGGCCAAAGATCCTCCTACCACCTCTCCACGTGATGCTAAGACAGGGTCTCCGTCTTGGGGTGAAGTTGCCTCAGAGTGTGTCTCGGAGCTGGAGGTGGACAGCTCGTTGAGGGAAGCTCCGCTTTCACTGCCCTTATCTGCGAGCTTTTCAGGCTTGGGCTCTTCACACTCTGCCCTGGGTGACACTGTCCGGCAGGCAGGCCCTGACAGAGAAATTAGAAAATGAGAAGTAAATTTAAGCCTTAAAAGATTACTTTAGCGTTTCTAAATCCAATGTTTACGTATATACTGCACCATCAATTAAGATGAATAAATGTTTCGAACAAAGGCTGTTTTTCTGTACTTACCACAGGTAACAAACAGACAACATGTTAACCCAAAACTCACTTATAAGAAAGGTCAATGGGTAGTTGTTGAATTCCGAGAATAAACTACGACTCTTGCCATTTTACCGGTACACACAATACAGATCACAATACAGCATGAGCAGACATGATAAAATATCTTACCAAATCTGTTTATATGAAGATTTATTGAACTTATTGAAAACGGAGCAACACAGATTAAAAAATAAATAAAAAGTCTGGTTACATTCACTTTACTTAAAGTTTACTGCTATCCGTGAGCGATAGTCAACCATTGTAATCAGATGCAGCAGACAGAGATTAGGCTGAAAGCGTCAAGATAAGACACACAGGTAGAGCAAAATACAAGATATTCAGAAGTCTAGTCACAGTAAATCAATACATGACAGGAGGGGCTAGAATATCTTAAAATCAAGAAATATTTTGCAGTACAAAAACAAATCTACTCCTGGCCCACAGTAGAGCATTGTTTAGTCTTGTCTCACTTGTTTAGGTAATTATCAAGAGCATCATGAAACAAACCACATGTTTCTGCATGAGTACTTATCTCTCCTGTGTTGTAGCACCCAGGAACAGAATTTCACCCTGAGCACAAAACCATGAATCTCAGCCAGACTCTATAAAACATGAAAGAAAGCATAATAGCAAACAGCCCTAACTTGCTATTATCTCCACAGCACTATGTCAACATTTACTAAGCTGCCATTATGGGAGATATGACAAGCCCTACAATTCAGGTTTACATTGAAGCATTTTGTATGTGCTCTTACCCAGATCGGCTAATGATTTTAATCATGTTATAAATGTAGGCAAGTGTAGCATTAGGAGTCTTACCCAAGGAATCTTATTAGCGTAGCATTTTATATTTGCCTGGGGGGAGTCAAACCCCAGTCTCTTGACTAGCGGACAAAGGTGTTACCCAATATATAACACCAACTGTTAAACCACATTCAGGTTAAAGCAGAACATAGGGCTATAACATGCATCATAATCATGGTACTGCCATCATCATAAGCAAACGAAAACCAAAACATCTTTTAGAGTTTGTCCACAGAAGGACTTTAGAACTTGACTGAGAATGGAAGGGAAAGAATCTGGTTCAAGATAGATTAGCACTGTGAATATGCAATCTGGTCTTAAACAAACAGCAGGAATATGCTGATGGGGTGCACAGGAGAAGAGTGTCTGAAAGACTTAACCTAACCTAAACTCAGTTGACAACTTAACTAAGTCAACGATCATAGTGTGAAAAGAGATTGGACAAACTGGCAAAAAATAAATGGCAAAGAAGCAACCACAGAAAAACATTTCTGACTGCCATTTGATTAGATAGTATTATAGACATATTATTATAGATTTAAAATAAGCATCAATCTCAAACCTCTATTCAAATGGCTTTAAGCATAAAAAAGTCTAATCTGTGTCAGCCTAATATAAGAAAAAAAAATGTATGCAAGAATATTCTAACAGCATTCTCCCCTCCACTATCTCTCCCTAAATTTTCCCAGAGTAGAGAGAGCAGCTACTAATCGCCTGCCTCAGCGCGTCTCTTAATGCGATATGCAGCTGCTAATAGGTGATTAGATGCTGATATCCAAGCAAGGGGGAAGCGAGGAGGCTGTCTCCCCCCAGGCTGATGATGCCTGCTGAGGGGACAGTAGAGACAGAGCACCATACTGCTGGGACCCAGATCCAATCTCTATATTAGTTTAAGCATTGTGGTGTTTTACTGAACATACTGTTCAAGCATGTCAGTTGAACAAAGCACTGGGTATTAAAGAGTGGGATGAATGAAAAATAAAATTTGAAAAAAGCAACAAAAGAAGTGGAACATAAACTAAGAGTGTTTTACTTATAGTTTAACTTGAGCAGTGACATACCACTTGAATGTAGAAAAAATGAGGCATTATCATGCAAAATTGTCTGCAACACTTCTCAAGTTTAATCAAAATGTATAATTCCCATTAGCAAAATTAAATCTGAAAATGACACTACAGTCTTCTGCAAAAGTTTGGCCACCTCATGATAAATAACAGATTTCGGTGATTTTTTTAATTAAAAAGATGTTAACACAGTCTCTCTAGGAAATGGAAAAAAATACACAATATTTTCAGCAAGTAGCCAATCCGAGAACGTTATTTATTTCTCCTTGCTGCTGATTGGCTGCTGCCCTGTGATGCATCCCATGCAGTTGCAGTTCAGAATTTCGCCCGTGGAGCATCTACAGTGTTCTCGTGTTTTTTGTTTTGTTCTCCTTAAAGCCCTGTATTTTTATTCCTGTAAACTGAATTAAATTATTACTGTATTTACCCTGCTTATACAACAGCGGATACCAAAGAAAACGCCCTTGTATGAATTACAGTACAGTCTATACTGGGGTAACATCTGTATTTTACATTCTAGCACTCTGGGAGACAGCAGTTTAGTGTACACTGTACAGTACAAATACGGGTTTACCTTTACATATACATACCTTTACATATGCATACTTAGAATTTACACCATAAAAATAAGCATTTTTAGCCATTTTTTTTTTTACCACATCACAAATTTACAGTTGGGGGTTTACTGTGCACATATATATACACATTATAAAACCCCAAAAAACCTATAGATGATGTTATGAAATTGTAACATTGTCCCTGTCTTTTGGCTTTTTATAATCTTCCATCTATTTTCTTCTCAGTTGTTGTTTACAGTTTCATATGCCTTTGTGTTTGTTTCATGTAAGTATGTCTTAGCCCTGCCCTCTTGTGATCCTGTTCACCTCCGTCTTGTTCCTGCCTCCACCCCTACCCAGGTGTTCTCACTGTGTATATATACCTCTCATTTCAGTCTGTGTTTTGTGGAGTCTTCGTAAAACCTCTTGTAAACTCCTCATAAAACTCTCTGCCACTACCAGTCTTTGTAATGTTATTGTATTCCTGAATGTTTAAACTCTTGGTGTCCTGTGTTGCTCGCGGTTTTGTTAAGCTTGTTCAGATTTTCTTTTGTTTTCGCGTCACCCCAGGCCCCTCGTTTTTGTTTGTGTTTTTGTTACTTGTCCTTTTTGCATTGAACCATTTGGTTCCTGCAATAACATCCTATCTGCCTTGGTCCTCAATCATTACAAAATGATTTATCACTGTGAAGACACATTCCACAGAATGGATTTCACCCAACAGACTATTAAAATTTCAGGGTTTTATTGTTTAATCAATAAAACTCTTCACAAAAAACAGGTTATTTTGTAGTATATAAAATATGAGAAATTACTAGGAAATCCTTCTGTAGAATTCTTCAGAAAATAGTTAGGCAGTATCATGAAACATTTCATAAATGCAGGTATTTTGGAAGCTTTGTTTTATCATTGTGAATGTGGAGAGAAGGTAATTTTGATAAAAACAGTTTAAGAATGCACCCAGACCTCATTCTGCATTAATGTTGTCATTAATATAAAATAATTACATATATTTGGACAAGACATTTAATATGATAAAATTCCAAATATTCATCATACCAATTTTGACCCACTATTATACATTTCAAGTATTTTTAAACATTTTCTGTGGAAAACGGTCTAGGAATCTGTACTAGGGAACCAAATAGCACAACATGAAAACAAATTTTGTGCTATGGGACACTGACCAAACATTTCCCTACAGAGAGAACACTCTCATACAGGCACGTGGCTTTTGAACAGATCAGATGAAGAAAAAATATAACATAAATGCAAACAGATGTACCAGACCAGCTTAACATTTAGAAGTGTTAGGACAGGGGACCCTTTGTTTTGTGGTTTAATTTGCGTGTCCTCATTCAAGCAAACAAATGAGGAGTGCAGATATAATAATACAGTAAAACTGTATCTGTCTGTACTTCCAGTAGTGTCAGTACTCCCAGTACTGTTTATATTAGTAATCGAATACTGTAGTTATGTTGACATTTACCTGGGAAATCAAACACATTCAGTTTAAAACAGCAAACATTCATTTTTGTTCATACACAATGAAAATTTTATTGCACACAAAAGCAATTTCAGTTCTAATAGCGCCCCCTGTGGAATATGTTCACACTGCTGAACACAGCTTTATAATGCCCTGAAGATATCATGTTTATCATTCAAATTGAAAGTAATAAACTGATTCACTGAGAACATGAACTTCTGCTGAATGCTTTAATCAAATAATCAATTACAATTGAGTAATTGTGAAAACTCTACACATTAGTGGCCCACATTTTCATTATCAAGAGGATTCCATTATAAATAAAAACTTGAAAAATAATATGGAAATCACAAATCAATATTCTAAGAATATTTTAACCAAAACATGAATGAAAAAAAAATTCTGTATTCATGCCGGTGTACAAACTATTAATGGGACTTCAGCTGGTACACAGGAAGAGTGTTTCATGTGATCCTGAACATGCTGGTGTGACCTTTTGACAACTGGATTAAAGCTTCACAATTGCTCTAACTATTTTTGTACTATGTCAAGATATACTGTTAAATCTATTTATAAAGCAAAAGCATTGCATTCTAGAGGAAACAAAGCACATACACCCGTCATCATCCTAGGAACACAGCTGCACTACAGCCAAAACATGCATTCACGTATTGAGGTCAGAAGGTCAGACACACAGCCCTGACGGAGTTCAAACCTATCCAAACAGCTGTTCTGTTGTGACTCCCCCGCCATCCTGAATTAACCTTGGCACTTTAATTGCAAGGACATAAAAGCCTGTCCTGTCCTCTTTTTATCTATTGATCAGATGATGCGAAAGCGAGTATTTTGCCATTATCAGCCATATGGTGCGCCACACATCAGCTAACACAGGGGGAATTTGGACTTTAAATCTCACAGGAATCATAATAGCTGATTACTCATTGCCTTAGTGTCTCTCCAATAGTAGCAAGCATGAATGCCCCCAAGGATACAGAGCAGTTAACATACACTGCAGCTTCATCAAAGAAAGCAATTACACGTGCAGACTCATAGATTACCTCTCACTGTGCAATGCACGCTCATTTGCATGAATGTTGTCACACAAAGGGAGGCTGTATGGGCATATGCAAAGGCTGAGAAGCCAGACATACACAGACACATATACGCTTGCGTACACACACATACACACACACACACACACACACACACACACACACACACACACAGACACGACCTTCAGCTCTTGTTAAAGAATCCAAGCAACAATACAATGTGCAAAGGTTTCTCCTATAGTTTTCGTTTCAGACCAAAAGCACTGAAAAAATAGCTAAAGCCTATGATATGAACCTGTGTCACGCTATCAAATGAATTATTATTCCCTTTGTCATTCTCTTATTCGAGAGCACAGATCTTGTATGGGTTGTAACCCGCTTATTGAAGATTTAAAAAAGTGTTGAATACTCAAGATAGGCATGAATGTAAGCTACAGAGTCAAAAGTTTTGTCTGGGGAGGGGGTGGTAAAATGTAATACCATTTTGCATTATAATTATTATTATTATTATTATTACTTTCTTCACACAGAGAATGTGTACTTAGAAAACCAACAAGTGGTGCCCATACTTCTTCATAGGATTGTATTTATGTATTATACACAGAACAAAATGATTGGAAAATATATCGGTTTACAGAAAGTATCAACACCACTGTTCCAGAGAGCTGTGTCCTGTGGGAAGTTTGTGTTGTTCATAAAAAGCAATGATTCCTCAATAGATCATCTTTCTCACTCAGGATATGCAGCTCCATATAACATGTTCTCATAACATGTAACACACCTCACAGAGAAAACTCAGAGAATGGACACCACAAACATAAACCAATAAATTGTCTGTTTTATCGCTTACACATTTTCTATAAAGGTGAATGTTCTTTCTTAAGGTTTTGTGTAGCATTATAGTGGTTAGAACACTCTATTAAGACTAAAGGTAAACACTGTGCGACTGAATCTATAAGGTTAATGGTTTCAAAGTGTCAGTGTTTTTGGTATTTGTTTTTTGAAGTTGCACTACAGAAACACTCTATATAAGTTTGGTGTGTATCTGCAAGTCATTCCCATTTGGTCAGACCTCTGCAATCTTGGTTCTCATCAGTCTTGATGCCTAAAATCATCTTCAGTCCCTTCAACAGAGCTATTTTCACTGTGTCATTTTAACTGAGACCCGTTAGTACATTTTATGAAATTTTATGTGTTTTATTAATTTGCATATACAGCTGGACAGATTGGCACTCTTTCTGAAGAATCTGTCTGCCATTGTAGCCGTAGTGTCCACAGCAACACATTGGTATAAAAGAAGAAACCAGAAATGCATTGTATGCCGTGGTAAATGCTAATTTGTACATGCTGCCCTCAGTTTAAACCCTTACATGTCCAAGACCCACCACCAGTCTATTCTTCCATTCTTTACTTGAGGAATTACTCAGTCAATTTGTCCTGTTTCCATGTAGCCCCTAAATAATAGCCTGAGGATGTAATAAGCCTGGGAACTGAGGAATAAAGAACTAACATTTTATTATTGCACTTTTCATTCATTTGTTAATAGAATGACAATGACTAATGAAAACAGTAATTATCAGCACAGCTGTCAGAAACATGTTAGTGGAAAGGCACAAAATTAGCAGCCATCTAGTCTTTGTTAGAAGTCCAATTAGCCCCAGCAGAGATAGCAAGGCTTTAAGGTGCTATTACAATATTTCCCTAATAAATAAAAAGCTAAAACTAATGAGAGTTCTGAGAGCTAGATAAGACAAGAGATTTCTCTATAGGAGCACAAATAGCTCATTAGAAATAAAAAAAAAAAGTATTGTGGGCTCTCTAGGAATCAAACAGTGTCATTGTAGTAGCATGACTCACTTGGCTGCTTCTGCCACTGACCTACCCAAATTAGCTGCTCAAATGTACTTTCCATATTAAAATCTTATTAAATAAGATTAATAAACCAATGTGTCAACCAATCAAAGTGGTACATTTAAGAGAAGAGTAATACTGTACTATTAACCTGTTCCAGTTTCATTGATAACAATAGCGACTTAGGAATAGGACCAAAGCTTGCCATAAAAACTACAATCATTGCCATGTATGATAATCTTTGATAATATAATATTACATAAAAGCAATAACTACAAAGTTATTCAATCCTGAATATGACATAAATGCCAGAATAACAGAATTAAGTCATAAGCCTATTGAAGCTATGTTGCACATTACTGCTTCTTTGTGCAAAGGGAGTTTAGATTTTATTTTTCTATGTTCCTAATTTATTATGTGTTTTGAATATCTCAGCTGTAGTTTTTCCCCAGTTCTGAGCAGGTGCCTTAAAGTTAAGTTACTACTTCTTGTAGCTGGTTGTAGTCACTGATTGTTAGAGTGAAATTCAGTTGCAAATATGTTATGCCCATCTGAAATACAAAATTATTGGTGCCACTACTGAAATGTTTGTAACACTTTACTGGAAATCTTTTAGGGAAACATTTGCATCACTCTGTTGATCACAGCTGTAGTGTAGATTAATAAAGTCTTGTAGCTCTGTTGACATATCTTATAGTCTTACTGAGCACAAATCTAATTGTGCGCTCACAATTAGATTCTTTTTCAGTTTTTATTTTTCTACACCATTTGAAAACACCAGCTGTCCTTTATGCTGTGGAAACATTTAATTATTTCTTTAGAAATGGTATTAAATTATGTGGAATAAAATCTTGCTAAATTAAAATTACATTGAAATAAAACAAGAAATGAAGTTGAGAGCATTTTTGCGTTTACTTTAATGTAAAGGCAAAAATGACTTTGGGAAACTTTCCACAAAAACACAAGGAAATCAAAGACCAATACACTTTTCTGATTTCACAAGAAAAGATGCTGATTATTGAATGGTATTTCTAATGCTGGTGATGGTGGGAGAGATCAGGTAGAAGAATTGAAAGCCCAGCCCTGAAAAGCACAATAGGCTGCTTAGCATTTCTCACCACTGCTATCCTGAAATAACCCCACGATTCCTGACCTTTGCTAAGGGACTGTGAATTACTGAAGAAGGAAAAAGGGGGGGAGTTTCAGGTCGCCAATCTATGATTGAAATGCAGACAACATTTCTCCACAAGCCTTGGAGGGGAAAAAAAAGCAAAAGAGTTGAAGAGCAGGACAGAGAGCAACAATCTGATAGCATTTTCAATATAGCTGTAATCCCGTTGGGTGAAACACAGGATTAAGATGGTGTAGAGGGCAGCTGCAAGGCCACCCGTTTAAGACCAGCTGGCGAGAACTGGAACACAACGGTCCGAAGACTCAAAAATAAGTGATGCACAAAAATTTCAACGTGCTGTATTTTAAGAGTTTTGGAACCTGAAGGGATGAGAGCGTACATTTAGGACTACCGGGCAGTGCGATTTGACACAGTAACAAATGTGATTACACATTTTGTCATCAATTCTAATACCAAGTTGTAATGCCTGCCCTATAAAATAGTGTAGGGTATCAGATAATGCAAGGTCTATGTTTAGGCAGCAGAACACAGAGGAAGTGTGTTATCATGAAAAACATCACCGCTGTGATTTGTTTGCAGGCGCTTTATGACGTAGTAAATGACCATAATGAGAACCCTAGCACCAAACTGCATGTCGCTTCTCCCAAATTCATAGTGCAATTGTGGTATTTCTCATGCAGCACATATCTCATATGCTTTGGAAATTGTTTTTCTGAAAGACACATTTTGATTCATCGATTCTGTTTTTTGATATACACAAAAGCTAGATGGAAGATATGATATTTAATCTGAAAGTGTAGTTACTAACTTAGCTTTGTGTTGAATACTGACCCATATGAGATATATGCTTCATGAGAAATACAGCAAATAATGTTTATTACTTTTCATCTTTGTACTTGTAATTTCACAAGATATGTGAAGACCTTCCAGCAAATAAGGTAATGAATGCACAACTGTGTCATTATTGGAGGAGTTTGTAAGTTAGCCATTTGTCTAGTAATAGAGAAGAGGTGTGTTAGAGCAAAACACAAGTTACCCCTTTATTCCAGGTTGCAGAAACGTCAGAAGCCCTGCAACTCTGAAGATACGGTCACACAATTGGAAATGAACAGAGGTACTCAACCAGGGTATGCATATTTCTGGAGTAGGATTAGTAACCACAGCATGCCACTGTATCTAATGATCTGCATCTAGAAATGTCAATGCTAAAGTAAAATTGAGCTTATTTAATAGATCACTAAATTATTTGCAGAACAGCTGAGGCTAAATGTATTGTTTGACTGCAGTTGCTAATGGGGAGTCTGTAACCTGTACTGAGGATCGGCAGATGTCCTTACTAGAATAATGCTCTCAGGGGGCCAAATCCATGTCCTAGAAATAATGTGCAGTAAAACTGTGTAAACATATTGTGCTCTCTCATGCTTTCACAGTAATTGAACTCATAGAAAGCTACATCTGCGACCACATTCATGCTCGAGCTAAACTGGGAAACACTGTCTTCTAATAGCTCCCAGTTTTCTGTTCTGAACCACTGATGCAGAGCATCGTCTATGATTACTGATTTGTTTATATGCAGACAGATGCTTATCATGCTTGCGCTTTAGCTCTCAAAACAAATTAAACCACAAATCAAGCACAATTAGCTGTGGGGAGTTATGTAGTCTTTTGCCATACACAATGGACACGCATGATGTATTACAGGTAGATTCAACAAAGATTAGGTTTTATGATCTTTTGGTCAGAAACCCCTTCCGGCAAAGTTTAGGTGTTTATAAATAAGCTCTAGTAACAGGCCAACAAACAGGTTATTGCTTAAATATTTTTCATGTCTTTTATTTGCATATTTCAGTGAGAAGACTGAGAAAGTGTTACGTCTTCCCTGCTTATCATATGGCCTCAAGCTCTCGTTTGGCAGGTCTCTTCAGTTCACAGTAGGTCTTACTAATTATCTAAATAAACAGCACTGTAATAACTAATTCTGCAATAAAATCCTTGCAAAGTTACACTCCAAAAAGAACACTTGACAGCCTGATAAAGATTTCCATCATTGAATATACGTATACAGTAAACCCAGGAGCACCCGCACATAGTGAAAAACCACGTTGTTGTGATGTGGTAAAAAAAATGTAAACCCTAAATATGCCCCCAAATATGATCCCAAAACACTGTAATTTCTTTTTAACTTAGCTTAATCTGTTACCTTAAAATGTAAAGGTAAACCCGTATTCTCACTGTACAGTGTTCACTGAACTCTTGCAGTGCTAGAATATAAAACACCGATGTTACCCCTATATAGACTGTACTGTAGTTCATGCATGCGCGTTTTCTTTGGTATGTGCTGTCCTATTCTTTGGTATAAGCAGAGTAAATACAGTAATAAATTAATTTAATTTACAGTAATAAAATACAGGACTTACAGTAATAAAACACGAGAACACTCAAGACGCTTCACGGGGGAAATTCTGGACTGGAGTGTCACTGGGCAGCAGGCAATCAGCAGCAAGGAGAAATAAATAATGTTCTTGGATTGGCTACTTTCAAACCTCCCGTCTGTACAGCTGACTGTGACGTCCGGGTCTCGTTCACCACGCCCCCTTGTCCTCCTACTGGGCTGTTTATGGACTGTAATGCAATGGACTGAAACAGCTACTGCTGATCCGCGTTAAAGCGTGGGTCACTGTATATATATAATGCTGGGCAACGATTACATTTTAATAATCACAAAATTTAATGATTTTTCTGTGATTAATAGCGATTAATTGCATTGTAATTCGCAAAATTTAATGATGAATTCAAAAGTAGTGTATTGTGTAGTCTTTTATTTAAGTACTACTATATAAGTACAGCTATAAGAACAAAAGTGCAATAACATTTGGTTTACAAACACTTAAAAACAAGGTTTTCCCTTTAACACATTTACACAGCTGCAGTTCAAATATTTCTTCTAAATCTCAACTTAAACATCAATGTAATCAAAACAAATACAAAACCAAAGCTATCTGCCACTGCAGGGCATTCATGTTTGACACCCCCCCATCATTATCAGTGTTATAAACTGAATAAGTTTCAAGGTAGCTTTTTTCGACAAGGCAGCATGAATCGATACACTGCTTATTAGTAAATATTTTAAATAAAATATTTTTCTCTGATTATGTATATTATTTGTCTATTTCTCATTATTATCAATGTTATAAACTGAATATGAATTGTATGAACTGTATAAACTTAAAGGGAGCATTTTTCGACAGGGTAGCATGAATCGATAGACTTTGCTGTCGATTAGTGCTATGTTAGCATTTTTCGACAAGGCAGCATAATTCAGAACACCGGCGCACAAGTCCAGAGCCACTATCAAAACAGTATATCAGGCACCTTCCGAGCAACAGCAAATTCACATTTATAAAGGGGTGGTGGTGGCCTAGTGGTAGGCTACTTGCCTCTGGACCAAGTGGTCATGGGTTCGAATCCTACCTCCAGCACACCACCACTGGGCTCCTGAGCAAGACCCTTAACCCCAAGTTGCTCCAGGGAGACTGTCCCCTGTAGTTAGGGAATG
>JBBJLS010000032.1:5348934-5374264 GCA_037577275.1 Bryconaethiops microstoma | reverse complement strand
GTTTTGAGGCTCCCATGTTGCCACTCTTCAGAGAAGATGCAAAGAGGAGAAAAACTTGCAATTGGCCACCTTAAATAACCTTTCTCATGATTGGATTCACCTGTGTATGTAGGTCAAGGGTCAATGAGCTTACCAAAAAACTTTTGTGTTCCAATAATTAGTGCTACAGGTATTCAAATCAATAAAACGACAAGGGTGCCCAAATTTATGCACCTGCCTGATTTTGTTTAAGTAAATATTGCACACTTTCTGTAAATCCTATAAACTTCATTTCACTTCTCAAATATCACTGTTTTCATCTGCTATATGATATATTTAACAGAAATTGCTGATCCAAACAACCAATGATTTATAAAGAAAAATCATGAAATAATCAGGGGTGCCCAAACTTTTGCATACCACTGTACGTACGTAGTTAACAGCAAGTATATTTCTGCCTTAACACAGTAGTCAAGGAAATAGGCTAAGGTTGTCAGGTTAAAACACCCGCTCCTACCGTGTCACTGAGCAGCCCTTTCTTCTCTGGAGCACAGCTGTTACAAAATGATTCTCTTCTCGTATGATATGTTTATATGAAAAAGTGGGATGTCGAGAGACCCAAAATGAATCTAAAAAGGATATTTTCACTGTTAATAATATGAAGACTTACACATAATTCACTTGGATGTCTAGAATAAATCAACATATTAACATTCACTATTCTCTCATTTAGGCTTAGTCAATTGTGTACAAGTTGTTTTGACAGGACCATACAATGGGAGACAATCTAAAGCTGGGAATATTTGTTTTGCATGGCCAATTCACTACCAGTCCCTGCGCCTAACCCAGCTATGCTTATCTAAATTAATGAAAGGATTGCAAACCTTATTTAATTGACAAAGCGCAGCACACAATTGCAGGAAGGAGTCTGCAGGGTCGTTATCTGCATGACGGCAGCGTATCATCTCATTCTACGGTTGGGAAAACACATCCATCTCCGTTTGAATGTTGATGAGTGCCACGGTGGCGTTTAAGTTTAAGAAAGAAGTCGAAGAAACAGATTCCCCGGACAAGCTCTTGAGTGTCAGACGATGATAGCTTCTGGAGTACAGGGTAAACAAATCCTCTCGGAGGTCAGCCTGTCTAAGGGATGCCTTAGCAGTTAGAGGACAATTTGTTGGACATTTTAAAACTCAGTATATCTGTTCACAGCTCTGATGAGATGATAGTGAAGCTCTGAGATGATACAGAGTGAGGCACCTTAAATGTCACATCACACACTGATGATTGTTTCCTGTGCAAAGGGATCAAATTGACACCTCACCGAACACTACACATACACCCCTCTCAACACTTTTCACAAGGAACATTTACTTTTGCCCCAGGAGAATGACTCTTGTACGTTTACATCACCAAGCCAACAACAGTACATCTTCAAATAAAGAACCTTCATTCTGTTGCCTTTTTTAAAAATGAAAATGCTGTCTATAGTAGAATCATGATTGTTACCACAGATGTAAACCTCAACAATTCATTATATGCAGTCTACGCCTCTGTCAAGCCATCTGTGACATCACGGCAATAAGGTTTTCTGATGGTAAAAAAATGTATATTACGGTATGTATAGAAACGATTCAGTATTAGTATAAACACAAACAAACAAATACAGTAAAGCTTGAAAAGAACACAGTCAAATGAACATGGGTTTGATTCTTGATTACTCATCATTGTGGGAATTTGCTAAATTTCATCAACAACACCTGATTTAATTTAGGATTGACCAACCAGGCATTGGATGGTAATTGTAAATACAAGACTTACTCTAATACATACCTGATACCTGATTTTAATAAATAAAATTTCCATTTATGTGAATACTTGCTGCCTTAATGCTCCTTAAATGCTTGTATTAAATGTCTGCTGCCTAAATAAATATCCAAGAAAATCAAGGCATTATTTTCACGTATGCCTTGTATGAAAGTGTGTTGTATTCTGTATTGGCCTTAAATGCTGTGTTATATTTTGTCAAATGGACATCTGATTTCCAGTACAATAAACACACTAATTAGCCTTTTCATTCAATGTGAGTGTTGTATGTGCTCCCTTTCTTCTAGGTTTCATCAGAGTGGACCTAAACGCATTCTTTTTATGCTGTCAGCTGGCACCGTGCAACTGAATTCTTGTTTACCGTCTTTCGTTTTTACAGTACATTACCAGTAAAGGTAGATTACATACTTCTCATGGTCCTCTGACCTGTGAATAACAGGGGCTTTCAGAAGCTTTTTCCAGTAGAACATTTTCAGTCAGCCTGCTGATGATGGCAGACTCATGTTCAGTGGATGCACTTATTACTGGCAGGTATCAAAAGGAGCTATTGTTCCTGGATATAAGACATGGTAAAGATGTTATATGTACATGTAACATTACTGTGGAAGAAATATAGAGTTGATTATTAAACTGCTGCATGTAGATATGCAAATAAATATATAGTATTACATAACTGCTTTAAGCTAGTAAAGTTCATGATCAATGTTTAACCAATTTTTTTCTGTTAAAGATCAAATCCGGAAAATAGATTGCTCCTGGTGATATAGAACTCAAGACAGTACATACAAATCCCTCCTTCACCCAAACCACAAAACAAACATTAATTTGTCCTCTACAGTCCAAAGATACTGCAAGTACATCAAGTAGTCCTGCTTCAGAAGGGTCACATACATCTCTGTGACCTAACTCTACTCTTGTGACGAGACAGCTGCGGTAGTTTGCAATACTTAAGATATAGGTCTGACGACACCAGCTTTTAATCCCCAAAGAACAAATGTTCTTTTGTGAATTCTGTGGCTGTAGCTTGTCTAGCACTGCCATTTTTTACTGTCTTTGGCCCAGGTATGATGCTGTCGTCCTTGGATACTACAGCACCCGTGACCTTTGTAGTCTGTGTTTGGGCAGAGTTTACAGAAGAAAAGGGGCATGAACAGAATGTAAAAGGTAAAAAGATGTAGCTTCTTTCAAATAGTTCAGTGACATCTCAGCATCAAACCAACAGGGTGAAAGTGATACACTCTGAAGACAGTAGTTCCACCAAATGCTTCTTATCTCTGCATGATTATTGGTAGGAGGACAGGAGGCATTTTCACCTTTGGACCCAAATAAGAGGATTCAATCTTTGCATAAGAGTCTATATATGGAAACTAAGCTGCAAATGCAAATAAATAATACGTATTATAAGCATTACTGTGTAATTATGTGAATTACATTTTTTAAAATTAAATGTACAATTTCGGTAACCCACATGATGTTCCTCTGCTCCAACTACATGCACTTATATTCATGTCCTCTTTAGTGTACGGGGTTATTGGCATAACAATATTCAACACTCTCATGCGGACTTAGATAAGGGTACAGAGCTCCTCCTAAATATCAATATAATACAATGTCAGCATGTGTCCTATGAATAATTCATATATCCCTTGGGAGGGCGTAGAGCAGCCGTCTTAACTCTTCTGCTGTGCTGTTTCAGTGTTTCCTTTATTCCTAGAGACAATACTTTTCTCCCGTGGTATCTACACTTCCATAATAGCACATTCTTTATCATCTGCATCCATGTCACAGAGAATTTCTACTAGATGCATATTCATAGCTAGAGGGAAAAGCAGACAATGACAGTAAACTTGTACCTCTTTATCATGTCATCAGGTGAGATTTATCTAATATTTTATGAAATAGGATATTCTGACTCATGTTGTCTTTAAAGCCTGCTACCTTTGACATGGTCAGTACTAAGCACAACTACACAACTAAGTCCAGGGAAGGGAAGAGAGAACACATACAATTTCAGGGTGCTTCGGACTGCACATGCAGAAAATACAGTATTAAGTACTATTGTCTTACGTTTGTTCTAGAACGGCAATAATCTATGCATTAAATGTGCATGTTACTGCTGTTTCTACATAAATAAATAGCACCGCTGTCACTCCTCCTTTACTCAGTTAGCAAAAACAAGAAAAATACAAATTCACTATTCAGTATTGGGTAAAGTGCAAAATAAAAATGATGAAATTAAGGATGTCCCAATCAGTGGACGGGAACACAGCCAGGCATATTTGAATGGATTGGATACCCCTCAATCCAGATTTTTTTATATTTTTACATATTTATTACACTTGTTTCAGATTCAAAAACTACATTTATTTCAGTTTTACATGATAATTTCAAGGAAAAAACACCAACTGCCCCCTTAGATACTCAATCAATCAAGTACTGATTAGGGGATAATACAAATAAATTAGACTAAACTATTCCTGTTAACTTTAAACCTTTCCAACCTGAAGTAGCTTAAAATGTTACAACAAGCAGCACAATATGCTGCAATCATAAGAAATTAGTGGAGATGAGAAAAGAAGTCACTGAAATACATCAGCCTGGAAAGAATCATGAAGCCATTTCTAAGGTAAAAACCTCACCAGGAGCAATCTAAGCATGTTTATGTTCAAATATAACTTGTAAAAGTCGGAAATATCACCCTGGACCACATATTTTAATTGCACTAATTAATCTGGCTATGATGCTCTGAGTGTGCTGTTTACATGGTCATATCTTATTTAGACTAGCTGTCAGAGTTACATGAATTTCAATCCACTGATATATATGGAGCTGAGCAATATGACAATATTTATTACCTTCACAATATTGTTTTCTGAGAATACTGTGAATATTGTTATCACATATCCCCTCCTTCCCCAGGCACGTCCATTTTCTCTCTATTTTCCAAAACTCAAAACAAATAGCACGATGGCCAGAACAAGCTTTAAAACAAAAGGAGAACGGGAAACACTCAACTAGAGTCAGGATGATGGTTCACCGACAACCCAGGTCAATCACTAATGAAGTTAAATACTTCAAATACTAATCCCACCACCAATAACAAAACACAAACACTTGACTCTCATCAACACCAGCTGTGACTACTTCTAAACATGAAAACCATCGCAACTTCAAAATAAAAAATTCCCAAAACAAACTGACAGGATATGACAATTGTCAGCACCAAGTTCCTGTTTATTAGCATAAGTAATCTTGGTTAATTGGATTTTGTGCTGTGCAATGTGTGAAATGTTAATGAACATTACTGTACTAATAGTTGGAGGTATTTTCTTTATGTGGCACTGTTGGTTAATTTTTGTCTATTCTGACTTATCAGGAAAAAAAATATTGTGACATGTTGTGTACTGAGCATCACGATAGTATATTTCTGCCATATCACTTACACCTGTGCATGGAAATGTAGTAATGATTGCACGCATGAATACTGCAATAGCGATTAAAAAAACAATAGCTTGGGCAGTCAATATCACAGGTTATGGAAAAGGAGTTATCAAGATAGATGGCATAATAATACTAATTTACAAAATAAAACTGTATTATGCCAGTGAATCTTGTTGAGACTAAGATCTTTAAGGTAGAAAGCACAGAAAGCTTATATTCAAGCTCGCTAGCCCTGCATCAGCAGTGCTTACACATCAGAGCATCGACATGAGGCTGACTGTGTGAAATGGATGCATCAATATCTAGCTACAATTTTTATGTCCATGCATCAATGTTACCACTGTAAAAATTTCTCACATTTAAATCCTTTAAAAAGATAGATCAATTCTCATGAATATTCATTATTCTTAGATCTCTTTAGTCATTAACTGTTTAGTTGTTTTCTTAACATCCTGCATGTGGTGTGTTAAGCTATTTTAGAACAAGAAAGAGAAAAAAGTATGTTTGATAACTTGGTAACATAGACAGAAGGCTACAATTGTGTCTGTCCAAATAGATTATTTCCTCCAAATTCCTTCGGTGATGACAAACCGAAATTGCCAACAGTCCCAACAAGTTCTACATTTCAGTTTGTTTAGTCAGCTAAGAGATGCTGGCAATGGCAGTGCACCAGAGAGAGGAGGGAAAACAGACAAGGTCATTGACGGTTGCAGTGATGAGGACCAGCAATCACCACCTGGGCTGAAATTGGCTGAACAACTGCAGTCCTATTCATAAGCACCCAGGAAGAGACTCGGAAGATGAACACTTCTGACGGATGACAGGGATTCATTTGTCAGCCTCCTCTCCGACAGAGATGCAATCAGAGTTTAGATTTGCCCTGAGAGACACAGGGCTCACCCACACGAACCAGTCAGTCACTCAACAGGAATAATAATGAGAGATGACGATATGCCACTGCAGCGAGGACACACCCACTCATACACACATGCACACTAAAATGTGACCAAAAAACCCCCTCTTGGATCAATTCTTAAAAATAGTTCTTCATCTTCACACTAAAAATGGGATGTTCAGAGAAATGTCCATTAAAATGTTCTTTAAACAACCAGACGTCATTCTTGTTCTGCACCTTTATGATTAAGAGTTTATGAGCAAAACATCTGAATATCCTTGGAGCTGAAATAATGCTCCAAAGCTTTTACTCACTCTCAGTTACACAACAGTCACCACCTAAATGTGTATTTTAAAGCTTGTGTCATCGGGTAAAACCAGAAGATTAGACAGCAAATGTGCAGCACACCACTGTAAAGATATGCATGAACAGAGTCAAACGGAGAACGTCTTAAGCTTAAGACTCATGTGGCTTATAAAATTTTCACAGTAATATTTAATCTGGATTTTCTTTTCACACATTAAGCTGCGTGTGTGTGTGAGAGAGAGAGAGAGAGAGTGAGAGAGAGAGAGAGCAAGAGAGAGAGAGAAAGAGGAAAAGAGAGAGAGAAGCAGGTTGATTATCCAGTTTTCTCCCCTTTATATATCTGTATCCCCATTAGGCGACAATTTTGTTGTTATTTAGTCATTATCCTGAGCCCTAAATACCTCTGACATGCTGAAACAAGTCTGTGCCCTTCCTCTGAGCTCCCTGGACAGCCATCATTATGCTGACAGGGTGTAAATGAGGAGGGTAGGGGCCTCCTGTGAGGCAACTGCACATCACGTTAAACTCTGAAGACAAGGCTGTTGACAGGCCCGTGCTGCTACAGCCTCCAGTGACTGTTCTCCACCCTGCTGCTTTCCCCTTCTACCACTAGTCTCTGAACTTGGCCTGGGTGATGCAGCAGTTATGATAATGATCAAAATCAAACATTCTTCAAATTGATTATGCATGTTTAAGGTACTTTGTAATGTAATCCATTTACTTAATCGATTTAGCTTTGAACATCCACTACACCATGACACCAGGTGGAGATACAGTAATATGCAAAGGTTTGAACACCTTCCAATCAAACGACTTGTTTGTTCAAGTGAAAACAAGTTAACATCCTCTACAAACTGCAATATGGCATTTTGCTGAACATTTTACTGCTCAATTTCAAATCAATAACTGACATACTGGAAAAAATTTAAGACTAAAATACAAAATGTTCCATAAGTTCTGTATAGGCAATTTTTATGTCCTATTATCCATCTATCCATTATCTGAAATGCTTAATTGGTCACAGGGATCACAGTAGCCTGTCTTTAATATTCAAAATACTATTCTGTCCTAAAGGGGATAAATTATTCATAGATTTCCATAAATTACATGTAAACAAAGCTATTCAGGACAGAGTAATGTGAAATGGCTCACTGAACAGACAGTATGCTTTTGGGGGTTATTCTGCCTTACAACATCCTGCATGTATTTAAAAAAATTATGTTTTAGACCAAATCGTTAGTTTAAAACTACCTTAAAACATTCTTGGATATCATGAACATTAAATACTTTAGACCTCTTGTTCTTGTCACCACCAATGATTGACTCATTAAGTGATTCATTAAGTTTCACTAGAAGGAAGCATTTCACATCAAACCACTCTGAGCAACTCTGTTTACATCATATTCAATTAATATGTTTTATATATATATATACACACACACATACACACAACGTAATATTATGATTTTCGCCCTACCCTACTTTCTGCAGTCTCTTCCCTCTCCTTTCTCTTTTTTGTTCCACTCAGCTCTCTCTCTCTATCTTTCTCTCCCATCTCCCTCTCTCTCTCTCCCCATTATTGATCTTTTCTTTCCTTTTTTGGCTCTTTTTCCCTTAGAGATCTGCTCCTTGTCTCTGTGTTTTCATACCTGCTTCATTCTTCCCTCTCCACTGGCCCTCCCTCTGTGACTGCCCTCCTCTGCTCTTTCCCTCTCTGTGGGTTGGCTCCCTCTTGTCCCCATCTCAGCTGCTACATCCTGAGTAATGAACCTTTACAATACAGGTGGACAGAGGGAAAGAGGCGAGGAGGGGATAAAGGGTGTAAATAGACAAGGGGGGAACTCTATTTACAAGTTGAAAAACAGGGAGGGAGGGAGGGAGGGAGGGAGGTATTTATACATGAAGGGGTATTTTATCTTCATTAGGCATTGCTTAAAGCACACACAAATACACATATACACATGCACACTGAAACTGCTTCATTATCTAAGCTCTGCAGTAGTGGGATTAACACTGAAGTTCTATTAACCATAGCTGTACCTCCTCCTAGTCAATCACTTGCAGGTTTTATCAGTTCCCTCCATGCTGTCAGTCCACACACACTGCCTTATCTCTCCATACACTCTGGCATATCCACACCCACACTCACAGCCCCATACACACACACACATGTATGTATAAGGACACACTGTTCTGCTGAAACACTCCGAAACCTGCAGAGCATGAGAGCACAGATCTAACCAAGAAAATAAAACACACAGATAACTCACTCTCACTCAACCATCATTTAATTATTAGCTCATATCTGCTGCACCTGCTAAACTCAACACAGGCTACTAAATACAACAGTCACATGCCACATACTAAATACAAGAGTGGCAAGGATACACACTTTACACAATGAATTGCATACCTTAAAGAAAAAACACACAATACCCACTGTTCAAAGAAGAAACTGTGGCTCACAGTAGAACTACTGGCAAATGGGATGCTGTTGCAGTTTTGGGCTCCTATCCACTTTCACTCATTCAGACCTGAGGCACAAAGTGCTCCAATTATCACACCCATTTACATGCAGTGCAGTACAACATATACTCAAAGGAAAACCATACATATGCAAAAGTACTAGAGATGAGAGAGTGTGGAAAATAGAGAGCAGCATAAAAATTTAGTAAATGCATGAGGTAGAAAGAGAGGGATAGAAGGTGGAAGGCGGAATATGGAAGGTTTTTAGAATTTATAACTATGATATTATTGAATTATATTTGTAATATATAATAAAATGTTCCTCCAGAAGCCCAGCTATTTATAATAGATAGTTATAGCTATAACTGAGTGAACGATGTTCAACAAAGTATGCCTTCAAAATAAAATCTGTAATACAGCACACTTTGCGATTTCCCAGCTTAAACCGTGATTCAGTGATTGAGTTTGTTTCCGTGAGCAGGGTGATTACCAAAGTGTGATGAGACTGGAATAAATATCTTCTCCAATTTCTGTGTATTATTTAAAATCTAAACTTTTTCACAATAGACCGAATCATCTTTTGAGGAACCATTATTGAATCAAATCTTTGTGAAGTGTGATATTTACACCTCTGTTACTTACTGAAGAAGATGTACTCTGTGTAGCTGCTCCAGATTTTGTCGTCCCTGTACTGGTTGACAAATGCAGCTGTTCCTGTGGAGTTACATGCCACCATGTTGAAGCCAGCCTCACTTAGCCGGTCAAAGGCCTGCTCCAGATGGGTGAACTTCAGGTAGAAGCGCGAAGTGTACTTCTCCGGGGGCCGGTCAGGGTCACGGCTCTCATTCAGGGTATCACCAAACACCTCCTTGGCAAGGGCGATGCGACCACACACCATGATCCTGGCCACACGCCTGAACTTGGCATCGGTCTGGTTGTCCCTCACCATGGTGTAGGAGCCACGGTAGCCTATGGTGATGAACCCTGATCTCTTATCCTGGCCAGAAGAGGAGGGGACAGAAGTGGCCCCAGATCCACTGGTGCGTCCCAGCTGAAGCTCACTGCTCTGGGAACTCTCCTCGATGTCACTCTGGCAGCCCTCGTCATTGAGTGATCCCTGCTTGGCCACTCTTGGCCCCAGCAGTCTAAGCAGCTCACCCAGCTGGAAGTGCTCGGCCTCTCGCTGCAGCCGTTCACGCTCTGGAAAGTGCTCGGGCAGTACCAGCTGCCGGTCACGGAGGAAGTCTAGGACATAGCGGAAGAGGAAGCCATCACGGTCAATGAAGAAACGACCACGGCTGTCGCGGGGCAGCTCGCGAGGGGCCCGCCGGGCAAACATGGCATGCAGTGGTGTGTCTGGTACACTCAACAGCGTGGCCCGCTTGGTCACGTACACCTGGCCGCCCACATTCAGCTCGATCACCTCCGGGAACGGGGGGCTGCTGGACACTTCGCTGATGGGCAGCACTGTCTCCTTCATGGCCATGGTCCGGCCGCGGAGGGTCCCAGCAAGGAAAGAGGAGAGAAAAGGCAGCGAATCACAGCGGAGAAAACCCTGGCAGAAAGGAGTGCAGGAGGTCAAAGAAGATGAAGAATGTGATCCATGGAGAAGAAGAGGAGAGAGAATGAACGAAAGGTTACGAAGGTCACGTGATGCTTCAGAGGTGCAGAAGTTTGAGGGATAGGTGCTACATCTCTGCCGGAGAGAAAGAAAGAGAGAGAAAGAGAGACAGAGAGAGCACTATCAAGTTCTTTCAGCTTCAGCAACTCTGAAGAGAGAAAGCAGAATAGTGAGAAACAGAGAGAGAGAGAGAGAGAGAGAGAGACAGAGAGAGAGAGAGAGAGAGTAACGCCTCACTGAGAGACCTCACATCATTTGTACAAGGTTTGGGGGAAGCCACAATGACATCATGCACAGAGTGAGGGAAGAAAGCAAGAGCAGCCGGATGGCTCCGCCTTTTAAAGGGCAGGTGGTGCAATGAATATACCAACCAGCACTAACATGAAGACACTCCTCAAAAACAAAAACAAAAACAAAAAAACACCAATATAAAGATATCTCAATGTTCAGACAGCTGCTAATGAGTACAACATAGATCCTAATAAGCTCCCCTGTAAGTTCAGCTTTATTTGAGCGAGCTGTGTAAAATAATTGCCTGTGAGTCACACAGTTGGTGTCTTATGAAGCTGGACTCGTATTCATGTTCTGGCAGAGGCAATGATGAAAACGGGCACGCAGTGTGATATTCTCTAGAGAATAAAGACAGATTAGCTGTTTTTCTCACATTATCCTTGCCAAACCATTAAACACACACACAAACACAGGCACAAACAGAATGTGCACATCTACAGAATGTTCAGATACAGTATACCACAGCTCCATCTAATGGACATTCGCAATAGTGAGTGAATTGTACTGAACCAGGAATAAGACAGAATGTAATGTAAAATAATATAATCTGTTGCCATTAATATCACTCAGTTAACATCAATGTTTCCATGTTACTAAAAATACTCAGTTAATAGGTAATGGATTTGGATGTTGAACTGTAATTTGCAGTAATCTTGCCTGAGCTTTGTAACCAGGTAATGCAGGTTAAAATTGCAACATCTCATTAATGACTCCCAGGAGAACTAGCCTAGTTGACACAAACACACTCACATTCCCTCACCACTTCTCATTAGCACACACTGGCACTCTGAAACCAGTTCCATCTATACCAGCTTGTTTCAGTTTAGCACACCTGAAGCTAAAGTGATGTTTGCATACTCTCATTATCAACAATACAAGGCAACTATTTTCCTCAAAGTGAAATTCTGCAGCCTTAGATGAACTCATATATAGCCAAAAACATCTGAATTCAGTTACTGTATTAGTGTTAATTTGATTGTGCAGGTGCAGGACGGCCTGACATCCTCAGCGCGCAGCCATTTATCATTGTCACATTAAGGCATCTGTCCTGCCTTAAAGAGCTTCTCAAGGGGTAAACACCAAATAACAAACACCTTGTTTTTCACTGCTGATCTCATCCTCCTTCCTCCTGGCTGTGTGAATTTATGGAGAGGTAATTATGCCAAATCAATACCCTTGCTCAATTCACTGTCCGCTTGGCTATTAGTAGAAAGATGGGGTGGCCGGTATCAACTTGAGGGCTGAGAATGAGCTAATTGATCTGGCTTAATGACTTGTGGCATGCTGCTATTCTCTGCTTGGAACACAGCCAGCATGCTGACTTTGCCCCGGGGCATGGACAGGTAGAGTGATCTTAGACCTTAATTTCTCACACTGGTTCCACAGTGGATCTTAATGTCTGTTTGAATATACACACACAGCCTCAGCAGGACATCAGTCTGAATTATGGTTTGTCACTGTGGCCTTCTCCTGAGCAATTATGTAGTGGATTGTCCTTAACTATGACAGCTGTAGAAAGGTATTGACTGTAATATTACCACTGGCTTATTTTATTTTATTTTAAGCAAAAAAATTGATGACACATAAAACCGACACTCATTTTGGGGGGACATTTACCCAATGTTTCCCAAAATTAGTTATATCCAAACAATACAATCCACCCACATAATGCACTGCACTAAGGTCAATTAAGCAGGCCTAATAAAGCTCTGTTTATAATCAAACATGCAGTTAGTTAGTGTTCTTTAAGTGCTGACGATATCATCATTTGCTCAGAAAAGCATGCTGAGACCAGTTGTGGTGTAATTTATCATCATATTTCCCCAGCTCGAGTAGTAAATTATGTAAGCTTATATTCAATCACTAGTAATAATGTAAAATGAATGCCTAAAATGAATGCACATGCTTCAAACCACAGACCATCATATGATTTCTGACACTAAATGACAACCTGTTATCTATAAAAATAACCAAAAACAGTAGAAGCAAGCTTCTCGAGGGCTAAATTTTGCCTGTATTCTGTCTGTTTTCTCACACCATTCTCTTTCACTTCCCTTCCCTTGCTGCACTGCTTTTCAATCTGCAACTCCCCCACCACCTCTCCCAGTGCACTGTTTAGTGTTTTCCCTCTCTAACAAACCTCATTCAACTCATCAGCTAACGAACATGCCCTTTGTGAACTGAATCAGGTGGATGGGAATTGAGGCTGGTGGAAAAAAGTGCCTCATGATCTTTAGCTCACAGATCGCAATGCAGCAGATGAGGTGTTGACACTACCAATAGGGGAGAGAAAATCAGCCCGGTTCGGGGCACTCAGTGTAATTTTATGACTGAATGTGATCACCTCTTCTCAGCCAGCTGATTATCCTCCCTTCACACATCCAATTCCGACTCAATCAGCGCTCTCACACTCCGTGGCGTGTGCTGCACTCTAGCCCCATGATTACTTTCACAGCTGAGGCGAGGGGCTGACCCGATAGCTGCTCTCTAGGTGCTTAAGGATGTATGCATCGCTGCTTTTATGGCTCTGAGACTGAATAAGTGACATTGACCTGCCCTCAGGAGCTGCTGCTCATGAGGCAAACTTCCTGATCACGGGGGTAATGAAGTATGGCCAATGACACAATGAATGTCAAAACGTGTCTTCAAAGCATAATGGTGTGCATAAAGACTGTATATTTCTTCTTTGTCTGATCACATCCTGACATTAAAATAGTATGTATTCATTTCCTGACCACCAACAATTTAATTGATCACTCGATTAGTTCAAAGTAGTTACTAAATAATTATAATAATAATAATAATAATAATACACATTAATTCATCGTAAAATTAAGATTAGGAACTGCATACATAAACCTGCACTTACACTATGTTTGCACACAAATCCCATTCAAGCTCCTTGGAGCTAATATCCAACTAAGCATCAAACACCATCAACAAACCATCGCTCTGCAGTCCGGTGATACATTGTCTCTGGACAAAACAGGCCTTCTGCAGAGTCCCTGAGTGATGTGTAGAGATTGAAAGCAGGAGAAAGAGGCAGAGTGATTGAGTGATAGATGAAGACAGAGAGAGGCAGAGAGTGAGAAAGAGAAAGAATGATGGTTGTAAATGAGCGCTCTGTGCCGCAGGGTTGTTTTTCTCTCAGCAGGGTGAGGGGAATGAAGAGGAGCTGATCAGAGAAAGCAGACTACCTACCTGCCTTACTGCCTGAGCGGCGATCTGAAAGGAGAGAGGGTCACGCATAGCCACCCTGGTGCTTCTGAGATTCTGGTGAACATGTCACACTGGGTGAGAAATGAGGGCAAGAAAGAGAGACATAAGTATGACTTGTTAAGCTGTTCCAAGAAGATGGCAGAAATGGTGAAACTCTTGCTGAGGGTAAAATGGGGTGTTAACTTCCAGCTTGGGGAAAACGGGATGTTAATTTCTCGCCTCATGACTCTTTTACTGCCAGTAGAGGTAACCAACATACACTGACCCCTGTATCTTTTTTAAAGGTTAAGAAAACCTTTCCACATAGGCCTGCTAAAGTGTTCATTACAGCTAAACACATTGCATGTGTTTCAAACAGTCTTATAAATCGTTTTACTGTAATCACACCCAAGGTTATGTAGTCAAAAGCATTATGAATAAATAAATTAAACAGTTAAAACTGTAGATCCGCTGTAAGGCCTGCATGGGCTTTACTGTCTTTTCTCAGATTTCCCACAACTTAAGCAGAATAAAAACAGTAGAGAGCAGCAAACGTCTCCTCTGATCCACATCAGAATTTAGTCGAACGGCTGTTCTCTAAAAACCACTCACATCACCAGAGGTGTGCAGAGTAGCCGTGACACAAGCAATAGCAGAAGTACCATCTTAAAAAACAGCTTGAGTAGAAAGTCCTAAAACAATGCTTCGTACTCAAGTAAAAAACAAACTATAAACCGATGTGTCGGTTTCTCTCTTTTCTGTTAAATAAACCTCATAGAAGTTATGAGTATGACCTGCTGCAAATACACGTTTGCAAATGCAGTGCAAACAAAACAGTGCAAATTAAACTGACCTAGCTAGTAATTAAAATGTACAATGTAGATAAACACTTGAGTACAAGCATTACCCTTTAAAAATACTCAGGGAAATACAAATCCATTACCATTTTCTTCTTCGGGACATGTAACTGAGTAAATGTCACTGGTAAATAGACAGCCAAAGACGCCAAAAAAACTCATATAGTAACACACCATTGGTGGAAGCACGGTTTCTTCAGAAATTTGATCTTGATCTTGTCGTCAGGTGCCATTATCTGTCGTTCCGTTTTAGAAGCGACGCAGACCTGATTAAAAATAATGTGTAAACTAATTATTCCTGTACTAATTAGAAACCACTAAAAACTTTTTTGTTCGTGTTGGTTGTAATGGCCAGCAGATGGCGCGCTAGTTCCTGTTGCCGTTATGCAATCTAGCGGTGACACAAGTTTGAAATTTTTAAATATTTTTTTAGCCTACACAATTTGGAAGATTATTCCAGCTGCAAAAGTGGAAGTTGGCAATTCTAGTTAAAAAAAACAATCATGCACTAATTTTCAGCAGCAATCTTTTCCCATCTCTGCATACAAGCCTTCAACAACAGGTCTACAAACTGTTCAAACTCGAACTCAGAAAACTGAGGCTTTTAGGCTTCAAGTGCACGTTGGTAAAGATGTTTCTGCTGTGTGGAGCAGTCTGCGCCTCCCCCTATAAATAGCAGAGAGCAGACAGTGAGCCTCAGCAAAGTCCCAGAGCAAACCCAGCCTCCCTCCAGCTCTCTGTTCACTTTGCCAAACAGACACTATCTCTCTGGCTGTACGATGGATCCCCAAAGGCTCTGAGACGTCAGCGGGACGGATCGGATTTTTAAAAAGCAATTGTATTAGTTCAACGTCCTTTGAACTTGGTCAGACAGAGTACACAAGTCTCCTCCATACCATCAGGTAAAGCCTGCAGGTGTGAAGTCTCCGTGAAGGCAGGTAATGTGGACTGTGCATTATCCTCACATTCACCTGAAAGACTAATACAGCAAACTTTTAGTTTATTATTAAGAATGCATGGGCTATTGTTTATTACAATGGTTATTGTATGCTTCATAGCAAAAGACAATAGTGATAACAATGAATTGGATTTTGAGGATTTGAATCTAATAATTTAGCACCTATGATAAGCCCCATATTGCTTTGAAGAACTATTCTTTATTATTTTATGTATTATCTAATAATGGTTTATTGTCTAATCATAATTATGGTCTAATCATGCTTGTTTAGGTTCTTCTTTCTCTCTTGCTTTCTCTTTTTCTCTTTCTCCCTCTGACACCAGGCCATGGTGAAGTCTCAGAAGGTTGTGGTATTGCTGCTGTGTGTGTGGCTCCCCTCCTGTTTGTGCCAGACCCCCTCTCCTCAGCATGAGCAGCTGAAGTTCCGTCTGGCTGGGTACCCACGCAAGCACAATGAGGGGAGAGTGGAGGTTTTCTATGACGGAGAGTGGGGCACTATCTGTGATGATGACTTCACTCTGTCCAATGCTCATGTACTGTGCCACCATCTGGGCTTTGTGGAGGCCCTCAGCTGGTCACATAATGCCAAGTATGGAGCAGGCACAGGTTGGTTTGTAAGATGATATTTGTTTTTGCGATATAGAATTGAGGACTGTATTTGCATGCACTGTATACGATCACCATGTTTATTTCCATTTTTGCACAGTTTGAAAACTGTCCTGATAAATGATAAAAGGGCTGACAGAAACGAATTAGAATTATTTGGAATATAATATATAGTCATATGTAAACGTTTGGGTGCTTCTTGTCATGTTACATGATTTGAGACAGTCCTGGGTTCGATTCCCAGACTGAGCTGCCAGAGTCCTTTCTGTGCAGAATGTTCTCCCCGGGTCTTTGTGCGTTTCCACTGGGAACTCCGGATTCCTCCCTCAGTCCAAAGAAGTGTGTGTCAAGTTGACTGGAGATGCAACATTTTTTCTAGGTGTCTGAATGTGTTCGTGTCTGTACTGGACTGGCAATCTGTCCTGGGTGTTTTTCTGTCTTTTGCCCTATAAGCATTGGTATAGGCTCCAGCTCCCCTCACAACCCTAGTTAGCTTTAATGACTTAGAAAATGAACGAATACATTAAGGTCAAGAACAGTTTATGCCTTCATTTTGAATGTTATACAAACATAAGTTTTAGCCTACTGTTGTGTACACTTGGATTATTCAGTGGTAAATTGGTGATATTTGATTGGTGGATTGGTTGTCATCACTTTATTTTTCAAACCCTGCCGTATTAACCCCTGAAGCCCTAACAGTATGTAGTCTACCATATAATTAATGAATAATAATAGTATTAATATTTAATATTAATAACTATATAATAATCCTTGGGTTCATGGGGCTAACCATGATCATTGTACCTGTGCAGGTAAGATCTGGTTGGATAACGTGATGTGCTCTGGCTCGGAGAACAGCATTGAGAAGTGTCTGTCTCGAGGCTGGGGTAACAGTGATTGCACACACGAAGAGGATGCGGGGGTCATCTGTAAAGATGAGAGACTGCCTGGCTTCCTGGACTCTAACATCATTGAGGTAAGATGAACATGCTGTCAGTCAGCGCCACAGGAAAAACATGAGTAACTGGAATTTCGGTTTTCACTGATGTGGTTTGTGAGCTGCAGTTTTATTTCTCCACATTATTTGCTGCCTTTGATTGAACAGGACTTGAAAGTTTCTTGTTTCAAAATTATAGACTGTGGGGGGAGTACATTCAAACTCAGTAATCTGTGTTCGATTAGTTAGTGTAAGTCAGTACACATGTTGATCATGTCACACTGAACTGTGAAAGACAAGCACAGTGTGTTTTTGTCTCTTCTTTCATGTATTTTTCTCACGCTAAAACCAATTATTATGCTCTGAAAAGACTCATTTGAAGTCATTACAGCAAGTAATTAGCTTCTCAAAGAGGAGGACAATAGGGAGGGGTCTGTCAAGCCATGTCGTTGTTTGACTGAATCCTTGTGATGATTACAGGCCTATTACAAACTCAGAATATCACTGTGTATTCCTACAGAAAAGTTAGCTCTTTTTTGTCAGTAATTCGATTAACGTATTCATGAGCAACTTACTATTTAATAAACTTTTTAATCTCTCACTCTGAGTGATTTTTCCATTTGCTCTGGGGAAATGTGCTCATTCATTCATGCAGTCTGTGGTACAGACTAACCATCTGTTTATTTTTCTAGTCCCTCTTTTTCACTCTTGTGTCTCACTCTGCCTTCCCCCTCTCGCTTTCTCTCTCAGTTTTAAATCTCTCTCATTTCCACCCACCGTCTCTAGCTGTCTGCAGCTGGTTCCCTCTGTCTCTGAGAGTTTTCTTCATTCTTGTTCCCCCCCCTCTTTTCTGCACAGAATGGAGCCCACAGGCTGTAGGTTAGCTCAGAGGGGAAGCTCTCTATGCCGCAGCCAGCAGTGCAGGCTACAGACTCTGCACTAAATTAACATCGTATGATCTGCCGGGAACGAGTACTGGCTTCAGAGACAGAAAGAGAAAATAGAGAGAGGGGCAAGAGAGAGAGGGAAAAAAAAGAGAGAGAGAGAAATAGAGAGCAAAGAGGGAGCGAAAGACAGAGAGAGAGAGTGGGAGTGAATAAGTTAGAGAACAAGACAGAGAGAGAGAGGAAAATAGGGAGAGAAAGGTGGGGGGACAGAGAGAGAGAGGGAACGAGAGAGGGAGAGCGAAGGAGGGAAGAGCGAGACAGCCAGACAGTTTGAGAGTGCTGTGTGAACGAGGGAAAGATGTGTAAGAGACCATGCAATGTTGTCCAGTGGGCTGCTTTGTACCGGAAGAGTGAAAGAACACGGAGAACTCAAGGCGACCGTAAGAAACAGCTGCTGAACACTGGACTCAAATCCACACACACAAGCACAACTGTGTATAGTTAGGCTGGAATGCTGCAAATTAGAGTTTTCAAATCCATGTTTGGTCCAAAACACATTAACAAGAATTTTGTTGTGATGGGATGCAAACCTTTTAAAACTTTTGTTGACTGTTCTGGCTGTTGTTTTTGAGATTAGTCATAATGCATGGGCACAAAGCCACACACACTACCACCCAACAACCCCACGACCCTGCAAGCAGACACGAAGGATGGGATTGGATGTCCTTACAGTTTCTGATACAAAGTCTAAAGGCAAAGTTTCTTGCTGTCTGCTTATACAAGTACAAGAATTTCATGGCACTGATTCAGCAGGCTGAGTGCACATACGTGCGTTTGGGCACGTGCACATGTACCTGCTGCTCTCGTCTGGGTTTCTTGCACATGGCCACTTGGCCCTTTTCTTAAGCCGATATGGAAATCTTTCTTTCGTACAATTACTGAATCAGCTGTTACAAAGTTGCTTTTTTCTTTATGTCTTAATATTTGGAACTACTGTGTTATAACAGTTATAACACAATAGTTATAATATAGGCCTATGCATAATGTTCTCTCTCTATTAGTGTACATTTAACTGGTAATGGCTACATTTCCCTGTATTAGACAACGTAATGTAGAGAATGTATTTTTACCTTCGGCATAAACTCACAGCAGTGCCGTGTAAAAGATTGTACAATCCAAAATGGAAGCTTGTTAAACCGAATATTGACTATAAGTTGCAGTCATTTTTGAGGAATACCAGGAAAGTATTTAGTAAACTTGGCATCAGTTTTAAAGCCCATAATGTATTACATAGTCCAGCATAACCAGCATAGCTCTGAAGAGCGTGGGGTGAAGTCTGTTAAGTGGCCTGAGAGGCCACACATGTGTAAGCTGAATCGTGTGTATGGATGACGTGATTCCCATTTCACATTTATTTCAGTCCATTTTAGTTTTGTCGTCTTTTTAATAGGGCATCAACGGTAGCGCCACATTCTTTCCTATTGAGTTTTTATTGAAGGGACTTTTTATTGGACAGCCCAGTATTACGCTGTGGTTTAAATAGTCCTGCCACATTTCTTTAAGTTGGTTGATGAGGTTAAATTAGTGAAAGCCAGAGGTGATTAGTGGCCAGCGTTGGTGTCCTGTAACTCGAAATGGCTAAAATTGTACTCAGCCCTGAGCCAACTGCTGAAAATACTGCTGAAAAAAAAATTAAGTTCAAAAGGAGAGGATAGTGGATTCAGTACAGCTTTAATACGGATTCAGTACATATTTATTAGTGTTAGTCCACAATAGATAAGGTAAACAAGATGAGGATCCAGTAAATGGACTAGAGGAAAGCATCAAAATTTTGCCAAAAGATGAAGCAGTGTATCTGCTGCTTGTGTGCCATCCATGAAGTGCTTTAAATAATAATAAACAATAATAATACATTTTATTTATAAGCGCCTTTCAAAGGTCACTTTACAGAAAAACATACAAACAAATTACATACAAAAGACATTTAAATACATATACATACAGAAGGGCATTTACATACATATAGATGATAGTGAGTGACAGCGTGAGAAGGTCATGTGGGGCTAATCTGAACAGATGAGTTTTGAGTAGAGATCTATGTCCAGAAGCCAGGGATTTACACACGTAAACAAACCCATGTGGGGTGGTCAGGTTGGGCTTGGCGAAGTTAGCTGGACGCTGCCACGTCTCGGTCAGGGAGAGGAAATCAAATTTAGGATGTTGTTATAAGCTGTAAACTACTCGCTTTGCATTTTCATACAAAATGCATTTCCTAATCTTATAAAAAGGAATTTTCATTTAATATGACACTTCCAATTTGTAGTTGACATTTAAATTTGGACTTTAAATTTGGACCAAAACATGACATTTCCAGTGTAGACAACCTGAAGCCAAAAAATGAAGAATCGTGGTGGAAAGAAAACAGTACATCATTAATTATAAATGGAAATTTACGTTTACATTTACATTTACGTCGTTTACATTTACTTCATTTACATTTACATCATTTAGCAGACGCTCTTATCCAGAGCGACATACATTTACCATAATATGTCCATTTTACACCAGCAGACAGGTGTTAGGCAGTAGGATGCTTACACTCTAGTTACTGTTTGGCTTATGATTGGTTGGTGAGCTGAGCAGCTCTTTGAGTGTTTGTTCACTGCCATCGTGAATGCACACAAGTCACTGTTAGAAAGTTTAAAATATAACACGAGTGTTGAAATAGTTTATGCTGTTCTGTTTTGAGAAACCGAGTGCATTCGTCAGCACAGAAATGATTAATCGTGTACAAATTACAATCTTGCACTTTAGCTCCATATGAACCCATTCATTTTGGACTCGCTCAGTAGTGTCCTCTGGCATCTGATCACACTGGAACTTGCAATGGTCTCTTTAGTTCTCTGGGAATAGTTCATTTGAACGATTGCTTTCTGCTCGGACAAAGTATGTGTAAACATCACAACAGTGCAAATCGAATGAACTACATGCAGTCACTGAAATTCAATTAGATTTGACTTCTCTGATGCCCAAAGAGGAGAAACTGTAAAAGAAAAACAGAATTAGGTTTTGTAAGGTGCAATTACGCTTTATTTATTATCGTCCTCATTATCAGTGCTGGTGTTTCAGATGCAGGTGGATGAGAACAGGATGGAGGACATACGCTTGCGCCCCCTATCTGCCCATGCTGCCCGAATGCCTGTTACTGAGGGCGTAGTGGAGGTGAAGTATAAAGAGGGCTGGGGTCAAATCTGCAACATCGGGTGGACGGCGAAAAACTCTCGTGTGGTCTGTGGAATGATGGGATTCCCTTCAGAGAGGATCACAGGAAAGAGGGTGCACAGGTAGGATATCAGTCTTTACACTCGAAAGCGACACTTTTTATCATGACTGCAGACTGCAGATTGAAGTTGACTTCAATTTGAGGGGCTGCATTCTTTCTGTGTGAGTGTGGCCAAGATGTTAGAACTTGTGGCAACACACAGCGACCACTGAATGCTCTGCTTTGAGTTATGCCTTCCACATTTTCAGCCTGTGATGTCTCTAGAATGTCAAATAGGATGATAATTTGCGTATGTTCATCAGGGTGGTTAATCATGGCTTGCAGTTCTTCTGTCCTGCAGCTCTACTATCTCATGGGAAGCAGCTCTACTGTCTAATGGGAAAGTTTCTTCACTTCTCAGTGTGAGCCACACAGGAACATTGAAGGCTTATTTAGTAGCATATAATATATTTGCGTTTGGAGTTGAACTTGCCAGAAGCATTCCTAGAGAATTCTGGTAGCAGCACATTTTGTGCAGATCAATGAAAGAGTTGCGGTTTTATAGTTGTGGTCGGTGAAGGGTTCCTAGAAGCTGAGACACCTAATTTGCTGTTGGCTGCTTGTCGCCTGACCCAAGGTGCTCTTTTTCTGCCTGAACTTTGGGTATTCTGAGGTTTTTTGTTTTTGTGTTAAATGCTTCATAGAATCTGTGATGAGTTTATATAAACACCAAAAAACTTCCACTTTGTGATAAATATACTGTGCGCGTGTGTGTGTGTGTGTGTGTGTGTGTGTGTGTGTGTGAGAGAGAGAGAGAGAGAGAGAGAGAGAGAGGGAAAGAGAGCAAGAGAGAGAGACAGGGAGTAGACTGTTAGGATGGAAAATCTCAGGATTCTGGAGCTCTATGCAATTATGCATATTGTAATATTAGAACTGCTGGCTGAAAGTATTTTTATAAATGTTTGTGTGTGTGGTTATTAAGCTATATGTAGTAATAGAACTTTAAAGGTATTGTTTTCTGAGGTTAGAAAAAGAAAAGCAGTAATTTGTGACAAAGTTTATCAAACAATAATAGAATGTCATCATTTTTCCCACCCCTTTGTTAAATACCAAGTCATCTTACTTATTCAAACTAATAACCACCATAGACAATGATTCAATTTTTTTAATGTTGTCAAGGATTTGTCGGTGTGGGTGAAGGGGTGGGGGCGGCGGGTTCCATGTAACTTTTCTACATGGGAAGAGGGCTCTGACTGAAAAAGAAATTGTACGCCCAGTACTGAGCTATAAAAAAATGACTTTGGTTTCAAAGGTTTGGATGCATATTGTGAGACCATATTTCTGCTCTAAAGCCGATATTGTCCACTTCAGATCAGAAAAGCTATTCCACCATGGAGTCATGCCATGTTTTGTAACAGGAGTTCTAACTAGCAATCACACTGTCTCAGACAGTGGATTGTTTCCATGTGTGAGGACAAAATGTATCAGAGATTAAATGTTATGATTCAGTGATAATATACATAAATATGCAAAAACTTGGGCACCTCTGGTCAAACAATGTTTTGGTAATTTAAAGTGAAAATAAGCTTATTTACTTAATTTCACCACAATAAATGGAAAGAAGTGAGTGAAGGCACAAGAGCTCAGTGCTAAAGGTGGTTCTTTAATGAAAGAATCGCAAAGCAAAGAAGTGAGTACAACACAAAAAATAAACTCAAAACAGTGATTCAAACCTGTCTGATGAAAATCTGAAACAGAAAGGACACAAACTCTAAGTGTCCACAAAGCAGCAGAATGTGAGCACATGTGTGAATGGATGGCTTCCAGGTTGTGCTGTTGAACTTCAGTACTTTGGCCCACAGGTGCAAACCTTAAACTGAAATGAACGGGGGAAAAAAAAACAAAATCCTGGCACAGTTGTCCAGCGACCGAGAACATAAGAGAATCTTGTCTGGATGGATGAGACATGTTGGGGTGTATGACAGTGCAAGCATTTATACTCTGAGGCACATTATTATTTGTACTTTTCCAGTACGCAAAACTATAAATAGAAACATTGCAGTCATGTGTACAGAAAATAACACATGTAAGTTTGTTCCAGAGAGAATGTGCTAACTTTTCACTTATGCAGTTTGCAGGTAGTGGAGGCCTTATAAGATGGTTTTAAGTACTGATATACTGTCTCGGTTTCTGAGGTCAAATTGTCATGATATCATTTTATGAAACAAAGTCCACCACCCCCCTGTACCCCAGTGTTGCTCTTTCCTTGGCTGTCTCTTTGGTGCTGAGGGAGCCGTCCACGTCAGAGAGCAGACAGTGTTGCAGATTCACACCAGATGGTAAAATGTAAGCAGTGAGTGCCGTGACAGACAGACCATGTCCGTCAGCGATAGAGGATGTGTGTGAGAACACGTGAGAGAACCAGACCCAGAGAAGAGAAAGAGAAAGGAAAAGGGGAAAAGTATGCAAAATGGGTGGAGAGAATTAGTCTCTGTATACACAGACCATTTGTCTTTTAGACTAATTAGACTATTTCTCTTTAGACTGCAGACTGTTTTGGCCTGAGTACTGCTGATTAGATACTTGTCATCTGTCAGTTTATGGGGCTCTTATATAATGATTAGGTTTGACATACTTTGTAAAATTGAAATGTTAAAGCACTCTTTTAATAACCAAGTGTAGCAATAAGGTAATTTCATTAGAAAGCCTAAAAGTCCAATATTAAGCCTGTTTTAGTAGAGCTGGTCATGAAGTTTGCTCCTAATGCTGTTTTAGTGTTTCTGTAATTGATTATTTTCCATTCTTCATTAAAATATATAGGAACCTGATTATTTTAGCAAAATTTGGGTTGAGGAACTTGCTGATGAGTTTGTGGATTTCAAACTCGTCAGCAAGAAAAGTGGTTAAGATACCGGGGTTAGAGAACTTTCTGCCACATACCTGACAGACAGACTGAACTGGAGGTGAACTGAGTTCATATAGATGTGTGTCACACACACACACTTACACATTTACCCACTCATGGGGCATAAGAGGTCAACCGTGTGTGCAAAAACCACAGTGACTCAACTTTACCCCAGCACACACCACTGTTGAGTTAGTTGACTTCCTACTGCCATGCCATCTCCACTGCAGAGGTCTGGGCATGTCAAAAGCAAATACTGATGTGTATGTTATACATGGATAAAATCTGAATTAAAATTAAAATTGGGTAACACTGTTCTTTAGGGTTGTGTTCATAAGGCTACATGACATCTAGATAAGCCTTTTATGAAAATAATACATTTACAAAAGTGTTTAACAACAAGCATCAATCACATCTTACAGGGAGAAAGGAACAAAAGTATTCTGTGTGAGAGCAAAATTAATGTTAATTTAGGGTTATGTAGATTTTTTGTCATTAAAGACCTTTGCAGGTGTGTTAGGAAAGTGTTTTGCAAAAATGAGACATTAGTTATTAATAGAATCAACCAAAAAAATTTTTTTGCAATCATCAGAAACCACAACTCACTTTTCAAAACCATTTCTTCATGCTGATTTCAGATCTGCTTTCAGGTTTTTTCAGTCACGTCAACTTTTTGAATTATGAGTAATGTTAGATTTGCAATAGACTTGCATGCGGTTTTTATTTTCATCACTGTTTCAATATTTTCAGTGCGAAGTCAGATAGGCGCATTAGATATAATGGCATAGACATAATGATCGATGTCAGTCAGCTATTGCTGTTTCTTCAAAAACACTTAGTATATGATTATTATATGCTAATTATACCACTATCATGCAATATACAACTAGCTTC
>JBBJLS010000032.1:5330706-5348834 GCA_037577275.1 Bryconaethiops microstoma | reverse complement strand
ACACAGATTTGAAATCAGCATGAAAAACACTACAAAACCCACATAAACTTATCTCTGATGATTTTGACCTGTTGACCGATGTTTTTAGTCCAGTGCTAAGCCCTGATAGATATACATTAAATAGTAAACTGTATCTAAAGAAATAATGAAGCGCATTTTGAGTCACAAGGAAGGTTTTGTCATCTCAGCGGTGGATTAAAATGAACTCTTGCCTCTTGCTGGAAGATAATTATTCCCTTATTGTGCCCACTTTCAAGCTGGTAGAATGTTAGAAATGTATCAAATGAAGAGAGTTGGCAAACGCAAATAACCTTCTTGCCCAGAGTCAGTCTCATTAACCCAAGAAATTTCAGTAGCCATTTAGATGAATGCATTATATCTGAAAAAGCTTTACTTAGGCCTATGCTACCCTGCTTTCAATCAAGTAATATGATTACAGTTTAGCTGATTGACATTTTTCTTAGACAGGTTGGTTAATCAAAAAAAAAAGTTAAAAACTTTTTAACTAAAAGTTTTTAACTAGATGTGCTTTCTCACCTATTCGTTAAATCTCTCTCTAGTCACCGCAGTATGTATAGGATTCACACTGTGGCCTGCACTGGGAATGAAGCTCATCTCTCCGCCTGCACCATGGAGTTCAATAAGAACACCAGCACCCCCTGCCCTGGTGGAGGGCCAGTTGTTGTCAGCTGCTTGCCTGGTCCCCAGTTCATTCAAGGTCGGGGGCGCAAGAACAAGTTAAGTTCAGCGGTAAGACCAGTCCTCTGTGAAAGAAAATGGGTCTCTATGATATGCCATTATAGAGATGGACTCAAATGCCAGCAGCTTTAGACACTGAAATATATATAAAATCAGCCTGTTTTAAAAGCTAATTTATGATAAATCATTTTTTATAACAATTGGAATGTGCTCCCTGATTCAGCGAATTGGAATTTCATGATTAAAAAGTGTCATTTCCATATGAATAAATGATTGGATTGGATATTATATTGGAGCAGCAGAATTATGATTTTAAAAGTACAATGAATACCAAATTCAAACACATTTTTCACTGGATTTGCAGTAAATCTTCATTCTTTAAAGGGCTTGTGGTTCCATGGTCCCCAAGGCACTGTCTTGTATTTTATTTTTTCCCATGTTTGTGTTGCGTTTACTCAAAAACAATCAGGATTCATTATTACTTAATCAGTTTACAACATTTCTTTATACATTCAAATTCAGTCTTCATGGTACAGTAAATGGCCTCTTTTCTGATTGGCTACCCTGCATTCTGCCTCGTTTCAATTCAGCAGAATTAAACTACTGATGACTGAATAGGTGAATATTAGTATGTAAATGTGTTGGTTCTCCCAACATCGCAGAAATACTGGAATTAAAATGGCCAGTTTTTCAGCGAAATTTTCATATATGGCCTGTGTTGGTGGAGGAGTGAACCGTACATATTGAATTAAACTTCTTTATTAAAAACCTTTTCAATAAATTTATGTTTTCCATGATGTGTGCTTATTAAAATTAGAAATCAATATTCATGCAGTATTGGCAAAGTAAGGAGAGGTAGAATTTCTAAAAGTTTTCTTCATGAAAAAATGGCAGTTGTCTGTCTCTGGTCCAGGTAAAGGTGCGTCTGAAGGGTGGTGCCAAGGCTGGTGAGGGTCGAGTGGAGGTCCTGAAAGGCTCTGAATGGGGCACGGTGTGTGATGACCTCTGGAACCTGCAGTCGGCCAGCGTGGTGTGCAGGCAGCTGGGCTTTGGTACAGCTAAAGAGGCTCTAACTGGAGCGTTTATGGGTCAAGGTGGGTTACATTAGCCCGACACCGAGCTTTAAGACATGCCAGAAATCTATGATTATGCTAAATAACTAAACTCCTCAACAGGTATGGGTGCCATCCACATGAATGAGGTGCAATGCCAAGGCGATGAGAAGAGCTTGTGGAAATGCCCACATAAGAGCAACACTGCTGAGGGCTGTAAACATTTAGAAGATGCTTCTGTCAATTGCAACATCCCTTATATGGCCTTTGAAAAAATGGTCAGATTGTCTCTACTTCTAGAGCTAATAGATTATTGATGTAAAGGACACTTTGTCTAGTAATCAGAATCCTCATACAAAAGTAAAGCTGGAAACCAGTAGATATCATTTGAACCCAGCCGCTGTGATTTACAGCGTGCGGAACTTTCTTGATGAATGAACCAACGGAAATATGTCAAAATTTACAAAAATGATTTGTGGTCAAAATACTTCACATTAACTAACTTTAGAAATAAAGAGTGTTTTTTGCCTTCTCTTGTAAAGTTACCATTTTGAAGATACTTGATTTTTTAGACAACAAAAATATATCGATGAATAATATATTTTTGATTTCTTTTTTTTTTGATAAATGCAAAAAATATATTTTAGTTAAATTCTTAAAAGTAATAAAGAAGCATTCTGGCTTTACTTTTTGTTTGGGATTAGGTTTTATCTGATGGTTTTTAGTATAATGAAAAATCATGCTTCTGAAGTTAATGATTTTTTTAAATTTTATTTTATTTGCCCTGCTTGAAACTAATTTATGCTAATGTCACCATAAAGCTTATAGCACATTTCTTCATTCTGATGTAATATCTATAGGCTAACACCTGAGTGCAAGTTTCTAAACACAATCCAGTGAATCTGGTTTAAACTCAAGACTGATTGACTTTTGACCTTTTCTTTGCTCTTTGCTGCTTATCTCTGAAACCATCCCAGATCCGGCTGACTGGAGGGCGTACACAGTTGGAGGGGCGTGTGGAGCTCCTGGCTCCTAATGCCACTGTATTAGAGCAGTGGGGGCTGATCTGTGGGGATGGCTGGACCTCTCGAGAGGCCATGGTGGCCTGCAGGCAGCTGGGCCTGGGATATGCTAGCAGTGGCCTCGGCGTAAGAGAATTCCTGAAGTACATGAGAGCTGTCCTGTTCAGCTGTCTACCTTCTGGTAGAATTTCGTTCTAACCCTGATCCCTACACAAAAACATGGTCATGTGCGTCATTTCTTCTCTAATACTTCGTTAGGTGTCCTGTTGCCTTTATATCAGCATTAATCTGGTAAGGATTACACCAATCTCTCGAGATTTCCTATCCATGCACTCTCTCTTCCATTACTTTTGTGCTTCATATTCAAGGCGAAAACCAGAACACACTGTTGACAGGATGATAACTGCGTGATGTCTGAACGGAAATTGTTCAACAGAATTTATGGAACACTTGGTAACTTTGACAGACCAGCAGAACCACCAAAATCTCAATTTGGAACAGCAGGTGAAATGCTGAAACTTTATCGGAAACCTAGTTAGTGGAGAAATGTACTAGAATAGGCAGAAGACTAGTGTCACATCCTTACCTGACAGAATTGATGTTGTTATTAAAGTAAGGGGACACGTAACCAGGTATTAGAAAAGAAATTAATAAAACAACTATGTTTTGTCCTGTGAGCTTGAACAGCTGGCCTTAATTATCAGACACTCTTGAAAACCTTGGTAAGATGGACCAGATGTGCAGGATTAGAGGTGAAACTGATCTCTGCAGAGAGGTGGATTTTAGGGAGCGTAGCACTCTCTGTGTTGCACAAATACGCTGCTCATTTACCAAAAAAATTATTCAAAGAACCGTCTACTGAAATCTTCATCCAAAACCAAGTGAAGGTTTTTGCTATGGCACCCCTTTGAGAGCCTTTGTTTTTAAGAGTGTAGCTGGTTGAGGTTTCAGGGACAGCAAGTACAGACTACTTCACAATCCCTTCAGTTTTCCATTCAAATGTAGACTCGGCAATGACGCTAAATCATACAGCAATGCTGTTCTTTTTAAAAATAGTTTATTGTAGTCTATGCTATTATATAATCCATGAATCTAAGAATCCTTTAGGAGCACCATTAAACCTATTAAACTGTCTTAACAGCAGCACTGCTTAAAAAAACCTCATATGTTATGAGAGACTTTTTGTATAACATGAGCTTGAATACTAACATAATGCTTGAAAATAGTGTAGAGCTTCTAGTGAACTTGTCTAACAGCATAGCAATCCGTTAGAATCAGTGTCTCCTAATCCAGTCTTTTGAACCCTCAGACAGCCCACATTTTGGACTATCTCACCTTCAAACCAACTAATCAAAAACACTGAATGTCTGGCAAAAAAGTTCTACAAGTTGAGATAGAGGGAAATGTGGACTGTAGACCTGAATGGGTAACTGCACTATACTGCCATTAGATAGATTGCATGCTTAGTCCTTGCAGTGGGGATCTATGTGCAGATCCGTATGGTTGGGGGCAGGACGGATTACGAGGGCAGAGTGGAGGTTCAGGTTGGGTCCGGATGGGGCGTTTTGTGTAGTGATGGATGGAGTACTAGAGAGGCCATGGTGGCCTGCAGACAACTAGGCCTTGGTTACGCCCTGCATGCAATCACAGTAAGTAGGAGGAGTACTGTATGAATATGAACTGAGACTTGTTTTATTTACTATTGGTTTTGTAAATGTAGTTTAAACATAAGGTATACTATAGGGTTTGTTAGAACTAACAGAACTGGTGAAGAATTAGTGTAAGATGGAACACTCCAGTTAAACACCACAAATACCATTTTTTTTTCATAAAGGATTTCTCAGTAAAGCTGGACAATAAGTCAAAAGCAGAGATTTGTCCTATAGGAATGTCTTGTGTGTCTTCGGGTTATATCATTGCAAGGATGGCACCTCTGATCTTTGTGTCCTCTTTGCTGGAAAGGAAACGTGGTACTGGGACAGCAGTAATGTGACTGAGATGGTGATGAGTGGAGTGAAGTGTCGTGGAGATGAGATGACTCTAAGTGACTGTCAGCATCATCATGTTGTCAGCTGTAAGAGAGCAGGAGCTCAGTTTGCTGCCGGAGTTATCTGCTCAGACTGTGAGTGATACACGCACTGACCTGCAACACTTGAACTGTTTTTGATGTGTTTGAATGGATCAAGTCTTCACTGAAAGAAAATTCCTATTGAGAAATTGTGGGAGTAAGTCAGGGAAATGTGTTGAGAAGAAAAATCCAGCCACTAGTGGTTTGTAGACAAGAATGCCTGAAAAACAGTTTCTTTTGAGAGTTTGGAAAATGCTCTATGAAAGTGTGAAAGGCCAGAGGAAGACCTACAAGACTCTCAGCCATCTATTTCCAAAGTACACTTTAGATAAGTCAAAATAAATAAAAATAAATACATTTAAAAATTCAATAAACAGTCGAGGACATAGAAAGAACACAGATATTCAGATGTGGTTATCCTGTTGCTTTTATCACTGATTGATATCATGTCCTCATTTCTCACAATCCTAAGCTGCATCAGACCTGGTCCTGAATGCCCCCCTGGTGGAGCGGAGTGTCTACATCGAGGATCGCCCCCTGCACTTGTTGTATTGTGCAGCGGAAGAGAACTGCCTGTCTAAATCTGCTGTCAGAGCCAACTGGCCATATGGCCAACGACGCCTTCTCCGCTTCTCCTCAGAGATCCACAATGTGGGACGAGCTGACTTCCGGCCCCGTTTGGGTCGCCACTCCTGGGTGTGGCATGAGTGCCACAGGTAAAAGCGTGGACTTTCTCACCGGTATTGGCTGATTGTCAATGCTGTCCATATATTAGCATGTTAGAATGCTTATATTAGAATCCTACTCATTAGAAGGAACAGTTTTGCAAAATTCGAATTAACCCAATTTCTTTCTATACACCAAATGAAGTTGATCAATAACAACATGGAAGGAGGGTAGCTAAGAAGTTATGGAAGTACTGTAAAAGAGACTTGCTTATGTGGTTTCTGATACTGTGTGACATACTGTTATTAAAATGGACTAAAGTACAGAATTCACTGTGGAACCTAACTGAACAGTGTTTCCCGACCCTGGTCCTGGAGCCCACTGCCCTGCACATTTTAGGTTTTCCTTGCTCTCAGTAGATGTGTTCCATCTAATTGTTGACAGTTCCTTACCAAGTTTATGATTTAGACATGCAGGTCACACAGTGGTAAATAAGTACAAGCTTCCATTGCTTACAGTACATTAGCTACACTAGCTTTGTAAATAAGAACAAGTAAACAAAATAAGTAAATAAACAAATGAATAAAAAAGCAGTCTCTCGTCTAGAATGACTGACAACAGAAGATTCTGTAAATTTGCCAAACTGTTTTGTTGAGTTTTGTGTCTATGCATGGTTGATCACCGCAAACAAACAGTAATTTAAGTCAAGACAAGCCTATAATGGTGTGTTAATATAATGGAGTTTCAGTTAAAAAGCATTTTTATAAAATATTCACAGGTCAAAATGGGGATAGAACTCACTGAATAAGTTTGTAAAGAATCATGCACGTACACAGGATTTATTAGCTCTTCGGTGGTTCAGAGAGTGCATGTGCATGACCCAGAGAGGAAAGTGCCTATTATTTTTCAAGCCGAAAAAGTCAAGCATGTGTGGTTTTTATTAGTCACAGAAAAAAACTACTCAATTTCAGAGCAAAGATGTACTTGTGGCATGCTTGAGTAGTGGCCTGTTCCAGTTTGTTTGTATTCATTCATGAGTGCAGAAACATATTGATGCATGCAGTTTATCTTTCCGCACTGTTTTGTTGTTTAGAGACAAAACAATAGAACTCTATTAATTGTATATAGAGGTGTAAAATTGAACAATACTGCTTGACATGTCAATGTTGACAGCTGTATGAAATGAGGAAGAAATGTTGAGGCCGTCCCATCTTAATGTTGATTTTTTTGGAATATTTGAGAGGCAACAGAGGATCTAATTTCTTGTAGGGACAGCACTTATTGAGCCATGTGGTTATAGTTGCTCTAAACTTTGTTCAGCATAGCCTTATCTGTTACTTTTGGAAACAGTTTCTTTGAGTGCAAGACGCCCAAAGTGGGTGTAGAGCAGTGTGTGGTAACCAACATTTCTGCTCCAAAAACCACTCAGGTCTCCTAGCATGCATTAGGTCACTCAGTATTTATGCTTAGTGCAGCTTTAATGGGAAAACCTGGTGTGTGCTGGAACTCAGAGCCCAGCCTCAGCCTTGAGCCAAAGAGAAACCAGTGTTCCCCAGCTACACCACTGAATTTGACCAAGATAACTCGTTTTTAATGTAGATTTCCTCCTGGAAAATGCATAGAGGCTTAGTTCTACATGAAACACTATCCTTAAATGCATTCATATTCTTGGCGTCTTATGACCAGTTGTGATCATAAAATTATGAAAGTGGTAAAAAATGCTTCAGTCTAGCTTTATTTACGGAGATGATTGCGAAGTTGTTAATGAACCTTGCTCTGTGTTTATTATATTGTGTATTCAAATCTCACAGGCACTATCATAGCATGGACATTTTTACCAACTACGACCTGCTGGATCTCAATGGTACTAAAGTAGCAGATGGTCACAAAGCTAGCTTCTGTCTAGAGGACACAGAGTGCCATGAAGGTAAGCCTGAGCTTATATTATAGCTGTGTATATGGTAGAGTTGTAGAGATCGACTTATTTCAGTCTGTCTCAAATTTCAATACTGTATGTGTTACAAAGGTCTTGACGGGCTGTAGTGACATACAACACAGACCAGTTCTAATGGACTAATTTCAGTGCTGCCATGCCAGCTTCTGCTTTCTATAAAAAATGGCAAGTGGCTCAGAAAAGGATAGAGGGGCTGGATCTCAATGGATAATAGAAACTTCGAATGTTCATTTTTTTACATTATGATCCTGCACTGAAGATTGCACAGGCCTAGGCTGGGAAATGTCACAGATGGCTACAACATGATACTGTCTAAATATTTGGGCCACAATACAATTGTGGTTATTTACATTTCACAATACAGCTCATAATGTGATTCGATTCTGCAATTTTTACTTACGCTTTGGCTCAGGTGTTTCAAAACAATATGAGTGTGCCAACTTCGGGGAGCAAGGCATCACGGTTAACTGCTGGGACACCTATAGACATGACATTGACTGCCAGTGGATTGACATCACTGATGTTAAACCAGGGAACTACATACTACAGGTAAAGTGTTAAGTTGTTCATTCAATTGTCCTTACCACATTCCACAACAGTTTCATATTAAGGATTAATTACTTGCTCTCATAAGTACCATTTCTGTAGTTCAGAGACACATTGTCATGACAAACTTGGTCCCAAAGGACCCCAGTGAAAAGCATTTTGCTCCAGCTGTAGTGCTAAATATGGTGGAGATGGACTGTCCTCTTGTGGCACACACATGCTGTTGCAACTGCACAGTCAACTCAGAAATCTTAAGGATCAAGATTGTTAATAGGATTAAGTTTTCTTCCCGTAATGAACCAGAGGAAGGCAGGAGGTACTTTTAGTGGATTCAGGATTAAGATTAGTCTAAACTGGTCGAGAACATTCTTATTTATTTACTTTGGCTGTTTCTTCTCCCCTGCTGACCCCAGATTTACCCTGTATGGGTATTTTGCCTCTTAAAAAAATGGATTTGCTCTGTTACAGGTTATAATAAACCCCAACTTCGAGGTGGCAGAAAGTGACTTCACCAACAATGCCATGCGCTGCAACTGCAAATACGATGGCAACAGAATCTGGTTGCATAAATGTCATCTAGGTACGTCACAAGCGGTAGTAAGAATTATTGTTCACTTTCACACGCACTTCACGGTACCATGTAAAACTATAGTCTTTCAGGAATTTCAGGCTACAGCTGCTCTCAGTCAGAACGCCAGGCCCCGATTAGCTTATCATTTGTTATGTAGTCAGCAGGCAACATGCCAACATCTTTTGCCAGTAATGCAAGCATTCCTTCTTTTTTCATGCTCTTTCCAGGTGATTCATACAGCGAGGAGGCAGAAAAGCAGTTTGAACTTTATCCTGGTCAACTGAATAATCAGATCTCATAACACCAACAGCCAGCCCCTGGAACTGCTTTAAGCCACTTCGGAACATGATCAACTTTATAATATACTGAACTACTTTATTTATTCTTTTTGTACACTACCAAGTCCTGATTATAAATGGCTCTTTATGTATTCCTTTAAATAGGAATCGTCTCTTGGTGCTTTAAATGAGCACAGACCACTTACAAGCTAACAAAGAGCCATGTGGGGGTCAGTGGTTCTGTTTACATCTACCCTAACCACGTTAAAGAACATTAGGGAAAGGAACTCTGACTAGTCCTTTGTCTGTTTGAATAGAAGGAAAAGCCTAAAGGGAAATGCTCATGAGAGCACTTCCTCATGCATGAGCCCGACCAATTACAGCTTCTTTTAAACAGACAGAATAGTTGGGGTCCCTGCTGGAAAAATCAGGTTAACTATTAAGAGATCCTTATGAGTTACATGGTTGAGTGATCATAATGTAATGAATGCAACATAAATGTTGATAAAAAATATATATTTTCAACATGGCATTCATTTGTCCCATTTGTCACTGTTTATAATTGTGGCCGGTAGTGGTATTTTTATAGGAAAGGTCACTGTGCATGCAATGTCCAGAGCAAGGCAAGTAGACTAGTCATTTCTCTAAGGGATTTAGCATCAGACTGAACAAATATCCTCTTTATGTAACTTTAAATCTAAATCTAAGGGTAAACAAGTCACAGGCTTGTTTGAAGCAATTTCGTTACATACCCTTACTCAATTCAAGGGGTATTTCTCAAAGCCAAGCACTTAATTTCATTGAACACCCCTAATCCAATAAACCAGACTTAAAAACCAAGCCCCCCTGACTACACAAATAAAGCTCAGTGTATACCAGAAGGGTGCACACAGCACTTTTTAGTATTAATTTACCTTTCCTCTACTTTATCCCTGCTAACAGCTTGTTCAGTCAAGTTTTTAGGCTAATGGTTCTGTCCCATTTATTCAGATGCAACAAATTTTCTCTTAGCTGATGACTTGGATAGAAGGCTTAGAAATGACAGAGCCTACTCAGCTGGACCCTTGGTGAACAGCATATTTCAGTTTGGACAACCTACTATTGCATTTCCTTTGCCAGAGGTATAACCAAAGCAAAAATGAGTTAATCCCTTATATTTAGAACAAGCTTAACAGGCTACTTTGCTCTTGTACACCAGCACAGTACAACTGAAACTAATGAGGGTTTCTGTGCAAGCTTTTCAAGTCAATGTTTAAATACCTCAATAGCAGTATAGCATATTTTCAGTAATTGGACAACTAATGCTTAATCACTTCCAGCTCAATATTTCCAGTTACTGGACTATTAGTTTATCTTATGACGTTGTCCTGGTCTTTAGTCATCTTAAATCTACTTTAAATCCAGAAATCCTGTTAATCTTGTAGCAAAAACAAATCACGACAGGTTAGGGCTGTGCATCCAACCATCACTTTAATAGGGTGACCAAACTCATTACTGGGTCTTCCAATAAACGAAGGTGTTCCTATGATCCAACAACTTAAATTACGTTGGTAAATCTTTAAACATGAACTGGCTTTTAATTTTTTTTAAAAGCTAACATTTTTATATGCTCCCACCCCACTTCTTTTGTAACAGACACTATGGGTTTGTGCAGCAAGATATCAGAATTCAGTATTACATGACCAGTTTCCAGCTATATAAAATTGGCAGCTCCTGTTCTTTTTAGATTGATCTAGCAGGTCTAAACTGCAACAGGCTGAATAAGGAGACATCTAAATATGTGGATCACAAAAACTGATTTGGAAAACTTTTAGCAGCTTACCTGTCCATATATGAACTGGGTGAGGCAGTAAATATTTTAAATTGCAGGAATAAAAAGATACAAACCCTTCCCTAAATAGCATTTCAATACGTTGCAGCATAACGGCAATAATATTCTGTCCATATAAACATTAGCCCTACCAGTGGTTAGGCTTAGAACTTCAAGTAATTCAACAAAATCAGGTATCATTAACTGCATATTTTATTGGCATTAAAGGTACAACTTAGAATGCAAGTGACGAACACAGTAAGAAAGTGACAAAGGAAAAGTTCTGAAAGGAAAAACATGGACAAAGAAAAATGACTGACAGAAACTTAAGCCAACTCCTCCTCTCCTTCCTCCTCAAATTCTCCTTCCTCTTCTGCTGTTGCATCCTGGTATTGCTGGTATTCAGACACGAGGTCGTTCATGTTGCTCTCAGCTTCTGTGAACTCCATCTCATCCATGCCCTCTCCTGTGTACCAGTGAAGGAAAGCCTTACGCCTGAACATGGCTGTGAATTGCTCAGAGATGCGCTTGAACAGCTCCTGGATCGCGGTGCTGTTGCCAATGAAGGTGGCAGCCATCTTGAGGCCACGGGGTGGAATGTCACAGACGGCAGTCTTGACGTTGTTGGGGATCCACTCAACGAAGTAGCTGCTGTTCTTGTTCTGCACGTTCAACATCTGCTCATCCACCTCTTTCATGGACATGCGGCCACGGAACACAGCGGCGACGGTGAGGTAACGCCCGTGCCGTGGATCGCAGGCAGCCATCATGTTCTTTGCATCAAACATCTGCTGCGTGAGCTCAGGAACAGTAAGGGCACGATACTGCTGGCTACCTCTGCTGGTGAGAGGGGCAAAGCCAGGCATGAAGAAGTGCAGACGCGGGAATGGCACCATGTTAACAGCCAGTTTGCGTAGGTCAGCATTCAGCTGACCAGGGAACCTCAGGCAGGTTGTGACACCACTCATGGTAGCAGAGACCAGATGGTTGAGATCACCATATGTGGGTGTTGTGAGTTTGAGTGTGCGGAAGCAGATATCATACAGCGCTTCGTTGTCGATGCAGTAGGTCTCATCTGTGTTCTCCACCAACTGATGGACTGACAGCGTGGCGTTGTATGGTTCAACCACTGTGTCGGAGACTTTGGGAGACGGCACAACGCTGAAGGTGTTCATGATGCGGTCGGGGTACTCCTCGCGAATCTTGCTGATGAGGAGGGTGCCCATGCCTGACCCAGTGCCACCACCGAGCGAGTGGGTGAGCTGGAAGCCCTGCAGGCAGTCGCAACTCTCAGCCTCCTTGCGAACTACATCCAGAACAGAGTCCACCAGCTCTGCACCCTCTGTATAGTGGCCCTTGGCCCAGTTGTTACCGGCCCCACTCTGGCCTGCAGAGAAAGCATTTCTTTTATTACAACCACAGGTCAGGAGGAAACCACATGCAAACAAAACTATCACTGACAATCAAATGAGTTCATATTTGACTACAAGGCACAGTGAACAAAAGCCTCTTCTGTATTAGACACTACTTTGCATCAAGAGTATGGAGTCAAGTATAAATGAGAATTTTTACCAAAAACAAAGTTGTCAGGCCTGAAGATTTGCCCGAAAGGTCCAGATCTCACGGAATCCATGGTACCTGGCTCCAAATCCACCAGCACCGCACGTGGGACATACTTTCCACCTGGTAATACATTGTAAAAGTTTGAAAAATTTTTTTATTTTTTTTATTTTTTTAAAAATTAAATAGTATGTCATCTTTAAAATTATTTGTCTGCAAGATCTCACCTGAAGCCTCATTGTAGTACACATTAATCCTGTCCAGCTGAAGATCACTGTCGCCATGGTAACTGCCCGTCGGGTCAATACCATGCTCATCACTGATCACCTCCCAGAACTGGATAAAACATGAAAAAAAGCCGATTCAAAAACTGTACACATTTTTAATGTCTAACATTTTTAAAACGGTAGACTACATATTTAACACGATTACGGGACCCACAGAGGAGAACGAGCCCGGTTGTAACGAAAAGACACGCTACACAGGCAAAATGGAGTTTGCCAAGTCACTGAGGCCATTTTCTAGGACCGGCGAGGACATTTCGGTAGGGAAAATGGGGACAAATATACTAAAAGTGACTATATAACTGGGTAGTAAAGTTGACAGACAAAATATCTCGCTTTTGAGACATGAACAACTTAGCTGTGTCGCTATTTGGGTGCTGGCCTGCTCGAATGAACGGTTCTGCATGAGCTGAACCAGATCCAGCCGGCCATGTTAGGGCCAACACCCTTCACCAGCCTGCATTGTTTCACCATTAGTTCATTCAGAACCAGCTGCTTTCTCGCGGCAAAACTGGCCTAAAATGCTTTTAAAAAGCCTTTTAGCAAGTTAAACCGGTATAACACATACATGTTTTGAGAGTTTTTCTAACAAAGCTTACTTGTTGCATTTTGTACAACGCCATTAACTTAAATCTCCCTCTACAGCTGAATTATGAGGTTGGACTGTTTAACTTTTTGAACGACTCAGGTTAAATCGCAGTTAATACCCAACAGTAAAAACGGAGAGGGCCTTTAGGAGATAAGCCAGCTCCCCCCAGGACTGCATTGGAAAAGAGAAAACAGACATTCATTTACATTTACATTTCTTCTTACCTTGGCACCAATTTGGTTGCCACACTGTCCTGCTTGCAAATGAACGATCTCCCTCATTCTGAGTGCTGTAGAAAAACCAAAAACAATTTAACTGTAAGAAGAACTAGTGTCCAGGACAGACCAAGCTGCTATGACACAGTAATTTGAGAGGTACTTCTATTTATGCGGTCCGGGGGGGATGGCCAGGGTACTCACAAATCTCATTGGTTTCTTCGTCTCTTGGCCTGCCCACTCTCGTATTTAATTGGTGGACGCTTGGCTGGACTATCCTGCCAGGGTTTACGACTATTGGCTGAGGATACGTTCACAGCCATTGATTGGCGGAGAGCGTCACAACAACGTTTCAAATTTTTTTCCGTTTCTGTATCTTACTTTCTGTCAACACATGGTAACGGTTTTTGGACCCTCCCCTTTTACTCGTTTGTATTTCGCGGTAAAATTAAACCAACAGATCCGACACTGTAGGTTGTGTGCTTTTTCTGTAACAAAAAAGCTAATTTGGACGTCAATAAAACATTTCGTTTTCATTTAGTTGGATAGACATGAACGGGCTACAAGTATTTCTCTGACTAGAATCTTTTAAGATCATGAACTGAGCAAAATGTACTCAGACCTTTACAGTAGTACAGTCTATGTGCAGGATCATGTGAAATTTCTAAATGAGTGCAGAATCTTTATACCATGTGCAACAGTTCTACCGTCTACTTATGTTAATATTACTTGTATACTTCTGATCGCCACTAGATGCAGTAACATCCTCCTAACTACCATCTGTGTCATTACGAATGAACTGTAAGTTACTTATCTGTAGTAGTTATACCCGACTTTTGTGTATATAGCACAGTGTATTTCATATTGAGTTTTTTTTCACTTAGAACATAGTTTCCTTTTTATATTGTTCTTATCTCTGTGTCTTTGCAGTCATAAGCAATTTCCTCCGGGATCAATAAAGTTTTCTGATTCAGATTACAACACTTTTAACCATCAGCACATTTAGGGCATGAAAATAACCAGGCATTTTGTGCATTTATAAATGATCTTTAATGTCTTTAAAAGCTGATACTGAATCAACACATCCTTACAACACAACCTCAAACTGTTCTATTTAGTACCGCACAATGCCATTCCCCTGCTTTTTAATTCTCAACTTTATAAAAAATAATATGAGATGTTCCACTGTCACTGGGGTGTAGTACAAATTGTTTACCAAAATAATCTTATTTTTTCATAGCAGAGAAATAATTAAAAAGACATGCATGACTGCCATGCAGGAGGATTACAAAAAAAAATCCACTCAAGTCCAACTTATTCCAATCTGTATATTTGGTTAACACAAATATTTCAGGTAAAGTCAATGCAATAATCTGTTCTCCTTGTTTGGGTAACATTGTGTGTGAAGTCAGTTGTCTCTGCATAACCACATCCTTGGGTGCTGATTTGTCCAAACTCACGAGTCTTCGTCCAGTCCATGTTTTTCAATGTAACGTCTGCAGGAGGCAATTAAAGACAATAAATAAAGTGATGAAAAGAAATTTACTTGCAGCAATTTGATACATTAACCTCCTTAAAATGTTTCACCCAATAATGCTGTAGAAGTCACATCTACTCTAGTTTGAAAACCATTTTGATACTTCCACCCTTCCTCCCCTCAGAGGCTCTTCCTTTTCCAGTAAACATGAACGCTCACAGGTGACCTGCCAACCTGCATGACTACGAATGTGCTGGTGCCTGCCTCTTACATCATGGCTGAAAGGAAGTAATTCATTCTTAACTAGATGTCTGTTATGCAGTTGAACTTAGTATGCTTGTTAATACCTGGATAGTGTAATATTGACTTGTAGGTTGAACTCCCTTACAATCCTGTTTAAGTTCACTGTGTATTTAAATAAACACTGGCAGAGCTCCAATGGCTCTATGCTTAATTACACAACAGTTACAGCTGATGCCAAGTTCAATAGCGTGATTTTGTTTTCTGTGTAAACTTATGCAGCATCAAATGAACATTAATACAGCCCAGATGATTTCTTTTACAATCTAAAAGTCAAATGGTTAATAAAGATAATATTTAACATCAGCTAATCAGCTGATAATGTGCAGTAACTCTCTAGGGTAGCGGATCTGATAGAGAGCACCGAGGTGGTTTAAAAACAAAAGTGTAGCTTTGTATTTATGACATGTTTTGTTGATATCAAATATTCAGGGCTCACCTTCTTGCATACTCATACAAGGCTGCTTTTCTATCCTGTAGAGACATGTGTCTGTCTGCTGGCAATCTTCCAAAAGATTTGGCAGCTGGCTGTAGATTGAATAAACAGAAGAAATGAACAGCCTTTCAAACATGGGCAAACATGCACAAATCTATGCCATGTAAGTTCAGCAGGCATTTATGTCTCAGCTCATACATGAAAAAGAGTATGTTCCATCGGTAAAAATGACTAGACCATAAACCTGTTTCATTTAGGTGTTGGTGTAAACGGAAAGGATATTCTTACCTTTACAGTAGCGGGGGAGGCAGCAACAGAAGAGGAGGTGGAGATCAGAGGCCGGACTGGACCTGATGTAGCGCCCTCTGTAGGCTCAGTGTAATACTGCTCAGTGCTCTCCAGTAGGTTGGTAATAGTTGCATCCACACAGTTTGTTTGCACTAAAAGGACATACATAAACATCAGTAAAGAGTACTAGCAAAGTTAAGATTAATATGAACATAATTTCACATAAACATACACAGCAAATATGAAATTCTGAACAAATAATAAATAGAAGTCACAAACTGAACATAACAAAAATTCTTAAAATGGGTACAGGGCTATAGATTATTATTATTTTATACAGATTTGCTCTAATAGTTACAGATGACTTACGCAGATCTCTGGTGATGACGCTAAGGGGGACATCAGGTAGAACTTCCTTCACTTGCTGTGCCATGCGCGCCACTCTAGGGTCCTCTGCCCCTAGGTTTGAAACAAGGAAACCCTGTGCCACGGTGCGAGGTCTGGCACCCAAATCTAGACAAGCAAATTTAATTACCCTTACAATCATTGTTTTTCATCCAAAATTTGATGAAAGCATATACAACCTTTGACTTAACAATAAAAAAGAAAACATGTTGCTTTATTTCAACAACAAACATACAGATAATATTTATTTAGGGCCATCTATAGCCAATGGAAAGAAATCATTTGGCAGAACAAAAATCTGTTCTATACATTTACATAAATTTTCCACTTAACCCAAAGACATTCATTTAACAATGACATGTTTGGTGTTTTAATTTTGCTTTTGGACCTCTGTGGCTAACATCACTAATAACAAGAAACGGTAGAAGTAAATGATCTTCCGGTTCTCCTAAGGTATGATATACGGTGAGCAATAAAAAAAACAACAACAAAAAACGTCAACATGTAGCTGAACACTCTGGGCAGCCATTTTAGATAACATGGACTACACCACACGGACAAGTCTGCTCCACCTTAATGAAGTCCTGGTTAATGGTTTAAGTGGGTTATGAGAAGTTTTAGGAATGTATGTTTGAAATATATCAGGTTGATCAGCTACATCTGGCGAATGTGGAAATTTTGCCAAACTATTCCATCAAAGCCCAGCACAGCTAAATACACTTACTCGAGTGTGAGGTGTGTGGGACAGTGTGCCTTTTTCTTTTGATGTACTCTGCTTTGTCTGCCTTGGTGATTTGTGTTGAGACCACACCAAGCTCAGTGGCCAGAAGCTGAGTAAAGGAAAAACAGATAAAACCAGATCAAAGACGAAGAAACTCCCATTTGTAACAATCGTCTTTTGAAGTACTGTTCCTATATGTTTGTATGGCAGAAAATGCACTCTATTCAACACATGCACAAAAGATAACCATGCTTTGGAAAAGAAGCATTTTTATATGGTTTGGTGGGACTGAGGGTTGTGGTTACTTCGAAAAGTAATCAGACAACCATTTTTACAGTTTGTTATATTTTAATGGCTTACATTTCATTAATCAAAACAAAGATACATTTCAAACATACACACACATCATAAAGTGAACATCATACCTCTTGGACTCTGTTTGTGAATTCTTGATGTGATTCTCCATCTTGTCTAAGTACTGGACAAAGCCATCTGATATTATTTAAAGAGAAACAAAGAGGAATAAAAGCGTGAACTTCATGTAATATGTCAATTAATGTACAATTTTCCTTAAATTACTCTAGGGTTTCAAATTATTATTCACACACACACAGACACACACACACACACACACAGACACACACACGTCTGTACCAAGCATACAGAAGTAAATGTAATAAAACATTTAAATTTGGTCTGTCAGACTGTGTTAAAGGCAGGTAAGAAACAAGAGTATGGACAAATTAGTGAATGTGAGAGAGACAGTAATATGTAGTACCTTACTTGATACACTGTGAACGGGACAAAAAACGTCCACAGCAATTCTGTCAGCCATGAAGACCCTGGTACATTCTAAGAGGAGAGAAAATAACTGTGGGCACCAAAGGGACGTTGTTTTATTAGTGGCAGACAGCTGGAAGTCTCAGCCCTTCCCTTGACTGCTGCCACGTTGTAGCTGATCAATGTTTTGTTTTAGTAAAACTGTACTACTGTATAACTCAACCTGCCAGCTGCCCCTGCCCTAATGATGAGTCATTTGCAGGAAAATGGCATGATATATACAGAACAGTGCTGTGGTGTAAACATTAGCAAAACAATACAAAAAATAAATTAATAAATTTTATATTATATATATATATATATATATATATATATATATATATACACAAAACAGAGTAGCAGCAGCG
>JBBJLS010000032.1:5295119-5330606 GCA_037577275.1 Bryconaethiops microstoma | reverse complement strand
ATATATAAACAAAACAGAATAGCAGCAGAGGGCAAAGGGTTCATCATCTGAACTGATGACCTTCACTAAATCTTACATCACTACATTGTGTGTCATTTATTATAAAGTGTCTCTGCAGGCTTCTATAAATAACCTTCTAATGAGGCAGGCGCTTAGAGAAAGGGCCCTCTGTGTGAATGCTGTGCGGAGCAAGGGTCTGAAAGGGTAACTTTCTGGGAACCTCATGAGCTCATTGTTTTGAGTCTTGTAGCACAAAGCCTTCTGTAAGATGGTACACGAGCTGTACTTTTACAGTTTTTCTTTAAGAGTAATAATTTCACCAAAATGATTCTGGCATGATTCTCTTTTTATGTGTATGTGATAAATGATATTTGCTGCTCCTCATTCAAGTTCTTTTTAAATAATAGTGCCAAACACTCCAAATATCATGTTGAAATAAGTAAGCTGCTCCTGATATTCATAATTACCACAGCTAAGAGAGGCCTCTTCACTGTCAAAGCCACAGGCTGGACAGAGTCTGCCACACAGAAAGGCCAGGAGCTAGGGTTTTGAGAAGGAGGGAGAGAGAGAGTACTTATTAAAAATTCACACATTCCAAACATTTTTCACCCCACTAAAAAGTTTGTGATTTTCCTAAATAATCATTTATTCTAGTTCTAGACACTGTTACAGAAAAAAAACAAAAAAGGAAGGGCAAGACATGCTTGCAGGGTTTGCAATGAGCAAACTTGCTTTAGTCACCAGGTAAAGCTTCAGAATGATTAACTGGTGGCGGGGCAGACGTGGGCAGCTTTTGGACAGCTTAGCTAGGACCTGGCAGCCATCCTAGGACAGCTCGGAATCTAATCACCTGAGCTCTCACACCAAGGACCTTATCTAAGCATGTTCAGACCAAGCCATTCTCAAATGAATCACAATGGGCTTTTCCTTGATGACGTTTACACAATAAATTAGCTTCAAAACCTGGCCAATACAGGATCTGCCCTAAAAACTGATGTTTGCTTACACCTTGATTACCATTGAAATGGTAACAACATTTAAACAAGCAGATCATTGTTCCATTTTTATAAATTTTGACTGTATTTGCCAGTGTTTTTATTTTTAGATTGTACTTTATATAGCACTTTTGAATTAGACTTTAATTATATTTATATATATATATATATATATAAAATGTGTATGTATGTATGTGTGAGTGTGTGTATATATGTGTATATATATATACATACACACACACACACACACACACACACACACACACATAGTTAGCCCCCACTTTAACGTGGATTTTCAAATTTTTTCTAAAAAAAAAAAAAAAAACCCACACTAACGCAGAAACGGCAGATTTCCTTCGCATTTTTTTTATTTTTTACTTTTGTGATGTCCGGGCCTCGTCCACCACGCCCCTTAGTCTTGGGTTGCTAAGCACCGTGCCCCAACATAAACCCTGCACGAGGACGAGGGAGCGCGGTGGACGAGGCCCAGACGTCACGGCTTTTTAAATGCTAAATTATTAAGAAAAATATAATTTACTAATTTTTGTAACATACATATTAATGTAAATTCATCTACATTTCCATATAAAAAATAACTACATATTTTTTGGGACTGTCCAGAGAACACAAAGAAAGCACGGCTTGGGATGGTGAAATACCCCTGTACTCAGAGGCGGGAGGTTTGAAAGTAGCCAATCCAAAAATGCTATTTATTTCTTCTTGCTGCTGATTGGCTGCTGCCCTTTGACGCAGCGGCAGTCCAGAATTTCCCCCGTGGAGGGTCTTCAGTGTTCGTGTTTTTCGTTTTGTTCTTCTTAAACCCCTGTATTTTTATTACTGTAAGTTAAATGAATTTACTACTGTATTTACCTGCTTATTCCAAAGAAAATGCCCTTGCATTAATTACAGTACAGTCTATACAGGGGTAATATCGGTATTTACGTTCTAGCACTGTGGGAGTACACCGTACAGTACGGATACGAGTTTATAATGAAATTAAAGTGTTTTGGGAGCATATTTGGGGGCATATTTAGGGTTTACACTATAAAAATAGGCATTTTTTTACCACAACAACGCAGTTTTTCACTATACGTGGGTGCTCTTGGATCGTAACCCCTGCGAAAATGGGCGGGGGGGTTACTGTATATACATATATCGCGGGGGTTTACCATTACACCAACAGGGACTTTAATGACATTGCATTCAGATACATAGACTTTCATATGGAGTCGGTCCCCTGTAGCCGCTGCTATAGTTGTTTCGCCTCCCATGCTCTGGACTCTGAAGGTAACTTTTTTTTTTTTTTTTAATAACAAACTAGATAAAAACGTGAATGCCCTGGCAGTGGCAAATAGCTTTGGTTTTATATCTGATTTGATTACATTAATGTTTAAGTTGAGATTTACAAGAAATATATGAACTGCAGCTGTGTAACTGTGTGGAATACTGCTGTTAAAAAGCACCTAAGTTGTTTAAACCAAATGTTTTTAGTTTTTGCAAACCAAATGTTATTGCATTTTTGTTCATATAGCAGTACTTAAAAAATAAAAGTGCACATGGTTTTCTGTAATTAATCGCAATTAAAAAATTGTAAGTGTTGACCAGCATTCATATATATTTTTTTTTCGGTGGGGGTACTATTGCTTTGCTTATATATTTCGTTAGTTTCAGTTTGCTCATAAATCTCAAAAAAAATCTCTGCCTACTCACCAACATACTGAGTATACATTTAATACCGAGATCTAACAAATTTTCTTATGAAGAATAGTCATAGTCATTCACATTCACCTGAACTTCAGGAGGCCAGCACGGCCATTTGTGGTGTCCTCCTCTGGGAAGAGCAGTAAAGGCAGTGCTCCTGGAGCTGAGCAGTACCCACGCAGGGTCTCTGCAAGCTCTGCCCTGCTACCTGCCACAGTACCCAACTCCATAAAGCCCCGTGCCCAACACACAAACCCTGAAGGCCCCTCCAACAATGGCTGAAAAACAAGGATGAGAAATTTTGAAAAAGAGAGAGGCATTATTTGGAATTTTAATGCACCATATAAATGTCATAGTGGTTTTGATAATAAAGACTTGGCATGAAAGTCATAAGTATTAAGAACTTCCTGGCTCCAACAATTATAAATATAACAAATAGTCCAGACAAAAAAATCTGGGTAATTTGTAACTAATCAGAAATTTCCATAACTGCTTTGTTCCTGAAACCATTCTGACTTCAAGTAAATGGAAAAGGTAGCATAACATTATATATGTGCACATAACATTAAGTGTCACAATAATACATTATGACAGCTATTTTGTGCACAAACAATTAATTCAAGTATTTGTCTCATACAATTAATTTTTTTTCTTTCTTCATGCTTTTACTTAAAGGATCACAGCTCAATTTCACATTTATCAGTTTAGTGAAAAAACCCAAAAAACAATTCAGATGAAGATTGCTATCTTCTTCATATCAGTAACATCAATTCCCTGATGAAAATGTGATTCATTGGACATTGTCCAAAAATGAAGTCACCACAGCTGCAAAGCTACTAATAGGCCTCACTGTGATGGGAACAACTGAGTCTACCAATGCTGCGTCCACAGAAAGGCAAAAGACATGAACATGAAAAGAAAGGTCCCATTATATTATTAACAAAACATCAGTGTAGACATACAAGTGCATTCAGGCATGCACACCCAAACAGAACTACACACACACAAACTCACAGTGTGGCAGGAGGTAAGGAGGTTAATTATGTTGTGGTCGAACTGAGTGACATGATTGCAGACGTACAACTTGACGTTTTTGTCCCTTAAGCGAAGGCTGTTCTGTCTTACATGCAGACCTAATACAGAGCACATAACTCGCACTATGAATCTGAAACAGAAAGAAAGACATGAGCCATGATAGTCACATAGTCATAAGTAAAATCTTATTTAAAAAGTGCAACAAATGTGGTGTTCAGTCAAACACAGTTCCGATCAACCCCATGTTTTCCCATATGACACGAGTTCTCATGTAAGATCAGTTTCATGTTCTTATGTGTATCACACTATAGTCCCTATAAATACTATCTGTGAAATACTTGCTGAAATCCAGCCCTTAAACATAAACAAACAACTATAGTTGCTGGAACTACAACAGAGCTCAATATATCTACAGACTCCTAAACTTGTCCAATCACACTATTTTAAGTTGTAATTGTTAAAAAATTGCTTATGCTTCTGTACATACCTTCTAATAAAACTGTCTGGAAGTGCACAGCTCACTAGAAATACATGGACACCAATAAATATTCGCAGCAACATCAAACAAAGGCCAACTGGGGAGTACACCAGCAGAAGCAGCATTACCAGACCATCATTTGGCAACCTGCAAAGACAGAGTGTTTCAGTCATGAACTAAAGTTATTTTTACAGATACATCCCTTTGTGAAGTACACAGCTCTATTCTGGCTATTAGGGGTACAGGAAGTGACAGCTGAAAAACGATGTGGCACTAAAAGATTGGTTGCATGCAATTCAGATGCAAATGAGTTAAGTAAAAAAGATTTGCACTATTGTCTTCATGTCAATACTTCTTTTTTTTTTTTTTACTTTTTTTTTTTTTTTACAGATTTTACAGTTTTATGTGGGTGTTGTTTAAGTGCTGTAGTTACATAATTATGGAGCAGCTGATGGCTCAGTGGTTAAGGAGTTGCCCCTGCGATCAGAAGGCCATAGGTTCGAATCTCAAGACTCCTAGTGGCATCACTGAGGTAACCTTGAGCAAGGTACCATTCCCACTCACTGCTCCCCGGGGGCCCTGTTGGTTGCAGCCTACTGCTTCACTTAGTGAATGGGTTAAATGCAGAGAAAGAATTTCAGACTGTTTGCAATGTGTGCTATGGTGTGGTGTGTTGTGTTCATGCGTGACTACTTTATTTCACTTTACTTTACAGCAGTTATGTCCAGCTACAAGCCAGAAATGTTTAATCTTGAAGAACCTACACTGTAGTGTAATTTGCATTGCTTATTATTACACTATTAGCTAGTAGTAAATCTACTTTGGCCAACAAAGATTCTCAACCAGACTACAGTGTCAAAATGGGAAGAGCAGCTTGCTTGCTGGCTGGCAACCTGCTTTAGTTAAGCCTGCCAGCAAGGAATCAAAGTAACCTTGGGCTTCAAGGGATTTAACCTAATAAAGTTACGTATTGCTTGCTAGTTTGCCAACATGCTTGTTATTTTCAGAATCAAATAACCCAGAAACCTGTTTAGCTTTTACAAAGAGAAGAATATTAACCTTGAAGGATCCTCAAGAACGTCCTCCTGAATTGGCAGGTATTGTCTTGAAACATCTTTCTAGGCAACTAGCCATTTAGATAAGTTTGAGTACTAAATGGGGAAGGAACTTTAGCTGGGTTCTCTAGAATGATTTGCAAGCTGAGAGTCAATCCGGCCACTGGGGTTACCCAGGAGGTGTTTTGTTAGTTTAGAACTTACTAGTATGTAACCGAGTCACAGTTGCAACAGGCTAATGAGGATATATTACTGTTTCTGTCGATGTCTGCTGCTACCTAGCAGCTGAGGACACTCAAATGTGTACCTGTAGATATATTCAGTGTTCATACACACCCACACACACGCATATACATACACATACATACATGCGCGCGCGCGCACACACACACATACATATATATATATGTATATATAATGTGTGTGTGTGTGTGTGTATCCACATATACATATTTATCCACTATGTACATATATACATAAATGTATCCAATGTCTACATACATACATATACAGGTTTATATATGTTCATACACATACACACAAACGTCTTTATTTATATTTTTGTATTATTTGTATGGTACACTTTTACTATTATACTGTTGTTTTGTATAGCTTTTATTCTATTTGTTATGCAGCTCTGACTTTCTTCTTTTGTACTGCCGTAACAATGCAAATTTCCCACCTGTGGGACTAACAAAGGGTTATTTTATCTTATCTTATACAAGCTCAGACAGCCAGCTGGCATTACTCAGCTCCCCTTAATCCACTGTTAAACTAGCTCAAGGCTAACACAGCCAGTTAACTGAGGGTAAACTAGCTCTGGAGGTAAAAGTGAATCTTACCGCTGGAAGTCAAACATCTGCTCTATGCCCCGTGTTTCCATTATGAAAGTTTTCTGTACACTCCTGTTACTATGGGCCGGTTAATTTCCTGCATACTACTGTGCAAGGTCTGAAAAAACTTGTTATTAGACTGTATCGCTAGCCTGTTAGCCTGTATTATTTATCTGCAATACCTCCGTCGCCATATTGAAATCTTGATATTAGGAAAAGCTCCCGATACAGGTTTGGCTTTCACAACTGACGTGGAACCAGTTCTGAATAACCAACTCCCGATTCAACCGCTGCGGAAAACAATTTAAAACTGTTCTCAGATCAGAACAAAAGTACAGATTCAAGTACACCTTAGTTTTCGAAAGGACAGCTCAGGGTTTTAAACGAACACCTTTTTTTAAAAAGAGCGACATCTAGAGATCAGGAGGACACACACACAAACACACACGAACAAAAAACTGCAGTTCAAAAGAAACAGACTGGAGTCCAGTTTTTATTTATTTTAATTTATTTTTTACTAGATGTACATATCCAATGGTTTTGATGTGAAAGCATATGTGTTTTTTTCTTTTTTGTTGTACTAGGCACCCATATCCAACTATAGTAAACATAAAACTAAAGGTGGTTTTGATCTGAAAACTTAATTATTACTTATTTATTTTTCTTTTTTTTATATACTAGGCATACGGAGCCAACTAGAGTAAACATAAACGTAATAAAGGTGGTTTTGATCTTTTTTTTTTTTTTTTTTTTTTTTCCTAGGCACCCCTATCCAACCAAAGTAAACATAAACGTACTAAAGGTGGTTTTGATCTGAAAGCGTAATTTTAATGTTTTGATTTTTATTTTTTACTAGGCACACACATCCAACCACAGTAAACATACTAGTAGCTTTTGACATTGCCTAGCTTTGTGAGAACTGCTTCACAAGTAGCTAATGATTTTTCTAATATTAATTTGTTTTCAAAAATTGTAGTACAAATACTGAGGTATTTTAACTAACAGATAAGATCTGACCCTTTCCCCCTCTGATAAACACCATAATGTTGGATGGTCAAAAAAGCTCATTTGTGCTTTTTGAAAAGAACACTGACAGTCGTCACACACTAGAGGGCGCAATTATCTTTCATATCTCTTGTTAAAACATGCCAGCTGTTTTTTAATAGTTGTAAGGAAAAAAGGAGAAATGATGTCCTATCATAATTCCTCCTTGTAGGTGAAACATTAAGACTTTTTTCTTGCCCAACAGTGCACAATTATTGCTGTAATAGATAAACAAAAATTAAATCATGTTGTAATGTACATACTCATTCTAATTTTTGGACAGGTGTAGTGTTTTTGTCCTGTTGGGGGTACCTACGGATTCTCTTTTTAAGGGAGCTAGGCCTCCAAGTGATGTCCATCTCTTTTCCTCTCACCCTGATAAACAACAGCGGAGCTCCTTCAGCAGAGTGCGTTCTCCTCCAGCTGCATCTCCCCAATATGTCTCTGCAGCAAGAGATTGAATCTGCCCCATTCATTAGACTAAGTGGATGAGCCTCCCTAATAGAGGCTCCCCTTCCCCTCAATAATTGCCGTTGATTGGCGCAAATTAGACCCTAGTTGCCAGACGAGTGATTCTCGACGACGATAATCCGATTCCCAACTCAAACTAATAGGATTTTAACTCCAGCTTGGCCTAATGTCCGTCTGTACGGCCTGGCCCGGCTCCGCTAGCCCAACACTGCCCCTCTGCCCTTCTGCCTCACAATGCAGTGTGGTACACAGAGCAGACAGACTGAATGTGAGTCTGCAGGTTAACACACACAAACACTCGCACACACACACACACACACACATACACACTTTATGTGAATGCAATGTAGGATGATAGTCTAAAAGCTACACTTAATGAATGCAAGAGAACCATTTATTTTCAGAGGCCCTGTGTTCTAGTAGACCTTAGACATCGTTTGGAATCTCTGCCTACACACTTATGCTTTTGAAGCATAAATTTGTTGAAGTTTGTGCACAGACACTGAACTAGTCAAATTATTCAATTGTGTTTGTTAAACCTCATTCACCTTGAACCGAGTCCAGTATCCGAGCGGTACAACTGCTATTACAAAAAAGCATAGATCAAACAAAATATGAATCAAAATATCTGAATTACCTCTGTTATTTTCATACCAGTAAGTATATTCTCTGGCAATGCATTGCTAAATGGCGCAAAAACACGTTCATTAAAAAAAAAAGAGTCTTTGTTTTTTTCCAACACGACCCAAATGACGACTCACACATATTTGATAGTATTTGTCATTGGCTTGATAAGAGGAGATGGGATGGCTGCTTAGACCCTGAGTCTAATGAAACTCCACTCCATTAGAGCTGAATCGGACAGATTGCCCTCCCAGAGAAATGAATTGAGTTTTTTGTATTTGTGAGATCATTCTCCCTCCATTAACTGCTCTTTATCCCGTCTCTTCATCACAGCCAAATCAGGTTAGACGGCCATGATTAGCTGGGGTGGCCTCCCTTTTTAAGCAGTAATTGGGTTTGGCGGCTCAGCTGATAGCGCCATTAAGACCAATAAAGGCTGGGCTTGGCTTGGAGAGTGAAACAGATTCTTGTGGAACAGATGGCGGGCTGAGAGAAAGGGGTCTGATCGTGAGTGGACTAAAGCAAAGTTTGTGTAACTGTAGAACTTTGCTGGTGTGCCTGGGAGTCTTTTATGTACGTTGGGTGTTTGTTTTTGCCTGTTTTCAAGATGTTACATCTCTTTATATAGCACAGGTAAAGGGGTTTGTACTAACAAAATTGGAAGCATCTTATTTTCAGTTATGGACTAAGAGCCATAGGTACATGAATGAATAGGTATTGCAATAGATTGTGTGGATGGATTATAAATGCATGGAAAAATTAATGGAAGCACAGAGACACAGATACAGATACATCACCATATACCTGCGTAGATGGAGAGACGTATTGACAGGACAGTTGGGAGAGTTTAAACAGCCCACTGGAGTCCAATAATGGTGTGTTTCTGGCTTGCTGATGCTCATCTATGTTCACTCTCCTGAATGAAGTGCTTTAATTTAATTTCTTCTTGTTTCTAATCAGCCATATGCATTCTCTTCACTACTAGCAGCAGGGGAAAACATATTATTTTAGATCAACTGTTACATCCAGAGTGGCGTGCCTGTTTTGTAACAAATTATTTGTTAATGAAATTCAGTCAAATCATTAATTGTTAAATGTCATAGTTTTTATGATTGATAATTTAAGAGTCTACAGACAGCTCACAATGCTTGGAGAATGATACAAGAAAAATTTATTGTATTAGTAATGGATGGTGTAAACATCATTCATTATATTCATTGATTCAAATTTTTTCCTTTTCTCTGGATTCGTTCCGTCAGAATAACTTTGTGTAGAAGCTAAAGCTGAAAAAATAAAACAAAATAAGTACAAACCCACCAAGAATTACAAAATCCACCTAGAGCTACATGACCATAAAGCAGATGGATGGTTTTTGCTGCTTTCCTCCACAGTGTACAAAGACACACACACACACATTTCCTTTTCTAGAGGAAAAGTGTAAGTGCTATGTAAGAATTGTATAATGGCTGTAAAGAGCTGTATATCTTCCCCAAGCCTCATTAGGTTGAAGTGGAGTGCTTATTTTATTTCTTTATTTATTTATTTATCAGTGTTTCATGGTACAGCTTTTCCCGCTCAAACCCTTCCCAGGAGGACGAATAATGAGAGAGCACTTCAAATGAATTACTGTATACACAATCACTTTAATTATTCAGTTCTAGCTAGGCATTGGGTGTGACTGTTGGGAAATACCATGCGCACTGCCCCGATCTACCTGTTATATTGTGATATGATTAATGTAAGAGTAAGATGAATGATGCACTTAAAACGTCCAGCGTCAACAGTTATGTGCAGATTGGCAGTGGTATCATACTGTGCAGTCGACAAAAAGGGTCCATGCAGAATCCCTAAATCTGGGCTAATGCTGTGAGCCTAATGTCTACAACAAGGAAAGGCTGCAGTTTAAATCAATTTCAAAGAAATATAACAGTGTGCATTGTGCATAATAATGACTAATGACAGAGATGATTCAGAGAGTAACTATAAATTTATGATCTATTTTACATGAAGAAATAATTCTGAATAAGGACATGAGAGATGAGCACCTCCTCCCTGATGTGCCATCTGTGTTTGTTATTTGTTGTTCTGCTGAATCTTAAAGGAAATTCCTGAGTTTTTAAATTTCTGCATAATTAAAATGTTAAGTTGGAAGAAAAGGCCATTAAAGTGGTTTGCTGAGAAATCCCCCAGTCTAGAGTTACTTGCCAGTCTGAATTTTTCACTGCAGTGGAGATAGGAATCAAACATCCAAAACATTTAATGCCTCTATTAGCTCGGTCGTAGAAAGTTATTACAAGAAATGGTTACATGATGTACATAATGTGCCTAATGTCTGAGACAATGTTTCACAATAGTTTTGAGACGATGTTGGCATTTGTGGCAGAGAGGTTCAAGCAGTGTGGTGTAGGGCAAAATAGACCCCAAAGACTAGATATTTTTTCTAACTGACTATTATCGTTACATGTGTTGTTTCACCAGTTAATATGGATAGTAAATAAAATTGCCATACTTATGAGATAGATATCATGACCCCTGTCCCTATTACCACCAATAGATAGAGACAGATCATTCTCCTCCTCAAACACATTTACTAAACCTGACAATTAACTGGCGAGGTGAACCAGGTGTTTCTGAACACGGAAATCACCAAAACCTGCTGGACCACAGCCCTCCAGGACTGGAGTTCGACAACCCTGACCTAAAGGGTAGCTGGCCTTTTGAAAAGAATAAAAACAAGCAAACAACATAATTAAAATTGTTGCCATAATTAAAAAATGTTGACATGGAGTCGTGTAGTGGTTTGAAACCTTCCAGGGAAAGCTGTTATTTCCAGTGAATCATTTTCTTATTTCTTAATTTATTTTCTAATTTCATATTTCTTATTTATTAAGGCATGCATCAGTTTGAAACATGGAAAACAGCATATTCGAATGAATCACTTTGCAAGCAGCAAGAAAACTTTTAGAGGACACATCCATCCTCCAGTACAGTGGTTACGGCCTTTATGTCACCATGAGGCAGTGTGAAAAATCCATGGAGTTCGCTGTATTCTTCTCCTGTTTGTGCTAACTGTAATACAGTTGCAATTCATGTGCTACGCAGCAGCCAGCCTCCATGGTTTTACAAGCATTTGCTCCATCTGTGACCTCCCCTCTGTGACATTGTTATAAAAGAATTGAATTTGTGGAGGCTCCACGATGACTGTAAGGCTGCTCCTCCTATTTGCCTCCTTGTATATTGCTTTTATAAGAGGCAAGAGGGAGAGATACTTGAAAGAGAGAGAGAGAGAGAGAGAGAGAGAGAGATGACAGAGGAAGGAGAACATGAGATGATGACATAGATCTTCATAGCTTTGACAGTGGCTATCCATTTGACAATAAATCACAAGAGGCAAATGTCCATTATAGAGGACATTCACAACCATGTTACTGAAACTCTTTATAATATGTAAAATATAATAAATACATAATAATAAGTTTAGAGATTTTGTGCAGGAGCTTTGTAAATTTATCATATATATCGTGAGTTAGTAATTGAGACTTTATGGCATTTAGAATAGCACAGATTTCGTGTGCTCCAATTTCATTGGTTTTATTGATGTTGACATCGTCTTCCAACATGAAAGCACAAAATGTCTTTAATAAGAGGGCTGATGTTTCCTGTGTTTCTTGTCCCTTTCCCCTTTATCGCGAAATTAATCCTGCAGTATGTCATATAGTTATATACATATACACTACCAGTCAAAAGTTTGGACACACCTTCTCATTTAATGATTTTCTTTGTTTTTATTATTGCCTACATTGTAGATTAATATTGAAAACATCACTTTGTTTTAATATTAATCTAATGTAGAAAATAATAACACTGAATGAGAAGGTGTGTCCAAACATTTGACTGGTAGTGTATGTATACACATATATATATACACACACACACATACACATATATGTATATGTGTGTTTGTGTGTGTGCATCTGTCTGTATATAAACAACCAGGGATGCCATGTTTTTTTACTGAGAAAATATTATATTGAAATGTGTGAACAGCTGTTGAGCATTTCAGTGATTCACTAAAGCTACTAATCTACTAAAGCAAGAGTCTGTCTCTAATCACTAATAATGCAGATACCCTTTAATAAGAGGACATTATTTTATAAAGATAAACACACCACTGAACCAGTAAAAATAACACATATTACCTGAAAAGAGTGAAGGCAAAACCATTTAATCAGTTACTTGGTATATTCCTGCAAATAAATTAGTAGTTTGTGTGCTTGCACTCATTTTCTAAAGATAAAGGAAAGGGAAAGTTGAGATTTTTAAACACTTTAAGCTGCTTGATGCTATAAAAATGAATTCATACTTGTTCATTAACAATACTATTCATAAGTAGTAATAACCAGTAATACTATACCATGGCTCAGTGTAATGCTACCTGAAATAACCCATTCATTCCAGAGCTCCATTGAGATGGAATGAAGCAATTAGCTCCACTAAGACCATCTCATTAGGAGGCATGCACTGAATGAGCCCTGCTCACTGCAGCTAATCAATATTAATGATGGATTATTTACAATTAACAATGGGCCTTTAATGGCCCCATAATTGTTTGTTTTGCTCTAGCATGGACAGGTGAGAATTGCAGGTAGAGTGGAGAGATTAGTGAGAGGGGGTCTAAATGCATTCTCAATGACTCTTGCTTGAATAAAGTCTATAAACACCATTCAGTATTGTTCATAGGATGAAGAAAGGTTTCAGGCTGCTTTGAGACCAATTTAGAATGTGCTTCACGCTTGCTTGAACACTAAAAATTAGAAAAGGAATGGTTAAGTTGAAAACTTTAATCAAGGATTTTGTTATGATTTATTGTGACTGCTTTTTGAGCTCACCGGTGCAACACAAATCAAAGGGTCTGTTTGAATCTCTATAAGAAAATGAGCACAGGTCATGGCAAGACTGCGTTATAGTCATGTTTTACTAGCCCATTTGAACCTGAAACCCCATGGGGCTTGCTGGGAATCGGGTTGTTTCAGGGACCAGGTGTGTAGGGGCTGAATTTATGACCTTTTCTGCTGACTGCTACATTTGGCTTGGACCAGTGCCTATGCTCCCCTTTCCCCCCACCAACAGAAGATTGTGATTGGCTGTTGAAGGTCATTGATCACACCTTTCTTGCACCTTTTGGGAGCACCCTGCAATTTAAGAGGTGTCCTTAGTAAACCTTGCCTTTTTGTTTAAAACCTTTTACACTTCTTTGGCACTCCCCTACTTTCTTGTGTGGGCGGCAAGCACAGACAGAGGTCTCTCCAGTCTGTTTATAGGTCGAGTTTAGGTTTGAAGAGTGAAAGCAGATAAGCTGCTTTACCTTAGCTTGCAGGAATCCTTCGATCAACTCTTGACAACGGCACTCTGGGACTTGCAGGCCTACAGCCTGCTAAGGATCACTCATCTCTGTGAAGAGCTTGTCTGACAAACTGCATTCTACATTAGATGAAAGGCTCTCCTGCTGTTTGAGTTGCAGGGAGGATCTGCAAATCACTCACTTGCTCGAGTAAAAGGAATCTTGTTTGTCAACAAGTAACCAAGGGAACAGAACAATGATGTGTTTGACAGCAATGCTAACACTGCTGTTAGCTTGCCTCTCTGAGCCTCTACCGCTGGAGCACCTCAGACACTTAGATTGGCAGCGGGGAATGAGGCCAGGTGATCGGTGCCTGACAAAGTGCCAGCCCGAGCAGTGCCCGGACTCCAGGTTGCTTCAGAGCTGTGTGTCGGGTCTGGTTCGTGACCCGTGTGGGTGTTGCTGGGAATGTGGGAATGGAGAGGGTCAGCTCTGTGACCCAGAGCCCTGGACTGGGTCCACCTTCTTCGGTCGCTGTGCTGAAGGCCTTCGTTGCAAAGCCCCAAGGAGGGACCCCTTGACAAAGGACGAGCCCAAACCAGTGTGTGTGTGCACCAAGCAGGAGATACTGTGCGGTTCGGATGGGAAGACGTATGAAAACGTGTGCCAAATGCGGGTGGCCCAGCGCAGGCTTGGCGAGCGGCAGAAGATTACAGTGGCGCATCATGGACCCTGCAAATCAAGTGAGTGTGTAATTTGTAGCAAGAGTTAAAAAGTAAATTAAAACAAACATTTAGAGATGGAAGCAAATCTGCAGGGATTATTATTTAGCAGATGTTGATGTGTATTATTTTTACTATTGTTACATGTTTTTAACCCCTTACATTCGTAGGCTTATTGTGCTCAAAGAGTTTAAGCGCATGTCAACTGTAACCTCGGGGACTTCTTTTAAAGAAGTAAGGTGTAAATGTCTAAGATTCATACAGTATCTAACAGAGTAAAATGGTACATATGTAACTAAATGAGGAACTCTGTACCAAATATGCCACACTATGACATATTTTTGTGTATTAAAACTGTCTTTAGCAAATTCAAACTTGTTGGTGTGGCCTCTAAGAGAGTGACCACATTCTTTGTTTTGTCAAGTTTCACAACCCAGTTCTTTTAGTGGCAGTTTAAATTATTTTACTTCATTTTAAACTGATGCATTATTTATTTTACTTTGGTTTACTAAACTCTAATGCAATTTTTACATTTCCTTGTCTACTCCTTGACCTCATAAACAACACAAAGCACAGATAACAAAGCTGCAGTATGACTAGCTGCTTACTTTAATGGAGATATATAGGTTATACAGTGTACAAAACATACGACACTGATGTAAGAAAATGATAAAAGTGCTTTTGTCTCAGTTGTGTGAATCTATATGCTGTCTGCAAGAGTAGATGTGCAGTCCCTCAGATTTCTCAGGTCCTTTATATAGTTGTGGCGCTTTGCTGTCATTAATTTTTGGTGAAGTGGTCACTTAACATCAAGGAGTTGATTTTGGTGCATGCCTGTACGTATTCATAAAGCAATGTTAACCACAGAGATCTGTCTTCTGTTAAATTCTGCAGAACCAATCATCACCTATGCCCCACGTGACATCATCACTCGAGAGGGAAGTGATGTCCTCCTTTCTTGTGAGGTTTCATCCTACCCACTGGCATCCATCCAGTGGAGGAAAGAGGGGGACAGCGTCTTCCTTACTGCTGATGATACAAGCAGAGCCATACAGGTATGTGCACAGATAACAGAGAAGACAGAATGTTTACATTTATGTGAAAGCCATTCAGATGATCAAACATCAGTGCCTAGGACAACATTCTGCATGCATGCAGCATCTTACAAGAGATTAGGTTTGCACAATCTATTATTTTTAATCATGATAGCAATGCAGACCTTAAAACTGCAATACTTATATTGTATAAGATGGTAATGGGTTATAACCAAACCTACATATCTCAGATATTGTGACCGTTTTTACATTGCATAGTACAAAAATGAACAAACAAAAGAAACCAAAAAATAGAAACAGGAGGATTTGATTTGAAACCTTTTTTACCTTTTTTGACAAAATTAGCCTTGGAATCACAAAATGTTGCATGTTGTGAATTCTGGACAATCTCAGTGCTCCACATGAGTTTCTAGAGGTGTTTTGATGAGTCTAGAAATGCACATGATCAAATTCTTTGGTCAAAATAATGTAGGATGATCTTTATATCATGTGATTTCCAGTGTATTTTAAGGAACTATAAGGAATGTATTAGAATTGCAATTTGATGTTTTTCCATATCATGCAACCCTCCCAGCACATGCTGTAATGCATCCATACATTGTACTTAATGGTGAAATACCACATAAAGGTAGTTGCTAACTGTTATTTGTGACACTGTTGTGTCCTCACCCAGTATTGAGGGAGAAATATACTCACGCAGCTACACAGCTTGAAATACACACAGACAGAAGTTGATTGCTTTTCCGTGTAATTAAGGCGCGTGGAGGCCCGCGGCGCTTCGAGCTCACCGGCTGGCTCCAGATCCACGGGGTTGGCCCTGACGATGCGGGGGTGTACACATGCGCCGCCAGGAACACCTTCGGTGAGGTGTCTGCCTCTGCTAGATTACGGGTTATGAGCAGAGGTATGTCTAATACACACACATGTACACACGGTCATTAGCAAGAGAAGTCAGAGGTCAACTGCCTGAGAAAACATTTCCAGCTTTGTTTCCCACTGTTACATGTAGCAAAATCATACATTCATGTCTGTCACTATACTCTCTTGATATATGGGAAAAGGCTGTATTATCCCACCTAAATCTACACAAACATATTTCTCACTTGGTCCTTTTTAATGATACACATATAATACACAAAATTATACAAAAATGAGTGTCTCTTTTAACGTCATAGAACATAATATATGTAAAACACAGAATAGAGTGTAATTGTAAGCTCACCTGTGCTCCATCAAGGCCAGCATTTTATTTTCATTAAATTATTACTTTGAATAATACATTCATTTGTGAACAACAGAAATACATGGTTAAGACTGAATAATAAATATTTAAACTTTTTTTTATCCACTGGTTTTATCCATTTAGGCTAGGACTGGCCCCTTTGAATGGTCACAAGAAATTGGATTATAAATAACACTTTATTTTTTAAATACTTACTCACTGCAAGGGTGTTGTATGTAAAACCATAAACATTCAATTTACCATTTAAATTTTTCAATCATCTTTTACCTGGTTAAATGTTTTATCTTTATGATACAGAAAGGGGTCTTTACTACTTTGCTGCTTTCCTTCTTTACTAGTCAAAGAATGTTTATTTATGTATATAGTGAAATGAAAGCACCTATTTGAGTCGCAAACGTAACTTCAAGTTCTATAGTGTTTATAGTTTTGTTGGGAACTGCTGTAATTCAGGGCCTTTGAGAGCAACAAAGCTGTAGAATTTTTTGTTTCTCCTCAGATATCATATTCGTATTCTCACATACGTATTCAGTCATCATATTCTGTCATATTTTGAACTTACAGTGTGAACAGCAAACCTACACCCATGCTGGCCCCCAAATAGCCTGTTCTGATATAGACATTAGTCAGTCAAAATGTATTGAAAAATACATACTTATCTGAATCAGATAAGAGGACAGGAGTGTCAAGTGGGAATTGAAACATTTTCAGCAATTATTCATAATTATTTTTAATTACACATAATAATAATAATAATTATTATTATTAATGAATAACATCAATTACTTTATCACCTGTTTAAAAAAAAAACTATACAGGTTTGCATTGATAACAAGTACATAAAAAGTACATAAAAGCAAGCTTTTCTGTAGGGTTTAACCATGACCACATATGTTTCAAGAGGTGAGTATATGAGCATTTTTAAGTAGTAGTCCAAGCTTTTATTCTTGTGATCTCTGGCTTTAGCCACTAGCTCAGTAAGTTTACTGGGGGCTTTTTGGAGGCACTACACACCACCATTTAAAATTACAGAATTTTTGTATTATTTAATGCAATTTAATACAATAATATGTTTTAGATTCAAAATGGACACCAAAGTGTCCCCTTATTTACCACATATTTAGTAAAAAGCAAAAAACATTACATAAATAATAGACTTATCAGGAATTTAGATTGAGATTTGATAATTACTTTTGAAAAATAAATTTTTTCTTTTAATTTTACTCTATAACTGTAATTAATTATTGGTGTTTTACAGCTTCGATAGAATCATAGCTTAGTTCATCATTCTGGATACATTTAAAATTAGTTTTTTTAATTTATAATATGTTCAAGTTACTCACTTTCTTTGTAACTTTGAGGATAAATAACTTTGAGGATAAATTAACTTAAGGGTTAATTAAATTAACCTGTGTAAAAGAGATCAAATCCGAACCATAACACTTTTCTCATCGTAAAATGTGTTTTAATAGAAAATAAGTGGTGGTGCGCAATATCCTTTTGCACCAGTGTTAGCGGCATGATGTGTCCCCAGTTTGTGGCCTGAGCAGTAGTACAGAAAGATGTGCATGAGTATTGACAGTGGGATACTATCGATTTTGCCCCTCAACTATCTGTACCCAGAATCTCCACACCAGTAAAGGTGAACTTGGCTTTCCGAGAAAGCCCACGGTACAGCAGATAACTTTACACCAGTCACAGGCTTTCTCTTGAAGGAACGCAGCATTAGTGATGACAGGAGGTCGAGAGAGGATGGAGATGGGGGTGATTTGGACGAGGAGACGCAGAGGAAAGGAGCGGGGGTGGAGGGATTTGTGTATTATGTGGCAGGCTTTTGCTGTGACTGTCTGGTTGTTATCTCTTTCTCTGGGGGGTCTGCTTCTCTACTCTCCCTTATCTGAGCCACAACCAGACCCCCGCCCCTTCGCTATTTCCCGGAATGTCCCCATTGCAATGAACTTTGGGATGGGTGGTGAATGAATATATATATATATATATATATATATATATATATACACCACTAAATTATTCTACTTTCCTATTGACAATACTAATATAATGGGAATGAATAACTGCATTTTTGGTATGAATTTACACATTGACCATGTCATTGCCTGAATTTTCTGTCATGTGCATGTAAACAGTTTATTGTGACTGCTTGTGCATTACAACTTTCTTAACTAATCCTTCAGGATTTCAACAAGGCAGAGACCTCTCCAAAAAGAAAAATGAAGCCCACAGCATGTCTATCAATGATGCTGAGAATGAAGATGATGAAGATTATGAGGGACAGCCTAGTGGATATATGTATTTGTAAGATATTGTGGTAATTAATTCCATTTAACAATGTTTTGTCATAATTTCAAGCCTGTCTAAAAAACTGACTCTTTATAGAATCACTTTCATAACATTCAATGTCTCGTTTGAGTACGTACCCATTATCTGAGCACTGTAAATAAATACTTATCATATGTTTCTATACTCATGTTTTATACTTATTTGTATTCATGCAAAAGAGATATATGCTTATAATCAATTTAAATAATCAGGTTCTGCAATATGAAGTGCCTTTGCCATGATAAAGGCTATGCTTGCACAAGGTAGATCAGATGTTTAGATTTGAGTGTTCAGACTTCAAGTTTCAAATAAGCAAATCTGATTTCTGCATTCATGCCATAGTTATATATCTGCATTATCTGCATTGCCATGGTAACAACACACACTGAGTAGGGATGGTTAGGCAAAACCAAGCTATCAAGTTTATTTATGAGCTTACATCTTGTACTTTGCCTTAACATTTAGCAACTAACCCAACTAGAACAGGATGACTTGGTGAGCAGAAAACTTGGATTTATGGATTTATTTAATATTCGAAGACAAACCTTTACCAAACGTCACAGTAAAAAACCTTTACCAAAAGTCACAGTAAAATATATGTTATTTAAATTTTTGTTAAAAACTTTGTTTTTATCTATAATATAATATATAATTATAAAGCATAAATTTTGATGTCAAGCACTGCTACCAATGAATGAAGAAAAACATCACATGAAATCTGATCTGTCCAGAGATCTGAATCAGATTTAAATCAGACTTCAAAACATCTACAAACATGGCTTGTATTTGATTGGAAAAGGCCAGATTTCATGCTTGAAATCAACATGCGGAAAAAATCGGATTTGAACAGCCTGTCTGAACAAGGCCTAGTAGTTCTAAACAATATAATAGTTTTGATTAAACACACTAAACCCAAATTGGGGTTTACACACTGTTAGTTTGCTTGTACCATCTGTCACAATATTTGTTTTTGACTGTGTCATAAATATGTATGTGCAATATATGTCACACAGGTTTAACAAAAGGTGTGATAATATTTTATTTTTTCTTATAGAGTACTATCTGCTTAGAGAGGCAGCTTATGGCAAATTGAAAAATGATGACCGGTCATCAGAGGTCTATTTGTAGCTAGTGCTTTGTATCTTGTTCCACTGATCTTGATGCATTTGCAAAATAATTTTGATAATTGGTCATTTCATTCTTGAGTTTTTATGGCATTATTGACTTTAGCCCGTATGAGTAGTTCCATCATTCATAAAAATGTCATGTCAATTTTGCTTGACTGTGTGTGTGTGTGTGCATTTGCATGTGCGTCTATGCAGTAAAGTCTCTCTAAAACCAGAAAAATACCACTATGTTGCGCACTTAAATGAAGCGCCTCCCCTCATACTGAATAAACCATCAGTCTCCGTCTCCATCTCCTACAAGACACACAGCAAGAAAAAAAGAAGAACACCCAGCCCAGGTTAAGTTGTTTGAAAGCTCTGGTATTAAGAGGCGTTTTACACTTAAGAAGTTGGTTTCACTGGGTTTTTTGTTTCCCTCTCTCGTATTGATTGATACTCAACTATCAATGCATAATAGAAAAGCACTCAGAACAAATGCGGGGTTATGGCCTTGCTGAGAGAGAGCAGCCGAAGCTGTAGCCCACCGCCATTATTGCCCCATAAAGGATCCCTGGGGATGCACACAGTCCTCTCATCAGCACACACCAAATACCCAATTAAGAAGGAAGACCTTTAAATTCTCCCCTCTTTCCTGGGCAGAAATCAATCAGAATTCAATCTGTTTCAGGCGAGATCCTGACGGTGCAGGTGATAGCTCACCAGTGCTCGGATAGGTGACAACAGCAAAAGGGAGACAGCCAAGCCGGCCGGTGTAAGCTTTCAACAGTGCTGGCCCCTTGGAGAGAGAGAGAGAGAGATAGAGAGAGAGAGAGAGAGAGAGAGAGAGAGAGAGAGAGAGAGAGAGAGAAAGAGAGAGAGAGAGAGAGAGAGAGAGAGAGAGAGAGGGTGAGAAAGCAACACTGCCCTTCTTAAATGCTTATATAAAGTTTCAGTGTGGCTTTTATTTTTAGATGCACGTGGCAGGTGAGCTTTTTATTTTGGCTAAGAGAGCCACCAGGTAAATGATCCGACTATAACTTTTAAAGTAAGTGAATCATTTAAAAATAAATGGCTCTCAAATTTGTCTCGTGAAGTAGTTCATTGAAAGTGAATCTAGGGCTTAAGCCACGCACTTTTATTCTCCAGAGAATGTTTGTCAATGAATGGAGAGAAAGTGAGAGTCTATATATATGTATATATATATATATATATATATAAAAAAGTGCATGTGTTTGTGTGTGTGTGTGTGTGTGTGTGTGTGACCCAGAGAAAAAGACAGAGAGAGGCAGAGGGAGATAATGGATGGAGAGACTAAACAGAGGGGGGGAAAGAGGGAATGCAATTAAAAGATGATTCATTCTCACTTCCATGTAACTGTATCTGTGGATATTAGAGTGGACACTCTTTCTCAGGGCAGTGTTTGGCTGGCTAAAGCTCTCCCCTGGCCCTCTTCCTCAAAGCCAGCTTAATGACTCCCCGCTGTTGGGATCATGGGCGGAAGTCCAGCAAAGCCCGCTGCCCTTGTGCAGTAACACCATGTGCTGGGGTCAGCCAAGGGCAAAGGTCATGGGCATGAAGCTGTTTTTAATACACATCTTAATAAAGTGTAGGGTGTAAAGTGTAAGTTCACATTACTCAAATTGACCCTAGGCACACTCTGTTTTAAACATCTCTCACCTTTCTTTAACTTCAGAGAGAAAGCTAATTAATTCAAATCTGTCTAATTAACTCAAAATGTTTGTACATACAGAGGCCATAATAAACCCCAAAGGTAGCCGGTATAGGTGCAACAACACACCTGTTGTCACATTCATATGGTTTTCATTTCTGGGTTAAAGTTTTGATTTCTGATATTTTATGGCGTAGAATGAGTTCTGATTAGTTTGCTACCATACTACACAGACTGATTTGGGAAAAAATACAAATTGTAATCCAGAAGATAGCTTACCCTTGTGCAAAAGAGTGATGTCAAAGAGCTGAATAAGAACCCATTGGAAGAGGCCAAAATGATTACACTCTTAGTAGATAGGTGTGGGCAGTTTAGCCTAAAACCATACTCAGGTTAAACTATTTGAGCTGAGAAAAAAAGCAATGTAAGATGGAAAGGTATTAGGCATAAGGACAAAAACTCCTTTAATTTCCCAGAAGAACTGCATTTTTTAGTACATCCAGCATCTATCAGCACAGGAACTGATTTTTTCAGGGTTGCTATTCAACTCTTTTTGGTATGCTTTTGGTCTAAATGTAGTACCGGAGCCAAAAGAACAGAGTGAAACGCGTTAAAAAGGAAACTGTAATTCAGTAGGATTGTCAAAGTGAAACAAAGTAAAAAGTAGATTTCTTTCCTCGCATGTTTTTCGTCTTCAAGTAGAAGTACAAGTATTTTCATACCAAGAATCAGTATTATCAGAGGGATATAAATCCATCAAAGGTTTAGTTTACATGTAACTGAATAATGTAATTAATTAGAACCCACCTCTGACGGTAGCAAGGATAATGTATTTTAGAGCAAATGTACTGAGTGGACAGTGAGAAAATGATGTGGTGAGGCCACAGAAAAGTGGAAATACAGCATTTTAATGAACTTGTCCAGACAGTCTGTGAAGGGCATTTTAATATGCACTGGTCGATGCACTACACTGGGAATACACACAGGAGACATGGGCAGAGATGATATTGACTGCTGATCCTGGCAGTCTCTGTAGGAAAATATACTCAGAAAGAGCTATCAGGTAGTTTCTGAGCAGATTTCATATTTCATCCAGTGCTTGGAGCATTTCGGGAAGTTCATGGAAGAGAAGAGAAAACACAAAGCCTTACAGTCACATTATTTATATTCAAGGATGAGCTTCTTGTGTGTTTTCAGAATAGGTGGGAGCTGCCCTGAAATGAAGACTAAGAGAACTCTTTACAAAAAAAAAACCCAAAACAAAACAAACAAAAAAATATATATATGTATATGTGTATGTGTGTGTGTGTGTGTGTGTGTGTAGCAGATTGAATGAGAGGTTAAACTATATATACATGTCTGTATCTAATATGTCTTTAGGTATTAATAGGCCTGGTTGGCTTCCCAGCATGTCCTCCTGCTGGAGAATTCCACTTATTTTTCAAAATGTTTGTCGAGTTCAGTTGTTCAGATGTAAACAAAGTAATTCAGAGTGTTTTGATGTCAAATTGCGCATTGTAGAGGAACTTAACAGCTGGGATGATATTATGAACCAGAGGTTATGATGTCTACAGTGCATGTCTACAGTCATGGTATCCACTCTCCACTCTCTGATGAACTTATATGTGTTGGCCATGTTAACATGGTAAAGAGTGGTAAATCGGAAAAAAAAAGTTTGGCTACCAATGACTGCATGTCTCGATCATGGATAAAAAACATCTTCATGTCTCAGACATTTGTAATAATGTTTTGTGAGATGACTTTAAGAGGTGTTAAAATCTTTAGACATCAGGGTCCCATCACTAACAGCTCCAGAAGTTTCTCAGGAGTGATGCATTTCACACCAGACCATTCTGAATTTTCTTAACCATTGAATTATGCCGACTTTTTGCAAATATATCAGTTTCAGATTGAATGGGAGGTTAAACGTATAGCATTTTTCGGTCTACTATGTTTTTCTGTATCATCCAGTTGCAGAGTATGTAATTCCTTGCTTGAGAGTGAAATGTGAAATAAAGGGTAGATCTCTTCAGTAATAGCATCCATCACGAGCTCATGGATTCTAGTAATGCTGATGATAGTGACTGTGTATGTGTGTGTGTGTGTGTATATGAGTGGACGTGTGCCTATGTGTATGTATATGTGTGTTTATGTGTGTGTTTGTGTGCATGTATGTGAGTGTGTTTGTGCATGTGTGTGTGGGTGTGTGTACATGTATGTGTGTATGTATATGTGTGTGTGCATATATTTGAGTGTGTGTATGTATGTGTTTGTGTTGGCCGTCAGGTGGCGCGTGCTGCTCTCCTATCCCACAGCAGACGTGCAGCAGAGAAGAGCGCGCGCTGGTTGGCATTTCCATTATGGATTCCGGGCGCCCTCATTAACTTCCCAATGACTGAAATATGTCTCTGTCTCCCTCTGTCGCGAAGTAATAAAGCAGGCGCGCGCTTCAGCCCAGCTGCGCGTTATTGCGCGCTCTCAGCTGGACGCGTGTTTCCCCGCCCCGCTCCTAATTGACAAACGAGAGAATGAGAGGTTATTACTGTCCGCTCATGTGAGGTGCAAATGACTTTAGGCCGCTGATGAGGATGATGTACTGCTTTGTTTACATGCGCCATAACGGCTCAGACGCAGCTATTAAGGTTTTTTGGAAGACGCATTAAAGCGCAGCCATGGGCGAATTTCTCAGGTTTAACGCACGGGGTCGGTTCATTATGGGACTAAAAGTTATTAACAGAACACTTTTAAGTACACGCCCTTAATGTGGGGTGGATGCACGGTTGTGATTAGGCAAAAGTGGTTTTGTTGTAGTGGGAATAATAATAATAATAATAATAATAATAATAATAATAATGAGCAAAGCATGACATTATTTATCATTATATGCAACCAAAAGACTAAACGCACTAGGACAATTAACCATTTCATTGCAATAGCCTAGGAGCTTTTGTGTGGCGTTACATTTTATTACCTCAGTTTCTCTTTTTTCTTTTTTTCCATACACAATACTTGAGGAGAGCACAGACCTCTCGCCTCGTGTACAAATAGCCAATCAAACTTCCATTTGCAGCATTGTATCATTTAAGAATGAAATCTCCTGTAGTCCTCTCCCAGGAGAGTGAATCTTTCACTTAGCCTTTCCTGTGAAGGGCAGGATTTGATTACCAGGCTGATGCAGGTATTTCCCTCTGTCAGTGCGGCTCATAGACACGGCGCTGAGGGGCTGCCAGTGTGCAGTGGCTGCTCAGCAATCTTCCACACCAATGCATTGACTTCCTGTTCTCATTCCAGACATATCTGCAGGAGTGGTGGTGGCCTAGTGGGTCGGATACTTGCCTCTAGACCAAGAGGGCATGGGTTCGAATCCTACCTTCAACACCACCACTGGGTTCCTGAGTGAGACCCCTAACCCCAAGTTGCTCCAGGCAGACTGTCCCCTATAGTTAGGGAATAGAAGTCGCTTTGGATAAAAGCATCTGCTAAAATGCCGTAAATGTAAATTCCTATTTCTATTGTCTTGCATGACCTGAATAAAATGCCAAGTATACACAAAAATATTAACATGAATCGCGATTTTTACACAATAAAGTTTCCTAATTTTTCTTTGACAGTTCCAAGAACTTTTCATTTGTACTGAACCTTTACATAGCGGGTTATGTGTTCTTTAACATTTTTAAAAAAGGTTATGTACACTCAACAGAAGCAAGTATGCAGCCACCACCACCAGGAAAGCTGTTTTCTCCTAGCAGTTCCATAAAGAACATTTTAAGCATTTATGCAAAGAGGTATGTGAGCGTGAAGTATCTATTCAAAAGCATTATGTTCAAAACTAATGTTCAAAAATCATTTAAAAACCAATGTTCCATATTAGTACATGTTTTTCCAAGCCAAGTCAATCAGGAACCTTTAAGGAATCTTCATTTGAAAGAGTGGGCCGACTGAAATGTTTTTGTGGAAATGTGGTTCCACTCCAAAGAATGCTTTTTGGCACCTTTATTTTGAAAAATACAGTGATTATGAACATTGATCAGTATTGGTAATTTAGTAATACCTAACAGGAAAAAGTAATTGTGTTCACTTAAATCATGGCTGGTTTGTGTGAAATGCACCCTGCCCTGGTGTCTTAAGCCAGTACTTTGTATGCTGTTTACTCACTTGACAGAGCATTATTAAAATCACACATGCATTTACTTTACTCCAATGAAGGAGCACGATGACTGACAGGTATATTGATCCCCTGAGAGAGGCGCTGGGAGGGTAATATGTGGGTGTGTTTTGTTGTTTATTGTCTCTCTCTGATCTAAACCAGCAGCTGCTGGTGGTGCTGCCAGACCCGCAAGCAGCGCTGGAGGTAAGAGAGGTGCGGTGACCATGGTGACAGGAGCAGGATGCTGCAGCCTTGGATATCTCACTGTCAGGGGTGGGAGGATGCTATTGGGGAGCGTGACAGACACACCTGCAGCAGCTGTCACTGACATAATAAAGCATCGGTCTGGTCTGACATAAATCCTTCTGGTGTTTTCCACAGTCGGCCTGCTATGTCTGACATTTGATCATGTCTTATTAAATGAATCTATCTTTGAGTTATTTGCATTTGCCCTGATTTTTTATGTTTAGCTTTTCTGTTGTCTGCCTTCATTTGATATCCTTTTAATTCCTACTCCTATTATTAAAAGATATTATCCTATGTATCAGCCACTCAATAAAACATTTGAACTTAAATTAGATGTACCTGTCTATTGGCTACTATTTAAGTGTGTTTTCTGTTCTTATCTGTCCTGTATCAAAATGATTGCATATGGCAATGGATTGTTGGCTACAGATGCAATTATGTTGAGATTATGTTAAAAAATGTTGGCAGATGCTTTAAAATGGCCCACATCCTGCATGTATTTAGCATTTTTTTTACCTGAGATCTACGCATGCTGTTAACTTGGTTTTATATCAGAAAAACAGACAAAGCCTAACTTATTTTAACATAACCATTTTTAGCCTTTCAAAACAACAGATTGTTTTGTTGCTGTGCCCTTTAGATTGATATTTGTAAATAGTCTCTTTTCTGACTGGCTGCCTTGTGTCGCACTTCATTCAAAAAGTCTGGCCTGGAACACTTCTTCTATCTTTATTGTGACTTGAAAGTTGGTGAACTCTTTCAAATTCTCTTAATGTTCAACAGATCAGAACTTAAATGGTGAAATTATTTCCATATATGAACTTCATGATCAAAGAGCTACATTCAGATATTTTATAGCAACATAGAATTTCCATTTTTTGTCGCTTGTGTTTGTGTGGGTTTAATAGTCAACATGCTTTAAACACCTTGTGCCTATGTGCAAATTATCTCATTCTGTATAGTGTGTCTATACAGGATATGGGCACTTTAAGATCAGCATGCTTTATCCCAGGGCATTATGGGTAAAGTTTTCCTCCTCTGCATTGGTTTTAGTTTAGTTTTTAGAGATAATAGTACGTGACAATACAAGCATGGTTTGCTCTGCATCTTCACAAAAACAGTAATTAAAGCTCTCTCAGAGTGAATGCTTGGATGGAGTTGAGTGCAGGAGCAGTGACAATGGCATGCTGACAAGATGAATAAAATCTGGATGTGACTGCAGATGATGGGGCTAAGGTTAGAGATAGACATGCTCAGCTGCTTTTTGGCTGTACACTCAGTATTAGAATTCGATGCAGGGTACTAGAATGAATGGAGGCTTGTATTTGATTGAAATAATACTTATCAGTAGAAACTCTAACCAGTTGTTAAAAAATACTGATTGCTCATCACACAGCAAGGGAAATTAAGCTGCATCATTCAAGCAGTAATCATCAGTTCTGCGATTTTTTAAATGATCTCCGGTTCTCATTTGCAAACAATTAAGACCCAGTCTGATTGCTGCCATCCACAGTCGGGTTTCAATGGCTCAGCAGTCGCCTCTTCGCCAGCGGTCATATTTGCACTGCTTAATAACAGCGGGTAGCATCCATAGGAGGCCGTAAAAGGTGAGTACGACCATCCATAGGAGGTTATAAAAGGTGAGTACGACCTGTTCTTACTGTAACAGGACCTGGAGGGGACATCTGAGCTTTACAAACATCACCACTGATACCGCGCTTCTAGAAGCTACCATTTGAGGGCCTGCAGTGACACATAACACATCAGTGGAAACATCTCTGTGAAGGACCCAATCCCAAGGCATTATTGGGCAAAGAGCAGGATTATGGGACATTAGAGCACTTTGCAGCAACCTCCTGGAGCACCCAAAGAGTCAGGACAATGACATCATCACACAGGGCCTCTGAGAGAGCAAGAGCGAGAGAGAGAGTGAGAGATTCATAGGCCCTAGTGTCATCTTCACAGCCTGATAGAAAAGTGATCCAACGGAGGGAGTACAGAGGTTGGAGGGGGGCGGTGAGGCGCAATGCGATTATCATCGGAAAAAAGAAACGAAGACGATGGACGTTTAATGCACAAATGCAGGAAAAAAGTGATATTTTATTACAGCAAAAAGGCTTTCAAAAATTACAGGAAAAGTCAGGAAAATGTGTCTGCCACGGATGGCACTAAAACCCAGTTTAACAGGGCCATAATTCACTTAGGCCTGATGTGTCCCGTCATTCACACGCTCAAATGTGCTGCCCTGAGCCCTCATTCCATCTGCAGAGAGCACACTTTTGACGAAAAAGCACTTTGTTGCTATTACTGTGGTGTTTCAAAGAGGAGTAAGAGCAAAAAAATTGGTGCTTCAAATTTCGTTTTTTGATGTCCCATTCAATTGATCAGTTTATACAGTGAAAAACGACCATGTTTCTTTCCAGAGAGGGGGAGGCCTTTTGTTACATGTACTATGCAATGCAGCATAATTAGATAACGGAGGTTACATTAAAGATGATTTATGCCAAAGATTATATCCATGGAGACGGCCCGCTCCCACTGTATTCTCATATATCTTGTAGAAAACATGGGACGTCTGCTATGCAGACTTCAAACAGAACTATAATAACTGCATAAAAGAAACATTAATTATTTTGACAGCATAATTTTATATCAATTGATATTTGACATGTTATGAAAGCCAGAAATGTTTTCTTTAAAGAAATAGATGTGTCATAGTCGAAAATGAATCATGGATATTTTCTGTCAGCAAAAGCCAGGGACACATATTCTCTACAAAGAGTTTCAGCAGAAACACTATATATTAAAAACAACACAAGGAACTCAGCAACATGAGCAAATAAATGACCACATAATTGAATTCTTTTTAAGAATTTTATGCGTACTCATGCGAAAAAGTCCCAGTCAGAACACCCCAGTTAAAGTAAATGTTTTGCTGCTTATTTGACTGAGCATAAGTAAACACATTCTCTATATGAAACAAATATGACATTTCATTTTGCTCTCAAACTTTTGCATACATCTATATCTATTCTTGTATGGTTTACATCTAATAAAACGAGCCATATTGTTTAATTAGTGATATAAGCAGTTTAAAACTTTAAATGAATAAGTTACAGTTAGGATCAAAACCGAATAGCCTTGGTCTAACCCTGGAGTGAGAAAAAAAACCTTTTAGCTACGCAGTCGCGGCTGACTGAGTAGTCGTTGAGGAGACAAATAAATGTTATGCTTTAACAACCATAACAGTACCTTTGAGTTTTCTGCAGCAGTCAATAAATGCTCGACACAGCGTTAAATCAATGCGAATGGCTCTGTGGCAGGGGTTTAACGTTAGCATTAGCATGTAGCCTGCGGTGCTTGAGCACAGATCACCCGAGCGTAGCGGCAGGATCATTAACCTTAATTACCCCTATAATCCACTCCCAGCTCTGCAGAGTAAACAGCCATGCCCATTAGGCTGGACGACTGTCAGGCTGCAGGGCCCTGTGACTCCTCTGGCACTGAGAGCACTGCCTGAGGGGAGACGAGCCTTTTCACAGCCACCCTCTCTCTTTCTCTTCACAGAAGCGCAGGTCCACCCTCTTCGACCCTTTACCCCCTTTCCTCACTCCCTTGCTCCCTGAAAGAGGACAACAGGAGGACGCTGACAAACACAGGCATCCCTGATGCTTTTGTTAGTTGTCTTTCTCCCCCTCTTTAATGTACCCAGATGGTTCATTTTGAAGAAGCCGGTTGCTCGTTCCACGTCTACACGCTTATTTGGGGTAGTTGTTTTTTTTCCTGCCCTGCAGGCATCCACCTCTTATTCTCACTCAGGTTTCCTTCTCCCTCGGCCCATTTTCTTCACTTTTGCATTTTTGAGAAGGGCGCGTAGCAGATTTGAATAGTTGCATTGCAAACAAATGTGTTGTACACAAATGTGTGCAAACAAGAAGTAACTATAGAACTACTTTGCATCATATCAAACATATCATATCTGGGTGTCAAAATTACTGTCAGAACATTTAAATGCATGACTGATGGCAAGGAAGAAACAAAAGGCGCCAGGCATGTTGCAGTGGATATGAGGTGTCTTTCTGCTTCAACTGTGTTCATCAAAGCACACATGAAAGGCTCTAAGGCTAACCCTCATGAACCCCCTTCCTCACCTTTTTATCTGCAGTCTGCCAATATGCTACATTCATCTGGTCTGTTGTTTTCTTTCCTTCCAGCTATTTCACAGATTACCCTCCATGTCCGTTTGCATGCATGGAGCCCTGTTTTGCCACATTTGCTTTAAGTGTGAAAAAGGGAGCAATGATGCTAGTGGTGAACCGTCGATCTGTTTGTACTGGACGTGAGCCAAGGCTATTTGTCTCAACTCTGGCGAAACTCCAGAATGTTATTAAAGTTTTCCTTTCTCGAGTTGTCTCTTGATAGAGTGAAATGTGGGCGCTGAATCAGGGCCAGGCTAGGCGAGAAAGCGAGACGTTTTGGGGCCCATGCTGCTGTTTACAACTGAAGTGGCTGCTGACCCATGGAGTCCTCCACTGGCTCTCAGCCAGATAACACTTTGGAGAAATACATCTATTTTAAGGTCCTAGCTGATCAATACAGTCTTAGACTTGTGTATGATCGCTGCACTAAAAGCACTGCATGCTGCAGAGAAACATCGAACATTTCATGTTCTCTACAGTGGGTTATTTGTCTTAAGTCTGTTGAAGAGGAAGTGGATGTTTTCTTTGTAGCTCCATCTAAACTAGAGGGATTAAGAGGGAATTTTCTAGCAATTAAACCTCCTCTTTTATAATGAATATTTGCAGAAGATTCTTCAGGCGCTGTTCATTATTTTCCTCTAAATTTGGACTGAGAGAAAATCAAATTCATCAAACCCGTGCATATTTAATTTTAATTCATAAGGAATATGAAAATAGACTTGCCACTGGCCATGTAATTCAGAAGGAATACTCTCGGCTCACTTTGTGAAAGTATGTGAAAAGTGCAGAAGTCCTTGGAGGAATATAAGAGTATTTCAAAACCAAATAATGCCTAATAGTAGTAATCTTTCATGGAGCAAAACTCAAATGTTAGTGTGAAAATGTATCAAAATCCTTTGATATATTTATTGTGTGAGTGCAATATTAGCTGAAATGTTTTCTCCTCTTCACATCATCTGTCCTGCTTGATGTTAAACAGTAGTCCCTGCCAGTCCAACTTCCCAGATGAAGAGCTTTGCTCCCTGCGGCACCATCGGCCGCACTAAAAGCGGCCCGGCCCCTCCGAACAACCGGGAAACATTAGCCCTCACTGCTTCTGCCTGGGCCAGCCTCTAATGGATCGCTCTCATTTCATCAACCCACTGACATTTAATGAATATATATTTTATCTCGGCTAGGCTCCGTTATCGGAATGCCCGCTGTGTTCCGAGAAAGAGCCACCCTGGGAGTGTTTTGGGCTGGACCAGCAGATCCTCCGGCACGGCACCTGCACACCAATCTCAGAGAAACCCCCCACCCCTCCTTCCTCCTGTCCTCTTCTCCTCCTCCTCCTCCTGGCCTTCAATATCACATGTAGATTAATAATTCATGGGCAGTTATTAGGGCTGGTTCAATAGAAGCTGTGCTGATGGAGGGCTGTGCAGAGTGAGCGTGCCCGCAGGGAGGCAGAGTGTTGTTGTGTCAGCCCCCATCTGCCAGAATGCAATAAGGAGAACAATGGAGGCCTTGATTTCCACCAGCAGGCCTATAATCTTTAAATGGCTATTAGCAGAAGAGTGCAACCAGTCAATAACCGACAAAATCCTTTTAAAAGCTGCCCTCTCTCTCCCTCTTTCTCTCTCCTCCTTTCTCTCTTCCTATCTCTTTTGCTCGCTCGGTAGATCTCAGTGCCACGATCACAACCGTCCCTCACCAGCAATCTTCCCAAGTTGATGTGGAGTTGCTGAGTTGCATGTTGTCGTGTTATATTTGATCTGAACGCTATAACAGCAGATATAAAAAATGTAATCCTCTTAATGGTTTCCTTAATAATCGGTACTATGGCATCATATCACTCAAAGTCAAAGCCCTGTAGGGTGTAAATAGGAGGAATCATAAGGAACAAAACCGCTACTGTCCAATAGGGCCAACTCTCCCTCTCTCTTCCATAGAAAACTGCACTGCCTGAGATGTTTACTCCATTTCATTAAACGGTGAGTCAGGAAATGAATTGAATCACATTACAATCCAGCAATATGATAAATCCCTGTCTCGTATTTATTATGGCCCTGATATAAGGGCGTAGCGGCGTGCAAGCATTTGAAGAAGTGTGCGCGAGTGGATCACTGTGACTGCTTTCATTTACACTTTCTTGTTTGAGCGAGGGCAGAATGAGGGGAGCTGATCCTCTACCACAGTAAATTATTGGATGAAGAGTTCTTTATCATGAGTGTAATGTAGTAAATGCCAATGGAAGAATTGCTCACTGGGGGGGGGCGTCCTCGTCTAAAATGGATTCATCCGCAGGGAACCCCTTGGGATGGTATCATCTTAATTGCTTGTATATTAAAGGTGACCATTATGGTACCACAATAATGCTTATTATGATGGTGTTGCAATAATACCGTAATCCACACTGTATCAGAGTACAGACAAGTAAATAAAATGAATGGCTGTTTAGCAGATCACGAGGGAGAGGCACAGTTTAATTACAAGACAGAGATTTGAGACGAATAAAGAAAAGTTTATTTTAGTAAAAAAAAAAAACTAAAATATTTAGATGAACCAAATTAGTGTGACATATTCAGAATGCATGTTTGAAGACATGCATTAGTTTTTGCAGTTTTATACTATAAAAAAGCAAAGAAATGCTGCCTTTCATGTTGTGTACAATATACACTGCATTTGTTAGGTTATTGAAGTTTTTTCCCTGTCTTCAAAAGCTGCTATATTGTAAATCCAAAGTACGACAGCGACTAAATGGTCTATCTGGAAAGTAAACCCAAGAGACTTTTGCCCTTCATCGCTTAACATCCGCAGGAGAAGAATCCTCAGGAGAAGAATGACACCATGTGAATTAGGAATGACCAGATTATGTCAGAGGCAGCTTTTCCTATACAGCACTGAAATATTGGACATCTTGCTTTTACCCAGCATGCCTTCTCCATGCCTCAGGCCACACTGTAATCCGATCACATGACCACAACCTGCTGGGGCATAGGTCAGGGGTAATGAGTGAGGTAGTGCTAGAGAGGACATGTAATTTTGTCTTGTTAAGACTTTAGGAGGTGTATAGTTGAGATTTTATTTTAAAGAACTGCGTACCTGGTTGTAAACACTTCTCTTTTCATCTGTCTTTCTCTATGGCTTTCCCTCTTACTTTCCATCCATCCCTTCCCCCACACCGTCTGCAGGGTAATTCATCTTCATTGTAGAGACATGTACTGTGTTGTGACAGCATGGATGCTAGGAGAGTCTGGCAGATGGAAAACAGGTACCTAAAACAGACACATGCAGACAACCAATTACGACACATCACATCTCGAAACATCATTGGCTGAATGGCTCACATAAACAACCAAATACACAGAGACAGCCAATCAGGAATCAGTCTGGGTCAACAAGAGCCAGTGTTTATCTGTTTTGAAAAGCACACATATTAGCATTCTTCCAGTGTCAAATAAGACACGAACATGACTACTGAAGCACTGTATATTGTATTCAGCAGTGTTTGTGAAAAGGCTACTCCTGGTATTTTTCTGCCCGTGAGGGTTACGTCCAGCCTGTGCAGATAGTGGTGGTATCCTTATTCCTTAGTCTTTATCACTGACATGCTGTCAGTGCCCATGCGGACACCGTCCCTCACAATATGGCTAGTAACTTCCCTTTCCGATTCATACGACATGAGCCACAGACAGCCACATCCCACGAGGCTTTGCATCTGTCATCAAGAAGAGAGTGGAGGTAGAGGCCGATGTCATCAGGAAGTCTGTAGACTAAACGAACTCTGCTTGTCTCTACAGCTCTGAGTCTCATCACTCGGCTGATTATTAACACATGCCAAACTAGAAACAGAAGGGTTAGCTGTAGGGTCTGCGTAGTAGAGCCAAAAACATGCGGTAAATGACTTTTGTATACTTTTGATGCACTAATTTTTATTTTTTAAAAATCAAGGCAAACTTCTCAATGAACACATATGTAGCACCACTGTAGGAGACATGTTAACATACATTAGTAATTTTACAGGTTAATTTTACAATTTTTGGTCAGAGTGCCACTTTAAACACTGTTCTGCTTTTTATGGATTAATGGTCTAAAATAAAATGGAATGGAATTAGATATATGTATATATTTTGTTTTTGAAAACATTTAGAAAAGTATGAATCCATTAAGACTGTACTTGAGAACCTGTAACTGTGCAGAATCTGGCTGTGTAGAAGGACTTTGGGGAAGTACTTAAATGGAAAGTGGAAAAGGTCCTTAGGCCAACACAAAGTCATCTCAGTTTTGTATGGTAATGACTGTTGCTATAGTAACCAGGACAATTATGTCCTTGTTATATTTTCTTTGTGATGATGTAGTAAAACATTTGAGTAAAGCCCTTAATGAGGAAGGCCACATATATTTAATTGCAGTGCACATAAGCACACCCTTTAGCTTCTTTAGCTTAGGTTAATACATCCCTTAGGTATTTAACTTAAGATGAATAGTTACGATGCTTTATGCGAGCAGCCACAGATATGAATGTTCTCAAGAGCTGCTGAGCTCTGGGCAACATGATTCAGAAGGTCTCTTAGGGTGACTCTGTTGCGTGTAGATATCTGAGTGTGTGTGTGCTCCTTCCTGTCTATGTCTATGGGAAACAAGTCACTTCCAGTTAGATTATATGCCAAGTAAGCAGTTTTGGTAAGAAAGAGGTTAAAGCGCCCCAGAGAGCCTAAAGACATTTGATGTATGAATTCACAAGTTAAGGCTTAAACAAACACATGCACAACACTCAGCAAGCACTCAAACAGTCATCCATCATCTTCATCTCTCGAGCTGATTGAGGATGTTCAGAATGGTATGTGTGCAGGATATCCAAGAGTACATGTGTGTGAGCTAGAGAGAATGATTACTTGATGAAGATTAATAAATGGGCTATGAGTGTCACATTTTCTTTGTGAGAAATCTCCTTTGTAATTGATGTAATATAAGTACTCATGTCATTACCAGCATTCTTCTACTTCTTCTTTTACCTTTGTGTCGTAGCATATTGTTTTTTTTAAGTACATGTATTGCAATTCAACACAACTTAAGTCAAATGGTTATGGTTTCTATAAAATGTTTGAAAGATATAGGAAGTTCAGAGAGAAAATGTGAAACATATTAACTTTTAAAAGCAAAGATACCACAAGGAGTTGTTTAGAACTACACCATAAATATAACTA
>JBBJLS010000032.1:5270783-5284941 GCA_037577275.1 Bryconaethiops microstoma | reverse complement strand
ACACACACACACACACACACACACACACACACACACACACACACACACACACACACACACACACACACACTTAAAAGATCATTTTGTTCCGGCACTAACAATGAAAAAGCACTGCAATTCTGCTGTGTATCTCACTTTTAGTGCTTTACAGCTTTTGCAATAAGTGCTTTACATCAAAGTGTTTTACTTTCAGACCTCAACACCAGACCTAATCTCAACACCACAGCCAAAAATACAATCTGTTCAAACTGTGCCATTATGAAAATCACCCACACATTAACTCGGGTGTGTTCCTTCAGCCATTTGCTCTCTCATACTGCTGCACGGGCCTCAGCGCTCCTTCATATTACAGTTTTATAATATCATCATGTCATTTCAATTGCTTTAATGAGAACAGTATTTGGAGCAGCCGCTTGTAGCACACTGCTTTATTTCCCTATTGTGATGTAACAATTACACATGATTTGAAATTTTTTTCTCCCAGTTAAATTATGAAGAATCATCAGAGGAGTCGAATGACAGAGATTGCAGCCATGAAACCTATGCCATGTGACTCCTATGAGCCATTCAATTTCCGACGAACCATCAGAACTAATAGTGTAAACTTTTCCCATGATGCACCGCTTCCAGCAGCTCTTAATATTATGGTGGTCTAATTAGTTGGTGCTAAAGCGCTGGACTCCCAGCATGCTCTTCAGGACAGTATTGAGACATGGATCATGTTTGCTGCCACTACTGAATGGTTCTGCTGGGGCGACTGAGGCCCCTTTTTATGTCTGACAAGCTTTATTGCAGCAATCTCAATGAAATTTAATGTGGTTTGGCACTGTTTGCACTGACCGTTAAGAACTGAGTTATTATAGTTTACTCTTTGATATGCACTTTCACGGATTATGGCTGGAACAATGGCCAATGATGCCGATAAACTCTTTTTATGTGTGTTAATAAACTCTGACAAATTCTTTTCTGATGCCTTTCAACAAAAACGACTGAAAATGTCTAAAGTATATCTGTTTAACTCTGAACAAAATCTCATGAAATGCTATTATGTTCTTCATTCGGAGTTATAATACTGTTTAGGATCATGACTTGCACACATAACCATTGAGCTAGACATAACTGGATAACACTCAAGCCTGAACAGTAAAAAGACGCAGTACATCAAGTATACAAGGCATGCTCTTTTTTTCGTATCTGAAAAAAAGGACTGCTGTGATACTTCCTCAGCAATTCCATGTCATTTCATTCAAATTAATTTTGCTGGACCTATCAGGTGACCAGAGGGGAAATATGCAAATGTCCATGTAATTTCCCCTGCATATATTTACATATACTGCAATAAAGTGGAAAACATGACAAAAAAAGGGTAAAAATCTCTTTAGTAATGCTATCTCAGCTTTTGATAAAAACACCCCCCTCTCGCTGTGTATTTCTGTCTAATTAAAAGCCTCTCGGCTTTGTTGAAGTGTGTCTGAGAGAGAGTCACAAAGTAAGAAAAAAAAGAAGGAGATTGTTTGAAAATCCACATGTTTTATCTCAGAAAATGCAGTGTATTCTGGGCATGGACCAGAGATGAGTAGTAACTAGTAATGTGGGCAATTATATGTACACAAATCATACAAATCTCTTCTTAAAAATGAGTATTTTTATTTTGTTTTGTTTTATTTTATTTTATTTAGCACAACAGTTGCCCTTTAAACTGTTTTTTAATCTGAACGTACATTAAGTAATTTACATTTTTGCTTTTCCCTGTACATTTTTGAGATACTTTGAGATTACTTTTTTGGTCAATTTTTTTGGACAGCATGCTTTGAATCTGTTTTTCCACTTTACCCCATTTACACTGAGTGTGATTATTTCTGTTGAGTTACACCTTACATTATTTTTAGTGAACTGACTTTTTCTTTGATTAAAGTAACACTTTCACTTGAGTATGATTTCAGACTACCCTCCTCTGGCAGAGACTAAACTTCACATTTATCACATGTAATGTGCTGAAAGACAGAGAGTGTACGGCCATTTCTGAGACATGCTGATACTTAATGACACTCTTTTTGGTGAATAGATGAAGTATTTTTGGAGAAACTGGTTTATCTGAAATGAAACCCACAGAAAGAATACAATGAGCTTCCATACTTTAGACGGCTGTTGATAAACCCTGCATATGTTACATATAGTGGATGCCTTAACTCTCTTAAATTGGTCTAGGTCAAAAACCTCTTTTCTTAATGACCAATCTACATCACAACCATCATAAAAGAAATTACATAACACACAGATTCACAGTATCTGTTCAGAGCCTTATGACAATTCTTCCACTTGTGAAGTTCACCACACTACACTGGTCATCTGTGAATCCCAAAGGTCAAGCCCCTGGACAGAACAGGTCAAGTTTAGTGATACCATTGGCCAGATGGTGGCAGAGCATCACTCAAGAAGAAATATTGATAGAAACCATCACTTTTGGAATACAATAATCCAGTCCAGTAACAAAGAAGCTGCAGCCTGTGCTTAAATGTCAAGTACACATTCAGAAGATGTTAAAACCAGGGTCAAACTAGAGCAGAACACCCTGTGTGCATTATCCTTCAAAAATCTTTAAAATATGTAAACATGCAAAATGAAATGCAACAAGGAACAAGTGTGAAATCAATGTGACAGAAAAGACATCCTCTCTGACACTGCAGCATATATTTCTAACTGTAACAACTGACAGCAGTGACAAAGTTCAGCATCCTGTTTTGTACACACAGTAATGACTGACACATTCTGTACATGAACTCTCCAAAATGTAAGCAGTGCATAACTGATGAAAGCTGCTGTTGACATCCTCTGCAAAAGAGACACCTGCTCAAGTGCCCCAGTTCATTCTTTCGAATTCCGCAGAGGTGTGCAACACCTTGTTTGACAAGGCTTCACCATTTCTGTCTCACAACTGCATGTTGAAATTTGAAACACAAAATTGTTCCAATGCAAATCATTCCACTTGGGTAATTTCCATTTTAAATCAGCAACACAGCTGATGACAACAAACAAGCATGAAAAGTTGATGGAATTTTTCTTAAGGCAGCTAAAAAAGAGCAATGTACAAAGACCAGCATCAGAGTTGATGAGGAATGTTACATTTATGGACTCAGACTCTTTCTTACCTCATTTTCATATTATAAAAATCCATTACACTGATTAATTTGTGTCCTTTAGTTTCGTTTTCTTGTGTTGATCTAATAGACAGGACTTTAGTAATGTAGACTCATTTGAATTATGTAAATTCAATGCATCTTTCATATAGTGCTAATAAAGACTGGTCTCTGACATAAAATCTATCATGGATATCTATCATGGATGTCTTCTTTAAGTGACCGCGCTTAGGCTTTAAAGAACCTTCAAACCACATGCTTCATCTTTGTTTGGTCCATTTTCCTCCTTTACACCGTGCTGAGGTTTCAGCACCCCTGTTAGAGATCCTACAGTGGGATAAGGCTGTACTGCTTTCTGAAAACATCCCTGTACTAATGGACAACAGTGCGTGTGCAACCAGCTCCTCTTCACCAATGTTTGGTCAAGTTACCACAGCGGACCTCCCCCCTGCCAGATGGTCCCTGGTTTCTCTGTTTAAAAACTGCATTCTCTCTTGCCCTTGAGAGGACACACACTGGAGTATCCATTGCCCCAAGGCGCTGGGATGTGGAGCTGCAGACGATTAGGAGGGTGCGCTGTCTTAATTGCAGCACTCATGCTAGCTCAACTGGCCAGCCCCAACAGCTCAGGCCCGCTGCATTATTCATGCTGCAGACAAGGGTAGCACTTACAGGCAACAGAAACAATCCACAATGTGGGGTGATGTCACAGCAGGGTCGGCACCATTCAGGCGGGCCTGGGTCTAGAGGTTCTGGGTGGTGTGTGTGTGTGTGCGTGTGTGCATGCATGGTGCATCAGAAGGGTGAGAGGACCGGCTCATCCATCATAGCCACTTACGCGCCATAGGATCCACTAAGCGCTAGGGCTAAATCGCGTTAGCTCCTGCTGCACATACCTGCTGCCTCATTAGTCCAGCCCTGCTGCACGTGAAGCTTGCAGTGCACCCACTGGCTGCATTTAGCAATTATAGAGCTATATATAAACCCTTTTGCTGCAGACTCACCAAAAATCAGCACTTTATTGTCATGCAGTTAAGTAACAGATGTCAGTATGTGGCACTGACCTAGATTACTTTTTTTTCTAGACTTCAGTGATGTTCCTAATGCTCCTTGTTTTGTTTTTAATTCTAGACATATAGAAAAGAATATGCTACCCAAGGACGCTGCCAAAGTAATCTGTTTGACATCAGCAAAATGTCAGTGACAAAATGGTCCGGTTCTGGAGGGAGGTCTCCTCTGACCATATAAGAGGTGATTAAATATCATGAGCTCACTGTAAGAGGAGAAGACAAAACACATCTCTGACAGATACTGCCACAACACTGAGCCACAGCTTAACCTCTCGAAAATGCATTTCAGGTCGGGGGGAATAGCTTAACGCTATTGGAACTCTGTCACTTTGGCTACAGAGCTGTGAGATGAAGCGTTTAGCACTCAGCCAAGGTGTTTCATTTCTGACAGCTGAACCACATTCAAAACCCCAGCATGAGCAAGATGACTGACAGCTTTTAATGAACTAATGAACAGAAGCTGGCGGATGAGAGGAACTGTGTGTGTGTGGGGGGGTGTTTTCAGTCTTAACTTGGGGTTATGAAATGAGCTTTGTCAAGACAAAGTAGAGGAGGAGTAATAGACAGAGAAAAAGATAAATAGAGAGAATACGAACGACAGAGATAGATAGAGGGAGCGAGAGAAAAGAGAGAGAGTACGCATTTGTGTGTGGGTTGGTGTGTTTGTGTGTCTGTGTGTGTGTGTGTGTGTGTGTGTGTGTATGCCCATTTGTGTGTGTGTGTGTGTGTGTGTGTGTGTGTGTGTGTGTGTTTTGGGGACGTGTGTTTAGGTACAGCAAAACTGCAGCTGCAGCACTATCATGTTTCAGACAAATTAGCGCAAATCTACTCCCAAACACTATGGCATTAAATTAACATCATTACCCAGCCTCAGTCAGCTGCTCCCTCTCTCAATCCCAGAACAGCCTTCTCATGCATGTGAACAAGCAAGGAATCAGATATAACAACATAATGCTGAAAACTGTCCAACTATTAAATAAAGCAGATGCCACGATAAGTCATCACTACAGTGATGTTACCAGATGTCAGGGATGTTATAAAAAACACACCGCTGTCCAATGAAAAATTTAGTTTTTATGAATAGCAAACATTTTGAGTTATCCTTGGTCTGTTTACCAAAGTGTTACTAGCAATTGCTGAGAAGTTGGTCCAAGTTTACAGTATTTTCAGTCCACATGAAAGCTCATGCTGTTGAGTCAGTTGCAGTGTTTGTTCTGCAATTTCACCCTGCAACAGCTGCGAATTCACCATGAATTTGATGTCTATATTATTTTATTTGAGGCACCATGTAGTGTATTTAAAGTTTCTAAATATGCCATGTAGTCACTGCTCCAAACCAACACACTTACAAACATCTAGGTTTTCAGCCTATAGCACTGCAGCCCTGCCCATTCAGACTGAAGTTATAAAATGTGTTTCAATCCAGATTATCTTTTGAGTGGTGCATAATACGCTCAAAAAACAAAAAATCTGAACAGAAATTACTTATATTTATGGATGTTAGTTTAAAGGTGCTATACAAAAAGACAGCATAAATAAAGAAAAGCATGAGCATAAACATAAGCATAGAATTTGGAAATGATCATATGAAATTAATTATGAATGTTGTTAGATAACTTGATCTACACAAATGTCAGTAGATCTCAGGGGAAAAAAAAAATAAAAAAATTGAAGTAAAAATTACAACCTAAATTTACAGGTAAAAATTACAATTACAATTACAATACAATTACAATACAAATTATTGGGATTTTAATCACTTGAAGATAAGTCACATCTACTTTGTCTCATTTTGTGCCTTACACTATGTCTTTTCTGCCTATAATGGACACAGCATTCTCATGTTTTTCCCTCCTTTTCCGGGGTGTTACCTGGGATTAATGAACAGGAAAGAGGATCATAATGGATCAGTGGGAACAATCTGTTTAAACGTGATATCTTTAATAGCATCAAAGGATGTGCAGGCAATCTAACTCAACCTAAGCAAACAGCTGAAGATGGCACAGAGATACTGCAACACTGAAGGGGCTAAGAACCAGCACAGTGTAACGGAGCCATGATGGTATTATTTAGATATTTCTTAACTGCCCACAGGCTCGGGCGTGTGAAGTTGTGTGGAGAGTGAAAAAAACACCACACAAGTGAGGCCTCATCTATCAGTTAAGTCCTGATGGTGGATGAGGGTTGCTCATATCCTGAGAAATGATGTGGAGATATGTATTGAGCCATTTCCTTAGTAACTAATGAGGGGTGGACAAAGCTTCTCACTTTAGTGGAACCGCAGCACACTGGTCATGTCTCTCTGTTGAGCTGTCTTTGAATTCATTATTGCTTAATGGTTTGCCATGAGTACAATCGGGGTGAGACCTGATTAAACCTGCGAGGAAAGGCTTTATGGCTGAGTGGCTCGACACTGTGAGTGAGCGACCCGCTCCTGTCACCGAACAATGTCCTTGATTTGAGGTCTATGTGATTACTCACTTCCAGAAGAGACCACACTTTTGGAGATAGCTTTCGTTGTTCATCTTAAAACAAGGTATTTGATAGAATTTCTCACAGGTTACACATCAATGAAAAGCCCAGTCTTGAGTGAAAAGTCATAATTGACAAATTCACAGCTATTTAAGTCACTGTCAGATATAAAAGCATGTTTACATTCTTGTATCAGGGTCATATTAACTGCTTAAATGACTCAAAATCTTTGTGTGTGTGTGTGTGTGTGTGTGTCTGAGAAAGAGAGAGAGAGAGAGAAAGATAGAGAGAGAGAGAGAGAGAGAGAGAGAGAGAGAGAGAGAGAGAGAGAGAGAATGTGTGTGTGCACACAAAACATTCGATAAATATCTGGTAAATATGACCTTTCATGATCTTTTAAATATGACAAATATGACCTTTCATTATTTTAGTAGGTTAGGGCTTCTTTTTGTGTTGAGAAACAACAACAACAACAACAACAACAACAACAATCCTGACATGTTAACACAAATTCATGAGCAACTGGCATTTTCAAACTATATCTTACAAAACTATGCATATCTGTATTTTTTTTATTGCTTTTTCTTTCTTTTTTTTTACATAAGTTGAACACACCAGCCCCCCTTTTTCAATATGTTACACTTAGCGATCAAACTGAAATTGTTCACTACAGTTGGCAGAAAATGCCATTTTTAAGATTTGTTTTCCCTGTAGAGGATGTGCTACTTTATTTTCCCCTAGACAACCAACATAATATATAATTTAATGGGGTGTCCAGACTTTTGCATAGGACTGTATATGCCTCATGCACCTGCAACATATCAGCTGAATGTTCAACCATTCTCAGTCTGTTCGAAGACTGAGATTAAGATGTCAAATGTCGAATGACTTTTACAGCTGACACATAAATGGTATGAACATTAGCAAGAACTGGAAGTTAATCTGGTCAGTGTCTGAATTTTTTTCCAGCTGTCGTTTCCGTTACTAGGTCTATAAGCTGTTAATGTCATTTTTGCTGTATTTCAAATGCACAGACGAATACCTATTATGTTATGTTAAATGTTCAGGAAACAGAGAACTCTTTGAATAACAGTGGTTACAAGGCAGTTCATTATTTTGCTGCTGATTTTGCTTTGTTCTGTGTAACAAAGGAACACACTAGGCCCTCGCAGCAGACAGAAACAAAAGAAACACATTCAGAAACATTCACATACACAAAACCAACTGGAGAGCAGCCATGTTTATGCGCTGTCATCAGTTAAGCCTCAGGGACATAATGGCATGACAGGTGGAAGGAGAGCTGCAAAGAGGTTAGATGGATAGAAGGAAAAGGTAGCAATGAGACTGAATGGCGACAAAGGCTTTCAAGTGGTGGTTTTTTGCTGAGAGAGACAAGCACATGACACTATGCAGACCATTCTAACTGAAGAGCTTTTCATGGCAGATAGAACAGCACGTGCTGCAAAGGTCAAGAAAATATTGACATTTGGGTGAGTTGCCTTGTTTTTCAGTCATCATATAAATATGAACATATTTCTGTGAATCACTAACTTGTGTTCCAGTCCATTTCAAGAGGTCCATACTTATCACACTGGTCATTGTTTATAAAGACTACCTTTAAAGTCAAATGTACTGACAAAACAGCTTGTTGGACCACAAATCTGATCAAATGGCGTATTTGATCAGAAATATTTTTGCTGTGCTGTTAATTGGTCAGATATGGAGGATTTTGGAATGTCAGGACCTTCTGATGTTTTCAGGGAAAGGAATCAGAATTCATGTAAGTTTAAATATCTAATCCCCTCTCCGTGGAGTTTTGTGGCAGCTGTATATGAGAAAGGGCTCTAGCAGAAGAATGTCGGTAGTGTCCAACAGCACCTGTGAGGATTTGTGACATCTCTTTCAACAACATGAGACTAATGAACTTGCCAAATTTAAACCCACACATAAATCTAGTAGCTTTATATTGAAGTCATTGCCTTTATTCTGTATCTGGTTACTGAAGCATGCTCCGAGCCTTTCTGCTTTTCACAACTAATGCATTTTCCTCCTGGGCCAAACTACGGCTGGCGAACCAGGCACCTTCATGCAAACGTGTTGAAAACGGACGCCACTGCACTCAGGCTTAATCCAGATATTTCTTCCTTGACATTTTTATGGAAGGGCTGGGCAGAAGAGTATTGAAGTTGTATTACAGTGGAACAAAACAGACTTCTCGCTACAGTAGCCAGGAATCTGAGCATGGAGTAAAAGCACAGATGTGGCAGATCGAGTTTCAAGTGAAGCTGATACTACACCGGCTGCAAGTCTCTACAAATGTTTTGGGTGGAAGAAGGCACCAAAACTTTCTATGAGCTAAATGCCAAAATGGGCCATGATAACACATACGCATCTGCCTGTAGTATGAATAGCACTGCCAGTGGTTTATCACATAGACTGGTCCTGGATTCTGAGGATTACATTGCGGCCTCTTTCAATTCTGTGTCTGTAAACATGGCTTCTGAACTCCATGGTGGAACAATCTGACAATCCCCTTGGCTAGTGTGATGTCACAGTCCAGGTCTCACCACTCCAGCGTAGTCAGGACAAGTGGATTGACCTCTTTTTGTAATGTGAGATGGCACTGTAGTGTAGAATTCACAAACTTTCATTTCCATAGTCAAAACCTTTCATCACAAGGAACTCAAAGGTCCATCATTCACTGGCTGAAAGGGAGTGCAAATATAAACACAAGCCAATTCATAACGGTAAGTACATTTGTTTGGACTACCACCCGATCATGAGTCATTGTATGTCTGTAAACTGAATTACTATAATAAAATAATTAATTCACTGCACAATACAGTCTGATTCACATCTAGTCATGCAGGAAAATAATGTGTGTTACATCAAATGCAAATAACCCAATATAACCCAATGTATGGGTGTTTCCCATTTAGGAAATGCAACCCCACATATCTAATAGTATCTGCTAACCCCGTTCCACTTGTGCTCTAGCTTACAAGCCAATTGCTAATGTCCAGCCTTAGCTGCAGCTAAAACAGCCAGCTATGCCGACTAAAGGTACAGGTAGCTATTTAGGACATGTTCAACCCAGCTCATATACATTTTGCCCAATGTAACAAAAAGCACATCAGCACATACATTTCTTCCATTTCACTTCTGCCAGCCTACTGTAAACATGGTTTCTCCTCTGCTACTCCTGTTACATGCTTTCATCAGCCCTTACTGCAAGAAGGCACTTAGTTTAACTTTAACCCAGTGGTCCTCATACCACTCCAAAGGCTCCCCAGATGCTTCAATCTTGTTCATAATGCATATGGAAGGGAGGAGCAAAATGTGGACCATCTGGGGAGCCCTGAGGACTGGTTTGAAGACCACTGCTCTAGCCTCCATATATCCTCCATCTTCTGTTTTCTTGTTTATTCTCTTACCTACTAGTCATAACTCAGTAAACACATGCATAAATGTTACACATTCCTTTAAAATCCTGAGCTTAATCAGGGCTCCAAACGTCTGCATTCAGTTTTGAGTGAGTTCCAAAGGTACAGCTTTTGTTGATGGGAGTGGAGGGATGATTGTAATTGGCTGCTGAACATCAGAGAAAGTGAAAATGAAAAGTGCATCTGAACAGGTATGTGTGGTGTGAGATCTGTCTCAGTGTATGAAAGTTGGCATTTCCTGGCTGAATGAAATCAAAACCACTCTATAATCACATATAAGTATGGTTTAAGTGATCTTATTGCATGGAATCTGATTGTATTGCATTTTGATGGAATGTGTAAACAAACTCATAGTATCTTTTTTTTACTTTCATTGAAAAACACAGTGCCAATGGGGAAACATTGCTGTTTTTCTTGGAAAGTTCACCTCTGCCAGGTGCGTGTCTGCATGACTCTACACACCCAGAAAGCAAATGCATCAAGTTTACCTTTTGGCATTTCAGTCATATTTCAGCTAAACTACGGTGTTAGGATGGCTGTGGTGTTAAATTGACGTCAGTCCGGCATCCTACCCAGCAAAATCCTCAAGTTTCATGTTATTGCCATAATAAGCTTTGAGATATTATGAGGATCTGACGGCAGACATTTGTTTGACATGCAAATTTGTGTTTTCTAAAGCTCATAAATACATGTCAAAAGACTCAACCACCTTCAGAGGCTCAGTTGGTTTGTAGCATCACATTCTATTAGTTCATTTTACAGGTTGACCCAGGCCAGCGTGTTGACTTGAGATCCTCTGGCACGGCACATTTCTGTGTAATGAATATTTGTGTTGTGAAGTGAAGCGTTGAGGTGGATGACTCAGGCTCATCCTTTAACTGCATTTGATTCTGAGTTCTGTTGAAACATCTCTTAATCATCACTCATCAGAGGCTTGCGACATAGCTACAGTTTTCAAGGTTCACCTGCAGCAAGATATTTACCTTTTACCTGGCCACTTTACACACACACACACACACACACACACACACACACACACACACACACACACACACACACACACACAAACACACACACACATCCACACACACACACACACACACACACACATCCACACACATTTAGGTTTACACTCACAAGTAGACACATACGCAGGCACATATACACTGCTATACTCATGTATGCACACACAACTACATACACCTGACTGAGACAGCTGAGGATAAAGGAAGATGTGAAGTCAGCTACAACTTTAAATTTACCTATCTTAGACTTGAGAAGAGCAATCATTTTCTCATTAGCCCTTAATTCATTTCTTTTGCACTGTCGTACTGCAGGGCTGCCATAGAGTTTATCTGGACCCTCTTAATTACTGAGGGGACCCTTAGTTAGAAATGAATCTGTCTGAACTGCTCCTGCAGGGTGAAAACACAACCTGAACACAAACAGCTTGGGTTGATTGTGTTTTTTCCCCACACTAAGATAGATGTGGTCATTGAAAGACTGACCAGATCGATTTGGCTCCGTTTTCCTGGGCTGTAATGAAGTCCTTACACTGTGTATCTTTATAGAGTTAAATAAGGTAGAGACAAATCTAAGGAACTTGTTACTCTCAGAAACAGAAGACTAAGCCTGGAGGTCATGCAGTGAGCTGTAATAAATGTTATCAGAATGTCCATTTCTCTAGATAACTAAATTTCCTGTGAGAATGCTACTAAAGATCTTTGGGCTAATATACATTATTGATCCACACATCTTTTAAAACATACACGAAAAGGACTGATAGAGAAATTTCACTTCACAGCTCCAGATGGTACCCTTTGATAGCCTATAAAATGAAATTCACTTCAATGAAAGGTCTTATATGGAAAACGTGGCACTTTAGATATACTGTAGGCCACATAGTTAATGGCAGATTTGAGAGTTTGGACCAGGTCTTTATTACACAACTTTAAGAATAAACTTTATATAGAGAACTTTATGTGGAGAACTCTCAGAACTTTGGCTGGAGTTCTAGGGGCCTTTTGCATGAGCTACAAAACCAGAAAATCAACTGATTTTTTTTTCACTTTATTTATCATATGAAATTGAATCTATTGGTTGATATTTTATTTAAAAAAAAAAAAAATTATTAAAATTGTCATGTAACCAACACAAATGTGTACAGTTAGATGTTCACCCAAGGTATAACTAAACAAAAATGCATTTTGACCAATCTGAACAAGTTTTGTTGCATTTTATCTTATCATATTAAATGCAGTTGTTAGAGATTAACTGGTTATTAACACTTTTTTAAGGAATAACTGCTAGACTTTTATGCTTTCAAAAACATGTAGCAGTGTCTATGTAGAAGTACGAGAAAGCTAAAGCTAATATTTAAATATATGTTGCTATTCGTGAACCATTAGAAAACTGATGCAAGAAAAAATACCCGTGATTAGTAAAGTGTAGATCTGATGGCTTGACTGTGAGGTTAAAATCCCCAAATGATATGCTTAGTCAAGATAGTTTGACAATTAATTGGTAGTTTTAACTAAAGGACTTTAACCTGACTCTTAGAGATTATAAGATATATTATTAGATGATAATAAGATCATATTAAAAGGTAAGCCCTGGTTTGCCCTGTGTTAATGATATCAATGGCATTTGAAATGCTTCTGTACCTTTTAACTGAAACTGATGGCAGCCAACTATTGGTGCCATTGTAATCATTAGTGGCCATGTAACTTATTTTTTACAGTCATGTATCGCATAAACTACCACAAAAAATCCAACAGAGCTTTTACTTTTGCACTTGTGTGTTGATTTACTGTTCATTATTCTGAAAAGATTGGAGATTCCTTGTAATTATTTACAATCTCACATTAGTTCTTTTGTCATTTGCAGGGTTTAGCCTTAGTTTGGGAGACATTTTATTGAGTTAATGACTGCTTCTAGGATCCATTCCAAAAGCTCTAAATTGCAAGACCATCAATCTAGCCTGGTGTTTCTCACCCAAAGGGAGTCATCAATTAGAAGGCGGGTGCTCCCTGTATTTTGGCCCAGACCCCATACTACCACCCCTCCTCCTCACCTTCAAATGGTCTGTCTAATCTGAGACTGTGCAAAGAAAAAAAAAAAGAGAGAGAGAGAGAGAGAGAGAGAGAGAGAGAGAGAGAAAGCAAAGACAAGAGATGGGTTTTGGTAATAATAATGTGCCCTCAGGCTGAGCTCTATCATCCTCTCTCTCTCTCTCTTTCTCTCTCTCTCTCTAGTTCTGTCTCTCTCTCATAGTGAAAGCCTGTAATAACCAGTGAGTGAAAGAAGAATTGCTTTATGCATGATATATGGATTAGCCTAAATTTTTACATTTAAAACAGCAGTAGAATGCTGGATTATTATTATACATAATCATTATAGGAACCCCTGTGATTTTCTAAGAGCAATATCAGAAGAAAGAAAATGAATAGTAGACTTTATCAAATCTAATCAAAGAAAAAATACTATAAATGAGCAAATAAATAAATACATATTTATTTATGAGCAAATAAATAAATACATATCTATAAATGAGCAAATAAATAAATACATGTTTATTTATGTATTTATTGCAATTTGTTTCGAATAACTCCTAAATTGAAATAAATTCTTCAGATCAGTCTTTATTTGCAACAGAATCATGTAGAAATTGGAATCAAGGCCTGAATGTGTGTCCTGTTGCCAAATGATTTATTAAATATAAAGTAGAGGTTTATAAGAATCAAAACATTCATATTCACTACATCATTTACGTTTAACCTCCACTATGGTTACAAAGGGATGTTGATGATGTGCTGAGGGTCTGGTCAATAACATGTTGTTAAAGTGTCTGATGAGCGACCCCACCATTTGTTTGTAATGCAGATGTTTTCTGTTATTTGTATATACATCACCTTGTCTAACAGTTTAGTGAATTATATATGTCTGTCTGTATATATGTGTGTGTGTGTGTGTGTGCGTGTGTGCGTGTGTGCGTGTGTGTGTTTCTACTGCAGATGGCAGATGTTTCTTTACAGAA
>JBBJLS010000032.1:5269294-5270647 GCA_037577275.1 Bryconaethiops microstoma | reverse complement strand
CACACACACACACACACACACACACATATACACACACACACACACACACACACACACACACACACACACACACACACCCCTGCCCCGTAGTTGCTGTTGTCCCTCTGCCCCGCGCGAGCTGCCCCGCAGGTGTTTGGACTCCCCCCGGCTCAGCAAGCTGGTGGTCGCTCGCAGCGCTGGAGGAAATTAAATTAGCGCGCGGGCTGCACGGTTTGTACACAATACAAAGCCAATGACACGCTTAATTACACTGCTGACACTTCAGCACGAGCCCTGCACAGAAAAAATACGACGTCCAAAGAAAAGACGGATTACAATAAGGACTCAATAAAACAGCCCCCTTTGAATAATGGCTGTGTGGCCACGGCAGTAGTGAAATAAAAGAAGATTATAAAGGGGAACAAACGATTCTCCATTTGCACGCGACTACAGACACGCCCGTCCGTTATCCATCATATCCGCCCTTAAAAAAATGTCCAATGACTCTCTGAGCCTCCAACCGCTTCTGGACCCTCTGTCTGAGGGCTGGTGGGTTTGGCCTGTGGCTGCTGCTGTGGCACACGGCTGACAGGACACTGTCAACAGATGTGTGATGAAAGAGTGTGTTGAGAACATCGCCACAGGCCACAGACTCAAGTTTTGAGAGCAGCCCAACAACAACAGACGGCTGCTGAAGGTCAAACGTTTTTTTAAAATGCAACAAAAAAAAAAAGTTCTGCTCGAGACTCGAAAGTTCATCATATCTAACAATAACCACATAAAAAGAATTATTATTCATTGCGTGTTCTTTTTATTTTGTAAAGATATTAGTTACATATGACTTATTTATTTAATATTAAGTGAAATTAAGTATTGTGTAATATTAATCAAATTAAATAAATTATAAATTCTTTCAGTTAATCGTTTTTCTTAGTAGCAGGAATTGCGATAAAAATGTACCATCCTTAAGGTAGCACCACAATATCATTTTCACAATATCACAATATCATATTTACAAAAGCTCTCTTAACTCAAACACATACTTACACACGGATCGATTTCTAAAATCTTTTCGTTTTTAAAAGCGAATATGCCGTCTAGAAAGGCACATTTTCTTATACAACACAAATTCACTTAACAAAAATATATATATTATTCCATCCATCGTCTACCCCTTTGTAACGCACTCGGGGTCGGGGATATATATTATTAAGATCTTATAATAAAATGATTTTAAATTTATGTCTGAATGTACCTTTCCATAAGCATTTCCTACTTAAGTTAAAAAATACATAAATAGAGAAAATATACAAGAGTTCCTTTAAGACTGTGCAGTCTTATTACTGCAATAACAGTGAAGAGCTGTATATCAGA
>JBBJLS010000032.1:5259294-5264294 GCA_037577275.1 Bryconaethiops microstoma | reverse complement strand
TTCACCTTCCCCTGGATGGAGAGCAGCAGGAGATTCGCCAAAGACAGACTCACTGGTGAGTTTTTTCTTTATCTCTTTCTTGTTACAAACGGCTCGGGTATGGTGACCCTCGCTGAAAATAAAAGGCAAGCGAAAAATGAACGCGGGCGAATAAAATGCACAGTGCTGAAGTAATATTTAGAACGCAGTACTTATGTTGGAGACAAATATAATAATAACAATAATAATAATAATAATAATAAAATGTTATTAATAATTACAGTAACAGCAGCAACAAACACAGTGCTACATAATAGATGTACACTTTTCATGAAGTTGAAACAACATCAACGTAATAATAATAATAATAATAATAATAATAATAATAATAATAGTCCTAAATATATTTATATACGTTTCAGGAAAGTTTAAAATTGTGTAACTTGAGTAAACTACAGGCGTTTTAAACAGAACTTACAATTGCAGTACTTGTTTACACTCCTCTTTGATTATTGTTTGATTATATTTATATATATAAATATATAAATATATAGATATATAATAGCAATATATGTTTTATATAGTTAGCAGTTTTTACATTTTTGTGAAACGTTGCTTATTCTGTTGTTTATTTTGTAGAGTTTATTCAGAGTGGCCTTTGACAAAAACTGAGCATCATTTTCCCTGTCAGGTTGACCTTATTATCTGTACCGCGGTTGATGAGTTGTAGCCTAGAGCAGTCCTAAAGTATTTCACTCTGTCTGAATTAGGCCCGCTGCGCTGGCACATTGAGCTCCGCAGATTATCAGCAGCAGATTTATTTAAATAATGTCTATCCCACTGATTAGCTGAAATGCTTCACGATGCACAAGTTGCTCTGGTGCCAAATTAACTTTCCTAAATCTCAGTATGCCCGATATATATATATATATATATATATATATATAATGAATTACATTAAGTATATATATATGTACTTAATATAATTCATTCTTGATATATTTGCTTTTTTATGATATGAGTTTCATTTTATTCCAAAATTTTTAACTGGAATAATATATCAAGAATAATATACCTCAGCTTGCCTAAACTATTACCTCAATTATTAATTAGCATAGCAACATTACCGTAAAGATTTTTTTTTCTTGTTTATTTAAACGAGACGCCCTGAAGAATGGCAAAAATGAGGTTTTAGTAACAATATAAAAAAACCCTTACGTTTTAATTTTTACAGAAGTGAAAACAACACAGCAGTAACGAGGCCCATGGTATGGAGATGTATTATTTAGAAATAAAACAGCTAAAATTCTATTTATTTTTTCATTATGCCACAGTCTACATTTGGGCAGCACGACTTCAGCAATGACGTCACCGATATTAAGATGAACATGAAGAGCAATATAGATTTCTCTGCATTAAAAATTCACACAGCCGCTCTACTCTCATTAATTATTCAAATCAGAGAATGATATATCCACTGGAAAAGCTCTTTTGTAAATATGCTTATCAATTTTACTCATAGTCACTTTGGGCCACTCGTTTAATATGTTTTATCTTTGCCGTGCGTTCGAGCGGCTCTGCAGTTGCGCAATGACACTTTGGGTTTCACCTCGATGAGTGTGTGGTGGGGAAAATATGTATCTTCTACCGTTTCAGTTCAATTTTATTTTGGCTTTGAGTTTTTTTCCTTTAGATCAACACCATTTTTTGAGAACTGTTTACAACCAGGCCCATCTTTTCTCGACCAGCCCGCAAGCACAACGAACGTTGTTCGTGAATTTCATAACGCGTTTTTTTAACGTCAGCTTGTTAAATATATTAATTTAGAAGCACATTTAGACCATGTCAAAGAACCCCTTTTTCCTTTCTTTCTTTTATTTCTTTCTTGAAAAAATCTCAGACAGAATGTACAGAAACTACAAAGACATACAAAGGTTAGACATATTGCATAATAATTCTGTAATAATCTGTAATTCTCCTTATAATATGACCTTAAAATATTCCTGAATGACCTTATAATATTCCTGAATGTCCTATATTGTTATTTGTCCTGGGAAATTATTATTCCCTGGATTTACTGAAAGATTACTATGAAAATGTAGTATTAGGCCCACTGCAGATATTATACCTTCCGAACAGTCTCCAACTAAACCACAGATGTTGTTTTTAGGACGCCAGGACCTGGGAGAATGTGTTTTTTTATTTCTCTATCTGCTGCTGTCTTTCTTCTGCACTTCCCATCAGGTGTATGAGTGCAGACCTGCAGTGTTAGACCTCATAATCACCACAGTCCGGCCATACCAGTCTAGTCTGGTCTGTTGGGGCCTGAAACGCAACACCACGCGCCTTTTTTTGTTAATTGACTCCAGGGCAGTTTGCGAGTTATTTGTGGACATAGAAAGGCATAAACAGATCAGCCCCTTTCCAGTGAATAAACAGAGGTGGTCTCAACCTCACAGCGGCCCTTATTCATCCAGCCGGTGTGAACCGGGAGGTGAGCTCTAAACGTCCTTAAAATAGAAAGGCGCAATGCAAAGGGCTGCATCTCACACCTGACACTGAGCCGTTCGAGTAAGTTCCCCTCGCCCTATTTCCGTCAGCACGAACCCGGAGCTCCGTCAGAATAACGTAGGCAGCACCGAGGAGGGAGAAACTGGGGAAATGAAATTGCACGCGTCCGGCGCTCTGTCTGAAACGACAATAATCATCTTCCCCCGCAATAAATACACTCTAGAAGGAGCGAGTAGCTCGTGTAGTCATGGAGACCCTCCATGCCTCTTCCCTCCCTGACAATTATTTTATTTGATTCGAAATTTCAATTCCCCGGTCTGTGAGGGGAACATTTAAGAGCGCATTCTGTTTTGCCTCGCCGAGCATAAATAGCGATAAATGCCCATGTTATATTTCAATATCCCTTCCTCCATCGGATCCATTATATGTATATTTATTAGATTGCTACAAAGGTAATATTCGCAGCGGGGAGGCACAGCCACTGTCGCGCGAAGGTGCTATCACGTATAAATGATTTTATTGCTGTCCGCATATTCTCCGAGGCAGGGTCTGATTTTTTGATGTGCCCAAGCTAAATTCTATTACAGAGACATGTGATTTAGAGCTGTCCCTGCTGGCTCGGGTGGAAAGGGTTCGTGGTTTTTTGGTTCTTCTGTATTTATTTGGGGGCAAGTGAGGGTTCCTTGGTGATCTAATAGCAAATTCTGGCCACACCGGACACGATAAAAAGATAAAGAATGCTTTGAATAAAATGTTATTTTTGCAAAGACTGTAAAAATTGCTTAGAATCTTTAATTTAGTATCAGGGCTGGCAAATTGAGATTGAACTGAGACATTTTTATATTTCATCTATTGTTTATTAGACTGCTTATTTTTCTGTTTCAGCCTCTCCCTCTTAGATATTACTCCTCATATTATGCACTGGTTATGCACTATAGGATTTGTTATATATAAATGACCTTTTCAGAGGAAGCTCTATGTCTTCTGGTATTGCTGGGGAATTAATAAAGAAATGTTTTTGATGTGTACAGGGGTATATATTTGTGTGAAATGAGGCATTATGGTTAGACTGTCACCTTTATTTTTCATTTTCTGCAGATTAAAAAGGCTGTTTGTGCTGCTTGCACCACAGTGTAGCTGCTAGTACACTCTCAGTTGAGGCTTCCCTCAGTGTAATAAGGCATTAGTCTTATATCCGATTGATCATGTCATGACCTTGAGAGCCTGTCACTCAAGCTCAGAGCTTTAATTAAAAGCAATCAGGCACAATTATGCACAGGAATGAAGAGGCTGTGTCTTTAATCATATCACAGGCCTGTTGACTTGCCTGGCCTTTGAGGTGGACAGTGAACTAATGAAGACTTTAATATTCTGATGAGAGTAAAACTGCAGTGGGCTCCAAGAAAGAATCTGATTAAAGAATAATTCCATTTTGTTGTGACCATCCAGTATTCCTCTTTGGATGTAGATTCACTACGTTTCAAGGTCGGACTGAAATCGTGGGCACCTGACTCAGTTTTCTTCTTATAACCAAAACAGATCCAGTGGCTGAACTTATGTCCTTCTGTGGCCAGTGTGAACATTTGAAAGGTCCCTCTGAGTTCCACTGGCTGGCTAAAGTGGCCTAGGCACGGAACTTGTGTTACACAGGAGCGTGTCTGAATGTAGAGGATCCTTTTATGTATCCACGAAAAGACTTTTACAGAAAGTCCACTATGGTGTTATTTGTACACTGGCTTGCCAATGGGACCAAACGAGACACTTTATCTCTGTACACATGGGCAACTTGCACTTTCAGGTCAGCTGGACTCAAGTTACTAGCTTTGTTTCTGGATGACAGTAACAGAAGATTGTCTTTTTCCATGCTACATCTGGATATGTCAGTTAGACATATTAAATTGACTTTTTTGGTGCAGATAAGAATATAAAAAGTGAAATATTATGACACAGATTGCCATAAAATACCAATAAAGATTCCAAAAATGTTATTAGCTTGGATGTACAAATGATAATTGTAAGATAATAATTTGCATAAACCTTCTTTGAATATTAAAGAAGTTTTCCATACTCATGCATGTTATTTACTAAAATGTGATTCTTTAAGGCACTTTAAACTGAAAGTTCTTTTGGGAACAAAAGTAGTTCTTCTATGTTACAATTTTTACACTGCAAAGACCCTGTTTAGCACATGAATTCACAATTATTTAATATAATATTATTTAATATACATCATAAAGGACAGGCACAACATGTGAATTGGCCTGTGCTACTAATTTCAGTATAGTTAACACAGAACTGATGAGTTAGATATCGTTTTAAAGTTTAAGATGTATATTATGACTTTTTACCCCTTCCAATATTTCAGCTCAATATCAGCTCAAAAACACTTGAGGAGAATAACCTTTTCTTTAACACAAGTTCAGCAATATATGTACACACACACACACACACACACACACACACACACACACACACACAGACACACACACACACACACACACACACACACA
>JBBJLS010000032.1:5236544-5257263 GCA_037577275.1 Bryconaethiops microstoma | reverse complement strand
CACACACACACACACACACATACACACACACACACACACACACACACACACACACACACACACACACACACACACATTCATGGACATAGAATGGTGTGAACACTGGTGCAAGATGTATTTAAGCTCATATCAGTTACTCTCTATGGTAGTCTTGACTGTGTGCCCTCAGTTAGCCTTGTGAGGAGTGATCACACACACACACACACACACACACACACACACACACACACACACACACACACACACACACATCCACACTCACACATATGCAAGTGGCCTGTTCATGACAGGCACTCTACTGAAGTATCTGCAGAGCCTCACGGCCTCATGCTAGGGAAATACAGACAGGGCCTCCCCCTTTAGCTCCATTAGCTGAGCACTATTACATTATTAATGGAATAGCATGACCAGCCAGGCTAACGTGGCTAACAGTGAATTGAAGCTATAGTACGCACCAAATATCATGACGTCATATGCATAAGGCTAACTGATGTCTGTTTGTGTTCATTTAATGCTCTCAGCATTAGTTTCAGATTGATGCACATTACTGATCCACTCGGAGAAATGTGGACGCTACAGCTGAAGATTAAGGAGCATAATAAATACATCGCGCATACTACACATATTCATTCATACAGACACATATTTTTGATCAAATTACTTTTTAAATTCATACATACAACAAAAGGACACATACAACAAAATGACAATCTTGTTGGCTAAAGCTGTCTGTGTATGTGCTCTACAATGCCACGTTTCGTAATATAATTTGCTCTTTGAGAACAAACGCCTTTTTTTATACTTACACTTCGTGTGTGTGTGATGTTATATTGTGAAAAAGATGTTAGGATGCAAATTCTCTGAAAAATAAAGAGACAAGTGGTCACTCACCTTTTCTCTCCTTTGTGTTACCTTCCCTTTTGTTCATGTTAAATGTCTAGAGTCTTAAAAATCAATAATTTATCAATGAAATTTAAATAGATTAAATAATTTGAATATCTGTCAGTGGGCGTGTGTGGGAAGTGAGAGGGTCTCGGTGGTCTTTAACAGTGGTGGTCCTGTGTTGTTTCTGCAGCAGCGCTCTCTCCGTTCTCCGTCACGAGGCGGATTGGTCATCCGTACCAGAACCGCACGCCGCCCAAGCGGAAAAAGCCTCGCACCTCCTTCAGCCGCGTGCAGATCTGCGAGCTGGAGAAGCGCTTCCATAGGCAGAAGTACCTGGCGTCCGCGGAGCGCGCCACGCTCGCCAAGGCGCTCAAGATGACGGACGCGCAGGTCAAGACATGGTTCCAGAACAGGAGGACAAAATGGAGGTTAGTGACATTTCTGCTGGTTTTGGGAAACAGTTCAGTGAATTCCGCACAATCACCCTCTAAAATCAGAGTTGCTGTGTGGTCTGCGTATTCAACAAAGCTTAATTAAACCAAGTTAAAAATAAATAAATAAATATAATAAATATCATGGCTTAAAATTCAATTAATTGAAATAGTTCTGAGAGTCGGGGAGATTCTAAATGGCAGAGCAACTTTCCTACATTTCTTCCACAGGGCACAGGGGAAATTAATTTTTTTAATGAGAAAAGCAACATCAACATTTTTCCACTGATATCAACATCTGGGTGAGTTTGGAGAGGGTTGTTCAGGTTTTGTTTTTTTATTTATGCTGTTAAATATTTGGCATAGTTATTCATCAAAGTTTCTATGATTAAAAAGACAAATATGGGTATAATATATTACAGAACAATTGGTCAATCGATTTTATAATTTAGAAATATGTGAAAAGTACAAAACAGATAGTTGTTGTATGGATTTTCATTTTTTTCAACGTTCAGATTCGAGTTATTGTCACATATTAAGAAGCAAATATCTTTGTTATTCAAACCACAGTATTTCTAATCTTAAAAAATCTTGCCTGTGGTTCTTGCTGGTGGTCAACTGTTAGAATGTTACACCTTGGAGATCGTGAAGTCATTATATATGAATTAATTAAATGTTACTACATCATTAAATTAGCTTTGATTGCATGCAGCGTGGAAATATACTCACTATGGTGTGTGTACACACTGATCACCCATAATATTAAGACCACGTGCCTGATAATTTGTAAATATCCCTTGTGCTGCTAAAGCACCCCTGACCCAAAAAGGCATAGACTCCATAAGACCTGACCTGTGGTATCTGGTCCTAAAATGCCAGCTGCAGATCCTTTATGTTCTGTATGTTGTGAGGTAGGGACTCCAGAAATTAGTTTGTCCAGCACAGCTCACAAATGCTTGATCTTATTGAACTCTGGGGAAATTAGTAGGACCAACCAACACCTTGTACTCTTTGTCATGTTTTTCAAATCATTCTTGAACAATTTTTGCGGTGTGGCAGGGTACAATATTATCATTGTTGTGAAGGGGTGTACTTAGTCTACAAGAATGTTTAGGTAGATGCCATGTGTTAAAATAACATGCACATGGAGGCCAGGACCCAAGGTTTCCCAGCAGAACATTGTCCAGAGCATCACATTGTCTCTGCCAGCTTGCCTTCTTCCCATAGTGCATCCTGGGGCCAGGTCATCTCCAGTTAATGCTACACAGCCACGTCTGTCTGCATGATGTAAGAGAAAACATGATTCATCAGTCCAGGCCACCTTCTTCCATTGCTTCATGGTCCAGTTCTACTGTGGGTACTTTCAGCAAAGTGCATAGCTGAGCCTTGGGCACCCATGACCCTGTAGCCATTTCACTTGTTTTTTTTTTTCTTGGACCTGTTTTTGGTAGACATGGTCTATTGCATACCGTGAACACCTCACAAGAATTGTCCATTTGGAGATGGCTGTTCACTTCCCCAACTCTTTGACGGGTGCCATTGTAATGGCCATTGTAATGTAATTGTTATTCACTTCACCTGTCAGTGGTTTTAATGTTGTAGCTGATCAGTGTAAGCAGTCTGAACACCTAGACTGTAGAAGGAACATCACAGCTAGCTACACTAGATAACTTATGGCAGTTAGTGCAAGAGCTAGCATCACCATAGACACATCATGTCATATATTATTCTTAATATTAAAAGGGGGGGTTCCTCATTCTTACTTCAGATAGGCAATAACGCTTACAGCCATGTACTTTAATATATATATTAATAATAAATATGTCAAGGTGTACTAAATGATTGTGTAAACAACAATCATTGCCCTCACTTTATTTTCCTTGAGTTGGAGATATATTATCCATAATGTTGATCCATAAATCAACAGAGGTCTAAATAAACTTAAAGAACCAATGATGACCATAAAGCTGTGCATGAAAGTGTACTGTATCTGATTACACATTGTTCATTACTTGTAAACAATGGAATCAAACACATCCATGAAAGGATTCCCCATGGTAGGCGGGCCATTCAGAGTAGCCCTTGACATGTGCAACTGACTCAGTGCAAGTGCATAACTTTAAAAATCGCCAAAGCACTGCTTTAATATTTAATTTGATGAGCCACACTGGGTTGCAGGACACAAATATAGCTTGTCATAGGAAACAATAAAGAACTGGAGTTTTTAGATTGCAGACGTTTGTTAAAATTTAGGGTCTATTAGACTGATCTCCTGTTGGCAGTAAATGCTGTATTTTTGCATCTAGCTAGCCCCCTAACTCAGCCAAGACTGAGATTCATTGAGGAGGCTGCTCGATGCCTCCTGGTAAAACAACACTTTGGTTTTGCTTAGCTCGGCTAAATATTTTCCCTGCATTTTCTTTTGGACATCAATTTTCTTGACCAAGCAGAAGCACTGCAGCTTTTAAAAGCCTGTGTCGAAACTTGCTTTCTAGTGCATTATGGAGCCTATAGGTCTGAATAATTGAGTGCATGTCCATCCTCTCTCTTTAATCCAATATACCTGTTGCTGTTGGCTCTTTTAGAACAAATGAGTGTGCAATCAAATTAAAGGCAGGCTTACTTACCTTAGTTTTATCAACGAGCTACAGTGGGCAGAAGCGTTGCTGCTGAAGTTGATGTATTTATAATGAAGCTGAGTCATGGCCTTTAAGGAATTTAAATTGATTACGGTCATTTTGATGTGACAACTCAGTAACATCACCATTTCTGCCTCTGTGAACCATGAGCAAGGTGAGTTGTGGGCTGCTTGAAGTTAGAAAACATTTTTTCTGAATTGATTTATATTTTTTCCTGAATGTTTATATTTAACTAAAATGATAAGTTGGCTAAAAGAATGATTTTCTGCATATCATGCCTTTTTCCATTAAATGTCTGACCTCCATTCAGCATTCCCTATAACTTACAATCATAGAACACTTTATTGTTAATAACAACAAACACACATATAAATCAAAATAGGAATATATGAGTAAATGATTACCCAACTTATTGTTCGGAATAAAACAATTACAGGCCAGAAGCTCTTACTTGATTTACTGTGTTACAGATTCAACGGCAAATAAGTTTAGACAAAATGAGAAACACTGAATAAGGTTAGAGAACTATAACCTCTCTGTCTCTTCTACAAACTGGAAGATCCTGCTGCACCCACAAAATAACAGTAATGCCTTCTTTAAACCATCATATGAAATGGAGTTCTTCATTTTAGTATATCTGTCTAGCAAAAATGTTGAGAATAAAGTACGCATTTGCATACCTTATGGGCAAGAGTCCTGCCATCAAATGAGTAGTGAGCAATCACATTTCAGTGATGCTGTTAGCCATAATGGGTGGTTAATGGGCACTGGCATGGCTCGGAAGCTTAAAGGCTGACGTTTTGTTGCAGTATTTTAGTCCAGCAAGGCTGACTGGCTTTGGCCATGACTTGAAGTCAAAATTTACTAAAGACTGATTTATGGCAGACATCTATAATCACATTATACATTTTCTGTGACCTCTCCAGATAGGGAGAGTCTGAGATAGACCTCTGGATTTTCAGGGTTTCCAGTTGTTGACCACTTTTTTTCAGTGGTTAATTCCTGTCTGCATGTAGGTTGTATGTTTATACATAATATGCCACAGATAAATTTCCAGTGATAATGTGCCTACAAAGACAATCTCATCTGACTACCAGATTGTGCTGACTGTATCTCCAGAACTTGCACAAACATGAATTAAAACGAGCCAAAAAAAAAAACAAACAAACACCACATGATACGTTGCAAATGTTTTCGGCGCAAACATTTCATTGACTGATCGGCTCATTGTGGAAAGATGAAGATTGTGTAATAATATGCGAATAGTCCGCTCCTGAAATGAAAGGAAGAGTAATTGTGTATTTGATATGATTATATTTCAAACTTCCTGTGTGTTATTAGTAACCTTCATATCTTCATATCTAAGTCACTGATGGAAAGAAACTTCACTTCAAACTTTTGCCTTATATTTGTAGAGCTCCACTTTACTCAAGCAGGTGATCATATTAATATCTTCTGTGGTTGAAACGATCGTTTCTAACTGTAATATTTACCAAATGTCAGTTGAAATAAAACATTCTCTCTATAATGTTTTTACACTCACAAACATTAAAAGGAATAGTTAGTGAAAAATCAAACTTATATAATGTACCACTTATCCCAGATGGGGTCAGTTAATATCTTTAAGTTTAGAAATGCAATTAGATGACTAAACAAAAATACTAGACACTACATTCAGATTGTTATTAAGATCTTACACACTGTTTAAGGACTCAGTTTGACTAACTGTGAACTAAAAACATGAGCAAAACCTCACCACCACAATCAACCACATCAGACAGCATCAGTACTGCAAACTACATCGACAGGACTGTGAGGTATAATTTGGTGACTATTCTAGAGTTCTAGTTTTAGTGGGGTTTTTTTTAGCAACGTCTAGCTTGCAGCTGTAGTTCTAAGCTAAAGAAGTAAAATTTGTGTCTTGGCTGATTAACCAGATCTGGTCTAGGTGTAAAATTGAGTTAACTGTGTTTTTGATGTGTATATGATGTCTTATATAGGTGTATGTCTGCACTAATCCTTAAAACTCCCAGGTTGCTTCTTGTTTGTAACCATTTTAGTCATCATCAGATGCCTTTCATAAAATCTTGCATCAATAAGAAGCTTGAAAAATTAATGTTTGGCATTTTTTGACTGAATCTCATGCAATTTTGAGACATGCCCACTCATATCCACTGCTTTTTCCATGGTTTAACTTACTTCAAAGCTGTAGTTGAGGGCACCATTTTCTCATAGTGGGTGAGGCAATGCTAAATCCTAATAGCCAGTATCTTCTTGCTTTTTAAACAAGGTTAACTATCCACTTTAAAAGGTATCATATTTATTTCTTATATTTGTCTTTGCCCTCAGGAGACAGACGGCTGAGGAACGAGAGGCCGAGAGGCAGCAGGCGAACCGTTTAATGCTTCAGCTCCAGCAGGAGGCTTTCCAGAAGACCCTGAGCCAACCGCTCCAGCCGGATCCTCTTTGCCTCCACAACTCATCCCTCTACGCTCTGCAAAACTTACAGCCCTGGGCAGAGGACAACAAGGTGACCTCCGTCACCTCTGTCGCATCCGTGGTCTGACCCACGCCTTCCATTTGTGTTTGTTAATGAGGAAAAAGGATTTTATAGTCAGGGTTTAATAGGATTATGGGACGGCAGTTAGGGGAACATTTGGGGGTGGATCTCAGACATGCTCATTTGGACTGGTTTCAGGAGCCTAAGCCATAAGTTAAATATATTTATTCTGTGAGAGTCTAGCAGACATCTCACTTCATACAGTCCTGATCTTTGTGTTCTTTTCCAATCATATATAAGGAAAGAATTTAGACTTTTAAAAGCTTTATTTTCAATTATGGTGTGGATGCAGCTTCCTCTTTGTAATGAGATAATACTGGCTGGGAAAAATTGTGGGGGTGGTCAGTGACAGATGAATCTGTTGTGAATTTCTTCATTCCCAAATGGACTGTAACGGAAAGCAGAACAAACACACACTTTTTGCTGATAAATATTTTATTGTTCCCACCTGAATCCGGTCATTTGTTTCATCCCTTACCCTCCATTTTCACTCCTCTTCCTTCAGCTGCCTGTCTAACAGAGGGTGGGACCGCATTGTCCCTTCCAACCTGAAACCCTGCGGAGCTGTATGATGAATTTCACCCATCAAGACGGCTGTTTGTCTACGTGCCATTTGGCATCGGCGAGACCGACGCAGCCATTGACTCGTTTGTTCTTGTTGTTCTTGCTTTGAACTCTCTAAGATGTGTTTGTGATGCATGTTGACCACGTCTCCTGAGCGTACACAGGGACTGAAGACTTGTTTGTTTTGTCCAGCTGGAGTCCTTCTTCTTCACCCAAACTTTGCAAGCAATTATGGACTCGCTCCATATGTATTCCATCATGACATGACATTTAAAGCAGTTTTATATTAAACATGATTGTGACTTCTAACAAAAGGCTATAACATTTATTTCCTTTATGCACTTTATTCACCTGGACCAAATTCCTACATCCTAGTCAGAAAACACACAATTATAAATTAAATCAACAACACACCTATTCTGCAACTGTTTCCATGGAATGTGGTTTGTATAAAAACCTGATATGTCAGGGTGTGTTTGTTGCTCCTGACCTATGCCCATCCAGACACTGTAGGCGTATAAACAAGTGTTATCAACCCCATAAAAAAAGAGTTGAGTCAAAACAAAAAAATGTGTTCTCTCTGGATGCCGCAGCACAGCACTATCAGGGTTCATCTTCAGCGTAGGGGTGTAGACGCACAGCTCTGTTCTCTGCACTAAATGAGCCTTCACACTCCTCAGTACACATGGCTGCCTCTCCCAGGAAACACTGAAGAAGTAAACTGATTAGAGCGGTGTGTGTTGTGCAGCCCCTGGCCCCACCAGAGAATCCACAACAGCATAAATCATGGGCTGTGGTTAGAATTGAAAAACATGCTAGTTTTAATTGAAATAACCAAAACATAAAGATATGTTTTAATTGGAATAATTCAAAACATAAACCTGGTTTTCTGGTCTTCTCCATATCTAAATACTTTTTCCCTTCATACCCTTTTGATCATTAATTAATTATGATAAATAATGAATCTTAATGGGAAATTTCATTAATTTTTTTAAGTTTTGCAAAATTCAGTATTAAGATATACAGTCATTAAGAGTGCTTTTAAGTGAAATGATTGCAGAGAAACAAACTCTGTTTTCTACAGCGGTGGTGATAAGAACCAGGGGTCCCAGTACCCACAACACAAATAAAAACAATTTATTTACTACACAAAACTGACAGTTAACCTACATGTCTTCTGATTTTTTATATGTAATGTTGAGAGTGTTAAATCTGGACACACACACATTTTATTTTATTTTATTTATTTTAGTCATTGACTTCAATTAATATGAATAAATGCTTATTCAGAGTTTTTATTTTCATATTTCACTGTTTTCAAGGTTTCTTACACTTTTCAATTTCTTCTGTGAAAATGATTTCAATTTCTGTTTTTCCTGATAGCTCTCCATGGCTTTCATCCTTTTTAACGATATAAATATAGTTGAAATACAAAAATAAGTAAATTGGGACTTTATGACTTTGACTGAAGTAACTGAATCCTACAAAATAAATAGATAATATAAGTGTCTCTCAGAAATTACAAATAGTTTCTTGCAGAATAGGATTGTACAGTGTCTTTGATGATGTTTACATTCAATAAAACCAACCTCAGCACTTTCTTTCACACACCAAAACAGAACAGTTTTACCAGGTGCTGAAAACGGTTTTATGACGGCTGCTTAGTGCATCAGACCTCTGTCATAACAGTGCTGTCTGTATGCATAAACCAAAACTAGACCCTTTGCAGAAATGTATTCATTGTTTGTATGAGATAAAAGCTCCTCCTTGCACCTGTTTTCAGGGTCAGCACATCTAGCATAACAATGTTTTTAAATTAATTTTCTAAAGCATCGTACTTCCATATTGTATGAGTTCAGAGTGAAATGTCTGTGTTTTATTTTGCAGTTGAATGCAAAGCAGCTCCTATTGGTTTAGTCAGGTTTGACGGTGTCTCGCCTGGTTTGGATCCTGTCATTATGGGGCGGTTGCCCCGGTGACGCCTCCTTCACCCCTATTTCCTCTGCCAGCCCTTGAACAGCTTTCATCTCTCTGTCTCTGCCTTCATGCCGACGTGACTTGGCTCCCTTCGCTAAATTCCTCTCAACCACTGTTTTCAAAACCTGGTATTGTGTTTGGCTACAGGTGCTATGAGCTTCTTTTTTTGTCCACCTCAGTGCCTCCTCATTTTCCCATAGAATGTCACCGCACAAGGAGCTGAAGGTTTAAAGTAAGCCAGTATCACACTTCCTATCTCACTTTATGTTTGCAGACAGACTCCTGTGTTTATCGCCCGACCAGAGTAAATCAGTCTGACCTGCAGCACTCCTCCTAATGGGTTTCTGTGAGGCAGCTTTCATCAGGTGTTTAACTGAACGTAGCCTTGTTGATTTCATGATCTAGAACGGCAGAAACAGACAGAATGTATGACTATACACCAGGGGTGTCCAACTCCGGTCCCGGAGGGCCCAGCACAGTTTGATGGTAGTTCTCCTCAAACACATTCACTAAACCTGACAATTAACTGGTAAGAGGTGAACCAGGTGTTTCTGAGCAGGGAAATCACCAAAACGTGCTGGACACGCATAAACAGCCCAGACAAAACTGTCACATGTGCAGATCATGGCTACACATACGCACACACACACCCGCACACACTCGCACATATGTATAAATACATATATACCTACATATATTTGTGGAAAATGTAAGCTGGGGCTCCATAGACTGGACTAGTTTGTCAATCTGATCAAGCATCCCGCAGATGCTCGATCAAATTGAGATCTTGGGAATTTGAAGGCCAAGTCATCACCATAAACTCTTTGTCATGTTCTTCGAACCATTTTTGAGTGTTTGCAATGTGGCAGGGTACTATAACCTGCTGAAAGAGGCCACTGCCATTTGAGAATGCCATTGACATGAAAGATAGTATCTGCAACGATGTTTAGGTTGATGGCGTGTGTCCAAGTAAGTGATGGACATGCAATTAACCTATATCATATAAAAGAAAATGAGACTCATCAGACCATCTTTCGTTGGTCCATGATCCAGTTGTGATGGTGCAAAGAGTTCCTGTACAAAGAGTCACAAGACTGTCAAATTGGAATCATTATAATAGATGTTGCCATTACATGGGAAGATTTCAAGCAATAGTCTCACGAACATATGTAAAACAACACCCAAACAAAAAAGATTATAAAGCCATAGCAACGGCTTTAAACATCTCTGTGAGAACAACTGGTTTATTTGTATGACAGTGTAAAGTTTATGGAAACACTAACAACTAATCATCCCTGTACATGTGTACCATTTCACAATGTACTCTCAGACTAATGAAGGTAAGACAGCTTTTAAACAAATCAGAACTCTTTAGTTCAGCTTGTCAGGTTTGAAGAATATATCATATATGGAGGTAAACACATAACAATATGGGGGCTATTTACATTTACGGCATTTAGCAGACGCTTTTATCCAAAGTGACTTCCATTCCCTAACTACAGGGGGCAGTCTCCCTGGAGCAACTTGGGGTTAAGGGTCTTGCTCAGGAACCCAGTGCTAGAGGTAGGATTCGAACCCACGACCTCTTGGTCCAGAGGCAAGTATCCTACCACTAGACACTGGGCCATTACATGTCACTGAAGGAAACATAAATGGAGTGATGTACTGTAAGATATCAGAGGAAAATTGAATCTCATCAGTCAAGAAAGGGGAGAAGAACATTTCAACAGCGCATTAATTCAAAACATGTAACCAAAATAATTCTAGACTGGATTAGAAAAAGTTGAAGTTACATGTACATGGTCAACCAGTCTCCTGATTTTTATCCCACTGGAAATGTATGGAGGATTTTGCCATCCATCACAACTTTGGGAAACTCAAGAAGATCTGTAGAGTGAATAGAGTAAAAACTGAACCAAAATGCTGAAAAAGCTAATAACTTTAATGATAAATTCTTACAATAATTATATATATATTTCTCTGCCTTTCACCATGTGACCCCTAGTTAAGGATAAGCAGGTCAAACAATGGATAGATAAAAGAAAAGGAAAATAGTAGTATCGTACTAAATGTTTTATTAAAAAAATAAACAAAACTTGCCGCGTGTGGACCCTTTTTCACAAGCAAGAACACACTCCATTAGTAAAATGATGGATACCTAGACAGGACTTCGACTTAAAATGTAATGGTAAAATTTACACTCACTCTCATGTGGAGATGTCTGAGGAGATCTGAATCTGTGCTGTGTTCTTCCAGACAGATTTACACTCGAAAACTTCCTGTGAAAACAATAAGAGCCTGAGAAAAGCAAGGTATTTGTGATGTTGAGATATTGTTATGGTAAAGTGCTTTATCGTTTATATAATCTTCATTATTATCCTCACCCGAAGTTTTCGTTTTTTATTCCAGCTTAATTTCTGTTTCAACAGTAACTGGAAGAGAACTGTTCCAGTTTTCTTTAACCCATTTATGTCCACATTTCTTTTGCTCCACATTTGTTCTCTGAGCTAATGTCTGAGTTTTTATCACTGAAAGTATTATATGAATGGAGCCTTTTGGTCAGATGGGAATACCGATTTTAAGAAAACAAAAGTAAATATAAAGAAATGTTAAATAAATGAATTATTTAATAAAATAACAAAAATTTAGTAATTACAGTGTTAAATGCACTGTAATTACTACACAAAGCTTCACAACAGGACAAACTATTATTGTTACTACTAAATGTAGTTTCTGGACACAAATGGGTGAACCAATGTATGATAAGCAACAACTGCAATCTGTATATGGTCTGAGAAATGTCACTATAACGGCAGGCGACAACAAGTTAATTCTCACACACACACAGACACAAGTTTCCATTATGTTTTTATTGTGTGTGTATCCCTTCGCCTGCACAAACAGGTCTCAGGCCCTGAGCAGGTCATGCATGACGAGCCCTTTCTAGTCTCACAGTACCAGCATGTCTCCGCACTGAGCTCTGAGTCTGATAGCAAACAATCACATTTGCTTTGTGGTTGAATTGTGCTCTGTCTCAAGATATATAAATTTATAACAAAAAACAACCTGAAAATCTTATCAACCTCTGCATTTTTAAGAGGCAGAAATCTAGTGTGGCCCACTGCCTGCTTGTGTGCAAATATAAAGAAAACGTTAAATGTCTGGTTTCTGCCCAATTGTATCTGTTAATTACCCCTAAAAATGTTATAATGCAGGCCATCTTTGTGAATGGGTGTTTGTAGAAACTGGTTTGACCTATTAAACTGGGAGGTCACAAACCACTAACTTTTTGTCCATCGTTTTGTTTTCTTTATGAAAGATTGTGAACCACACTTTACGGATGCCATCTAGTGGGCATATATATTACAGCATACACAGCTGGTGAAATCCAAGAAAAAATAAATATAATGGCTAATCCAATTTGTATTAACCCACTTTTATAACCTATTGATAAACATCATATTCATAACTGTAGAATAATATGTAAAATAAATGAGCTCTTTTTTAAATTTGTTTCTACTGTTTCTCACACTTCTCACAGTGTTTCATTTAATTTTAGAGTTCTTTAGTGTACTTATTATTTAGTTTTGAAAGTAGTACTATTAGTACTCCTGCTATTTTTATGTTTCCTTGCAAATGTTCAACTTCATTAACCTTAATTAACCATGTTTGTCATATTGAAATCACAGATCTCCTTTGCAAGGGAGACCTGCCCAAAATAGCAGCAACACAGTTAGAGTCCGCCTGTCACACAATAGAGAGGAACAAATATTATTACAATAAAACATACGTATATAAAACACTTGCATACAGAATGCCTGGCCTCCAATGTTTTCACCTGAGCTTTAAAATCATTCACGGATACTATGTTTCGTAAATTAATAGCTGTCAGGCTGTCATTCAAACATCACATTCATAAGTGTAGAAAAATTAACTCTTTTTAATTTATTAAGAATTTTTTAAAAATATATTTCTTATATACTCCTGAATATTTTATTTAATTTGACAATAAGTTTTTTAATGGATGTTTAGTATGCTTGATATTTAGTATGTTCGCTATTATAATTACACAGGTCAACAAAAAAAAAATTTAAATTTGTAATCTTTAGAAACCACAACACACTCTTCTAAACCAGTTTTTCATGCTGATTTCAGATCTGCCTTTAGTTTTTTTCAGTCACATCAACTTTTTGAATTCTGAGTAAATTTTAGTTTGCAATAGACTTGCAAGACTTTTTATCAAACCGCAGGCACCAATCAAGTAACTGTTTCAAATTTTTCAGTGCGAAGTCAGATAGTCGCACACTGTGGCACAGATATAATGATCAGTGTAAGTCAGATACCACTGCTTCTTCAAAAACACTTAGGATATGATTATTATATGCTAATTATACCACTATCATGCAATATTCAACCAGCTTCATCAGAAAAACTGTACCAGTTAGGGAAAAAATAAACACAGATTTAAAATCAGCATAAAAAACACTACAAAACCCACATAAACTTATCTCTGATGATTTTGACCTGTTGACCTGTGTTATCATTATTATTATTAGCAGTAGCAGTTGTAGTAATAGTTGTAGTAGTAGTAGTGGTAGTAATAGTAGTAGTGGTAGTAGCAGTGGTGGTGGTGGTGTTATTATTATTATTATTATTATTATTATTATTATTATTGTTGTTATTATTATTATTGTTATTATTATTATTATTATTAGTAGTAGTAGTAGTGGTGGTGGTGGTGGTGGTGGTGGTATTATTATTATTATTATTATTATTATTATTACTATTGTTGCTGTTGTTAGTAGAGGTAGTAGTAGTAGCAGTATTGGTAGCAACAGTAGTAATTGTAGTAGTAGTAGTAGTAATAGTAGAAGTTGTTGTAGTGGTGGTATTATCATTATTATTATTATTATTATTATTATTATTATTATTATTATTATTGTTGTTGTTGTTATTGTTATCATTATTATTGTTAGTAGTAGTCGTGGTGGTAGTAGTAGTAGTAGTAGTAGTAGTAGTAGTAGTAATTGTAGTAATAGTAGTAGTAGTTGTAGTGGTGGTATTATCATTATTAATTTAATTTGTATTCATAATAATAATAATAATAATAATAATATTATTGTTGTTGTTTGGTATTATTATTAGTAGTATAATTATTATTGTTAGTAGTAATAGTAGTGGTGGTAGTAGTGGTAGTAGTAGTAGCAGTAGAAGTGATGGTGTTATTATTTTTATTATTATTATTATTATTATTATTGTTAGTAATAGTGGTAGTAGCAGTAGTAGTAGCAGCAGTAGTAGTGGTGGTAGTAGTAGTAGTAATGGTAGTAGTAATGGTAGTACCAGCAGTAGTAACATTTTTTGCTACTATAAAAATAGTAGTAAAAAATGCAAGTGCTCACGCTGTCATTCAAACAGAACTGTGAAAACATCCATAATCAAATGTGATGAAAATGTGATGAAATTGTAATGCAAATGTGCTGTAAATGTGATCAAATGTGCTGAAATGTGATGAAAACGTGATAAAATGTGATAAAATTGTACACAATGTGTCAAGAAATCCAAGAACATGCAGAAAAAGTATGGGGCGTGTCCTCCAGGAGCGGTCCGATTGGGCGATTGTACGTCTGTGGTTCTTGTTATGTCCGCTGATTGGTGTACGTAGCGGTCAATCACGATGCCAGGGCTGACGATTTCCGAGTTAACAGTTGTAGCGCAAAAATGGCAGAGGACAGCATCCCAGACCTTAACAGACCTCAAATGTTTTTATTTGGTGAGCTCCTCACATGAAATGGCGTGTTACATAACCATTTGGGAGTGTTAAACATTTGCATCCCACCACCCTACAGCCGTTGTTGTGTTAAGATAGCTGACGAGGTAACTCGTAAGCCAGTTAGCTAGTTAGCTAGCCATATTTGTCTTTGTTTTTAGCCAGCTGGCTAGCTGTATAAAGCCTGAAATGGTATGTAATTATTTAAACCCCCAAATATTGTATTGCACTGTATTTACTTAATCATTTACAAGCTGTTATACTCATTGTGTAGTGTATTTTACAGGCTATCATACACATATCTAGGTTTTGATTAGCTGTATCTGTAATTTTACTAAGAGGGCTGTAATCTGCAGCCATGATTTCATGACTGATTTGTGTTCGGAATCCTCTGTCCTAATGATAATGGTTTTGGTGTAATGCAGGGTGTGTACTGAAATCTGACAAGAAAGAACACAAAGTCGAGGTAGACGATGACGAAGCAGACCACCAGCTGTCACTGAAAGCGGTATTTAAGTTTAAATAGCACATTTGAGAACTCTTTTGCATGGTACACTTTATGTGACTAGGTAGTTTGCAGCCAACATTTCCTACATAACACAGTATTTTGCAATTTACAGTAATAATGCAATTAAGTTACTGTTTAATGTTTTTATTCTGTTTTTGGCATTGCACTCCTGAATATAGCACTTTTTATTGTATATACAATGAAAAATCCATGAAGTCCTGCTGGCATGCATGTTGTAGAAAATATGTTTAACTAAGAAAACCCATATTTAGCAGTTCTGTTTCAATGAATCTGAGTTGAACATTGAGAGTATCTGTAAACTGTTCTTTACCTGTTATCTCTACCCATTGAACTTCCACACTTTACACTGTATATATCTTGTACACTTACACAACTTACCGTGGACACATCAATACTATGCACATATGCATATTGTACATATGCATATCGTTAAATCTTTTTTTTTTGTCTTTGTCACCCTAATAAAGGTTGTATAGTTGCATGCCGTTGCTGCTCTGTGAAGATTTTCACACGAGCTTTTCACTCACTTGTACTGTACCTGTGTACTAGCCATACGTGATGTGACAATAAAAGTGATTTGATTTAATTTGATCTCAGGTGTGCCTAGGAGCAGAAGCTGAGGATAAGTTCCATACAGTGGAGATAGAAGGAGTAACATATGATGGCAAGACAACCAAAATTCCTCTCGCTGTACTAAAGCCATCTATTCTGCCTTCTGTAAGTGTTTCAGACATCTGGAATGCCAATTTAATATATATATAATTTGTATAGATATGTCAATGTGTAGGGAGTAATTAAGCATCATCTTTACTTTGTGTAGCTGTGAGTAATTACTATTTATAATTATTATTAACGCATATTTATAACTAAATTCTTTGTATTATATGTACTATAGGGACTAGTAAATCTTTTAGCATTTGTAGTTCTAGAGAGGCAGTAGCAGATTCATCTTATTTGGAGAAGAAGATTAGAAGTCAAACAGAATCTTTAACCAATAAAGAAGTAAGAAATACACTGTAAACGAAACAGTTTTCTTCTAAATTAATAAAATTAATTTAAAAATCTGCTCAAAACGAGTAAATAAGATGTTGCCTCTTCTATGATTGATGTCTGTACATTTTCCCAGTTTTAAAAACCATGGAATAAAAGAAACAAGTGTAATGTACAACATCTGGGAGAGCCGTAGAATGCGTTCTTGTTACTCGAGTTAATTAGACAGCGGCAACCCAACTGATTTTGCTGGATATATTTGCCGTGTTTAACACAAACAGTTATATGTTAGCTTTGACGTTTTGTTATTACGCTGATATGGTCGACATCCTAAGCGAAAATGCTATTTCTTTTTTTGCATAGCCATGTCTGCTTGTTGAGATGTGCATTTTATAGTGCTGGAAGAATGTGCCTCATAAAAATTCTTTCTTTGCTGAAGCTGGTCGAGTCATGATTGACAGATTATTTGAGGGCTGTGCCAGGATACTGTTTCATCATTAAGACGATGAGCAAAAACTCTCCATGATGTCATTAATTACACCCCTTTTTTACATCAACTGTGAGAAATGGTGTGCTTTATGGCTGTGTGAAAACAAATTTGACATACTTTTGTGTTTGTATGTGTGGGTGGATGAGAACATAGAGATTCTATGAATGGAATATGAGTTTTTTTTTCTTTTAGTCCATTGCCCATGTATATAACTTTTATTTTTTTAAGTTTTGGTTTTTGGCTTGATCCAAGTAAAGTGAGGATATATTGTGAGTGAATATGTCTCTTGTCCAAACTTTTGAAAGAAGAATCAAATCCTGAATTTAATCAGCCTTAATTACAAGCTCCTGTCTAACTTTACTCAGGAAATAGTTCCTTTGTGTTGAAACAGACATTATGTGCTGATTTTGGATGATTGTGCTGGGTGTCTTGGCGTTTAGTATAATTGCTCAGCTGTCATATAAACATTAACCAGAACATCCTCACATGCCATTAGCTGTTTACATCCGGTTGCTATGGACACAAATACTTATGCTTGACATTAAGGAATGTTCATTCACAATCTGGCTGCACCTTGAAATTCCAGAATTGCGCAACGATGTTCTGAAGGAAAGTTTGTTTAGCTTAAGGCCTGTCTGAGAGTTATGAGAGTATGTTATGTTCAGAATGCACAATGACCACTCTTTGGAAAATAACTTGGATTTGTAAAAATAAAACACTAAGCGTGAAAAATGCAGATGCTTTTGGTGCTGGGTGTTTTTTTATATAAGAAATGCTTTAATTAACAATATAATTAACACATTATATTTGTTGTTCAGTGTTGCATAATTTCTCTAGAGGTGCACGTACACTCTCACCCTAATACCAAAAATGTTTTAAGGTCAGTTATGATTTAAGATTTTGTGTTAAATGTCTTTTAAAATGCATATTACTGAGTATGGTGTTGGATTAGCTATGCGTTGTCTGTGTAGACACCCACAGACATTAGTATGCAAAAGAAGACTTTTATAGCTGACTGAGATCATACATGTTTGTAGTAGAAGTTTCTTCTGTGTACACCAAAATTGAAAAAGGAAAAAGTCCTTTGAATACAGTAAACCCCCACTTTAACGCGGATCAGCAGTCAAAGTTTCAGTCCATCGCAGATGTTTTCTGAGAACCGAACTAATAGTTGTTCACTGAAACAAGGACAAGGGGGCATTATGAGGCCCGGACATCACAGCTTTTCTCGTGGCAATATATAATTTTTCTTTGCATTTTAGTGCTAAATTATTAAGAACAATATAATGTACTAATTTTGTAACAAATGTTAACGTAAATTCAGCTACATTTCCATATAAAAAATAACTATACATTTTTTGGTACTGTCCAGAGAACACAGAAAGCGCATCTTGAGATGGTGAAATACTGCTGTACTCAGAGGTGGCAGATTTGAAAGTAGCCAATTCGAGAACGCTATTTATTTCCCCTTGCTGCTGATTGGCTGCTGCCCTTTGACACAGCTGCGGTCCAGAATTTCCCCCATGGAGCAACTCGACTGTTCTTGTGTTGTTTAACAAAGAAAACGCGTGTTTTACAGTACGGTCTATACAGTCTATACAGGAGTAACATCTGTATTTACATTCTAGCACTACGAGACAGCAGTTCAGTGTAAACAGTACAGTACGGATACGGATTTACCTTTATATTTCTTTAAGGGTAGTGTATTAAGCTGAGTTTAAAATTAAATAAGAGTGTTTTGGGAGCGTATTTGGGGGCATATTTAGGGTTTATACTATAATAATAGGCATTTTTAGACATTTTTTTTTACCACATGACAACATCGCGGTTTACTATACGCGGGTACTTTTGGAACGTAACCCCCGCGATAAGCAGGGGTTTACTGTACTTCAGGTTGAATAAGAGTTATTGACAATTTTTGTTATTGTGTTTTGTTTGGGTGATTGTGTTATGATTCTATGTATTTTTTGTAGTTAAGTCTAGGGGGTTTTGAAGTCACTCCTCCAGTTTCATTCCGTTTGCAGTCTGGCGCTGGTCCAGTCTACATAAGTGGGCAACATTTTGTTAGTAAGTTTCTATCTTTCTCTCTCTATTATATCCTGGAAGTCTTGCTTGCTCCTAATACTATTAAGCAAATGTATATTAATGACTGCCATAGTATTATGTATTTTTGTGTATGCATTATGTATTTGTTGTATTTAGGCGTTAAGGATTCTGATGATGAGGATGAAGAAGAGGAGAATAATACATCACCAGTGAAAAGACCATCCAATGTAGCTGCTGGGAAAGTACCACAGGTAAGCAAATATTGTCTGAAATGTGTGAGTATTTGACGCTGTATTTTCCACACTTACAGTTCCACTGTTTAATCTCGGATCTATGCATCTATTTATGTGTTTTGGAGCTGCATAATCGTACATGGTCTGTATGCACGTGGGGATTTGTAGTGTAATCTGGAAATTAAACCCATAATTTAATCAAAGATTTCCTGTCAAAAGTTTAATTAAAATAAATGTTTTACAAATACATTTATTTTGGAGATTATAACCACCAAACGTATTGTAAAAGAGAGATGGTGGTGGTGCCAGAGCAGTTAAATATATGAGCACTAAACTTAAAATCTGTCTTGAGTGCCAAATGTCATGCAAGCTGCATTAATAGTAATATAGGTTGCCAGTAACATCCCATTGAGGGGTGAGAATGAAGTAAAGAAGAACAAAATAGCCGTAGGTTTGTAAGTCTTGTTAAATATTACATAAGTATTACATAAGTGTTACATACATTTTGAGTTTATGAAGTCCAAAAAATTGTTTGCTGTTCCGTGTGTAATTTTAAATAATTTCTCCTGCCTTTGCAGAAAAAGCTCAAATTGGAATCGGATGATGAAGAAGATGATGATGAAGACGATGACGAACATGATGATGATGATGATGATGATGATGATGATGATGAGTGAGACTTTTGATTGAAATAAACTGACATAATTTAAGATATCTTACATAGTCAGTAAAAAGAAACTGTTCTGATAAATGCTGTAATTTTAACCCAAATGTGTATTGACCCATTTAATTTAACTTTGTTTTTTTATTGATTTTTTTTACATTCTTAGTGATGGTGAAGATGAAAAAACAGTAGCAAAGAGCACTGTGTTATCCCCCAAAAAAGTAAGTGTTTTTATTTGCCTTGTTATGAAAAGAAAGAAAAGGGAAAATGCAGACACATTGCTGTTACTATGAGAAAAGGAGTGGTTGGCCAGTAGGTGCCAGTGTCTACTGACTGCAGAGAGACAGAGGAAAAGAGTGTAAAAGAGATGAAGTTTCAGAGAAAGACATGCCAGGGTTCTTGCAGGGTCTAAAAAAGTCTTAAAAAGTTTAAAATTCAGACAGTTAAATTTAAGGCCTTAAAATGTCTTAAAAATGCCCAGATTTTCATCCTAGATCTTAAATTTAATTTACCCGAGTCTTAAAATTCTTACCTCACGTTCATTCCCAAGAAGCGTTGTCCACAGAAAATAGTAAAATGCTGTAGATCTAATCGATTGGTTGCATTTTCTGGTCTGCACAGGTGTTTGCATGGTGTTAAAACTACAAATCCCATTGCGCGATCACTGCAGCTAGGCAATTATCCAGTTTGTTTACTAGGCTACCTTTCCCACCGAATTCGTGAAATGCATACAGTCTATGATGAAATGTCAGCAGATCAACAGGTTGTCAAGCAAGGCTCTCAAGTCTCACGCATTTCAGCAAGTTTACACGCTCACACGCCACACATGATATTTCTCACTCTGAGAAATGATTAACTTCGCCACACAGAAATTACTAAAGCCTAGACTAGTCAAAGGCACACTGCTCTGAGCTCAGATAGCTGTCTTGAATTAGCGACCT
>JBBJLS010000032.1:5189002-5236199 GCA_037577275.1 Bryconaethiops microstoma | reverse complement strand
GTGTGTGTGTGTGTGGGTGAGAGAGAGAGAGAGAGAGAGAGAGAGAGAGAGAGAGAGAGAGAGAGAGAGAGAGAGAGGTTAAACAAAAAGTAAAGTACAGACAGTGCGAGAGGTTTTGCATGGTGGTTGTGTGTGTGTGTGTGTGTGTGTGTGTGTGTCTGTAAACACTCTTATGCCAAAGTGCATTTGTGTGTGCATACACAGCCACGAGCCTGTGTGTATTCTCATGTGGGTAATCTAACAGATTTATAAGCATATCTCCCAAACTGGGTGAAACAGTGGTGTGGTGGCGCTGTCGCCTCACAGCCATAGGGGTTTGTTTCTCTGCTGGGGTGACCAGGGTGCTTTCTGTATAGTTTTTCTCCCTGTGTCAGTGTGGATTACTGTGTAGTTTGCATGTTCTCTCTGTGTCTGTGATGGCAGTACTAAATCATCCCTGGCTATGACTGTGTGCATAAATGTGTTTGTCTATGTGTCTGCCCTGCGATGGACTGGTGACCCACCCAGCGTGTTTCTCTGCCTTTCACCCTATGAGCACTGAATAGACTCCAGAACCCGCCAAGACCCTGGTTAGGATAAGCAACTCAAAAAATAAATGATCTCCCAAACCACCCATAAATTCTCAACATAATATGTCACAAACCCTGTAGAGTGTTTTATCAGGTCCAATCTATGTGAGTACCTACAGGAGAGTTATTCTATAAGACTAGAAAAATAGCCTGCTCTGGTCATTCAAATAACACTGTTTGATCTGCCTCTGCACTACTGATCATCATAAGCTTTTTTTTTTTGTTGCTTTTTTCTCATCATGCATCATTATATGAAAGTCTACTGGCCATTGCTATTCAGAGAGCACCTTAAAGGTTTTGAAAGTGTGTATGGTACACTATAAAGATATTCTAAAATGATACAGAGTTGCCAGTAATAACATCAGCATATGATATTGATTATGAGTGTCTTATGTTCCACGTTATTAGTCTTACAGGGGGGTAAATTAGACTTAAAAACCCCACTGGCTAATCTTTGTGTTATACTATGCTGCGCAGATGCAACTCGCACACATACACACATACACACACACACACACACAAACACTTATAACAGATGCCCCAGATCATGAGCAGCTGCAGGACTCCACCCTTCTGCCTTAAGGTCATTTTTTTCTCATGACAGACCCTCACTCTCTTAATCACTCCATGCACCTTGAAATAGGGAGAGAGAGAGAGAGAAAGAGAAAGAGAGGATTACATATTTTGTTGGCTTTTTAAGTGAAAATAAGTGGCAACCTCTACCTTGAACAAACTTTGGAACAAACATAAATATGGCATCTTTCTTTGAACATTAGTGTACCATTTGCTGAGTTTAACATATTGAGAAAAAAATGTAATCACTATCAAATGTGCCATTTACTTTCTACTTTTTGGGGATGGTTGGTAGCCTAGTACATAGAAAATTGCGATCAGAAGATTGTGGGTTCAAATCGCAGGACAGCCAGTGGCACCACTGAGGTACTCTTGAGCAAGGTACCATCCCCACACACTGTTCCCTGGCCACCGTGCTGCTGGCTGCCTGGTGCTTCACTTGGTGAATGAGTTAAATGCAAAGAAAGAATTTCACACTTTGTGGTGTGTTCATGTGTGACTATATGGGGCTACTTTACGAATACCACATTTCATGTTTATTTTTTAAATACATGTTAAAAACATGCTATTTAACCAAAGGCACCCAAATTTTAGCTTCAAACTAAAGCAAAATGCAAAAATATAAGTGAAGCTTTGAGGGATGGAATTGCTCTGTACTGCCCCCTAGCTGCAGCTTCCTTTTTACCATAGCTGAATAAGAGAAGAGAAGATGGGCTATTAAAGCAAAGATGCTTCCTGCTCATCTCTGCAAAAATACAAACAAATTACACAGATACATTTTTCTCAGGGTGCTCTATTCACAAGCACATATTTTAAAATTTTATTGCAGCTAAGGGTAACAATTCACTGTAGATGAGCTTTTATAAGAGTATGCCTACATACACCATGACAACTTCATGACAACAAGCGCTAGGTATCATTAAATGTATGGGAGCAATGACATAAAAATCTGACTAAAGCAGCCTTTATGACAACTGAATGTGTTTGAATGAGCCTTTATAATAATTGTAATATAGGTTCATGTCAGTTGTCATAAAAGTCATATGTAGATGTTACATAGCTTTACGAATGCACCCCTTCAGTACAGTGTAATCAAATCCAGGAATACTAGATTTTTATCAAATCTACAACCTCCAATAAAAATACACTATAGAATTCTCATTCCAGTTTCAAAACTGTAGGAATGTGGTGATTTCCCTGCTCTGACAAACCAACTTAAACTGGATTCATGAGATAGTGAGCTGACTTAGGGTAGTGTCAACAAAGGCTTGAATGGTTGAAACATACGTCCAAGTTTTGTGCTTTCTTACTTTTCTTCACAAAAAACGTAAGGAAGAAAAGAAAAAAGAATGATCATAGAAAGCATTTCTTGTTAGATCATAGACAGCATCTCCCAGGTGGGCTGGGAGATTTGGTGGAACTTTCAGAATTACATCACTTAGCGTCGCTGAAAGCACTCAGACTAACAGTAGATGTGAAATACTGACACATAGATCAGGTGTTATCAAAACTGAAGCACATCCAACAACACTGGCAAGCAGACCATTTTATTCCAGACAGTTTGGCTGGCCCCAACTGTGTAACTCAAATTTTAATTGCTGCTCAGACAATGATCTGTCCAAGAGGGTCTACACTGGTTTTCTCTCTGAAGCCAGTATCAAAACCAAAAAAGGGTTAGAAGGAAAACATAGACCAGAAGGAATTAAGAAGTTTGAACAGAGAAGAGAGCGCTCTCTGTCCGAGAGGTCTTAGGTCAAACAAAGCCTTGAGAAACATTGATCTTAATTTTTTGGCAGCCCAAACATTTACCTTTACATCTTTAAAAGGAATGGGTCTGTAGCGATAAACTTTCTGAATAATCTACTTTAAAGTTTCTCTGCAGGCGTTTGAACTGTTGGGTATATCTCTTTCTGTCTCACCTTTTCACACATGCCTGTAACTGATTGAACCACACTGACCAGCCAAATGGGAAATCAATTTCCACTCAACACGGCTTGGAGACTGCAGCCCCCCACCTTATCAAAACCTGTCTCTCCCATCGACGCCATCTTACACACTTAATCACCTCCCTCTGTAAGACCGGCTAAATGCTGAACCTATTTAAATATGGCACTGGTCCATGGGTTCTACAATGAGATTTTGGTAAATGTGGAGATTGGAAGGGAGTGAATTACTTTGATACATAAATCAGGTGAACATCCAGTGCAAACAAGCCAACAGGCAACATTTTTGTTTTAGGATACCACAAGGAACTGAAACATGTAGACAAGTGAACAGCATAGTAATTTGACTAGTTATTTGTTAGGCCTTTGTTGTTCTGTTAAGAATTCAATCACCTAATCCTCATCAAAGTGAATCAGCATAACATAATGTGAAAAAGGAAGAGAAGATAAGCTGAATCAACAACATGACTATGCCACAGGCAACAGCTAGCCAGGCGCTGCCTCACAGTGCTTTGACTGACTCAATCAAAGCGGATCTCAGCCACCTGGAGCGAGGCCCACAGAGCATCTACTTTGCAATCAAAGCAAAAGGTGACGTCAAGAGGAGCGTCCCAGAGGCTGATGGGAGATAGCAGTTCTGCTAACTACGCGCTCTTTGTTTATATGCCCCCTAGTCATTATTTGGCTCGGCTGATGAGCGAATCAGCCTTAATTGTTGCAGGAAAAGCCACAGTCATCTGCCAGGATGATCTGAGGAAAATGAGGTTCCGTTAAAGATGACCACACTGGAGCTGGGACTGCCTTCCCTCACCCTCGGGCATGCATGTTGCTTTTTCTTTGGCCAAGTCCCGCACATGTTTCCATATGAGTGGGGGACACTCAGCCACCTGGAGTCTGACATTAGTAACAGAGGTCAGTCTTTCATCCTGGATTATGAGAGCCTCCTTGGGTTTGTCTTTTAATTTTCCTTAAGAAGTGTACTGAATGAATCAAGGTGGACATCATCCATGTGCCGAATAAAATCTTCTTCTTGTGCGCCCAACCTTTCCCTTAAATGCTGCTGCAATTAAGTCCATCTTATTGAAGTTCAACATGTAATGCACCAGAATTCGATAATTTCACTTCATTTCACTCTGAACCAAACATACCAGAATCAAAAGTCAAGGTCCACAGTTCCACAATTGTTTTACCTTTGCACTTATCAGGACACAGTGTTCTTGACCTAAATAATCGTAATAGTAATTGCCTTTGCTCTGCTGATTGCTGGCTGAAACTGTGCAGGTTTGTAAAAACTGCCTGTATTGTACAGTGCTCTCTCAGGCTATAGTCCTTTAATCTCGATAGAACTTTGATCCACCCTCTGATCAGGACTTGCAGGAAAATTAAAGGCCTTCCACTCACACACAAATCTTCTGCTGGCTGGCGCATTTGCCAACGTTTGCACTGTCCAGTCACCATGTTAGCATGCCAAGCCACTCAGTATTATGCAGACAAGCTGAACCAAAGCAGACAAAAAACTTGGAGAAGTCCCTTTGCCATTTTGCCATCATATTGTCTCGGACAAGCAGCAATAACCATTGCCTTAAGAACCTTTGACACAGATCCCATCTTAAATGACCAGTTGCAGATCTCAAGGTAGCAGAGGGCTTGAGATTGAACATCTGTGATTTCATCTATAAGAAAACAAGGTAAAACCAAACACTTGACCATTGCTGAAGTTCTGTGGTTGAATGGATAGCAGTAGAAGTGAAATTTTTCTGTGTCTGTGGTTGGGGGTGTTTGGGGTGAGAGAAGGACACATTTAGTGTTGCATAACATCCACTTTTTTCATGCACATTTCAACACAGAGTAAACAATTTGATCTTCTAGACTCTACTACTAATCTTACCCCTTACTCCCTTGTATAGGAGACCCCACAGACATGAGGGGCACCAACACACAAACCACTTACACCCATGTCTAATAAGATTTTCCATGTCTCACAGATCAACCCCTGGGACCCATACCTGGCAAAAGTAAACAAGGGCACAGCTCCGTCGTAATTGATGGTACCCTTCCCTTTCATACAGTAGATACCTGTCAAACAGTGTTGACCAGGCAGCGCAGGTTACTGAAGATTTGCAACACAGAAGGATTACCCAAGAATGCCTGACTTTGATCTCTCTGCACTTAGCCTTTGATTCATTGTAATTATTCAAAGGAGTGAGTTTTTTCTTTTTTTACCAACACAATGATGAATGGCTCTAACGATTTCTTAATTTTGAGCTAGTGAGGCAGCCTTATCTGTGTGTGTGTGTGTGTGTGTGTGTGTGCAAGACTGTGTTTCGGTGTGTGCTTCATTTGTAGAGAAAAGAAGATATATCTTCTTAAGTATTTTTTTTAATCTTTTCTCTTTACAGCCATAAGTTCTGAAACAAATCTGTTTCCTCCTTTATTGAAGCAATATCAGCTGCATCCTCCTTCACGCACACTAGAAGAGAAAGTTCGCAAACTTCTCTGAATAACAGTGCACTGTGAGCTCGCATTCAGGTGTTTCTGAACATTGGTGGCCCTGAGCAAAACTTCCCTGTGGGTTCCCCACCGAACACCCTTCATATCTGTCAAGTTTGAATACAAAGACACTCCCAAGATTAGCTGCTCTATTTAGCTGTCAGTTACTTACAATGGATTATTACCATAGTTGATGACTCCAAGGGAGACCTAGTAAAAGTGTGACAGTTTTGGAAAGTAAGAGGATGAGAAAAGGTGTCATTGTAGTACTAAAGTGAATATGAAGACAAGAACTAATTATTTGTTACCAATTTGTTACTAAATAAAAGATAGAGGTGTGGAATGTTGTGCTGTCCCAACTAGTTGGGACAGATTTTCTCTCTTATATATATGTCATAATACTGTTGTATATATATCTTTTTTGTTCTGCAAAAGCCATGCCTTATTAGATGCTGTAACATAAAATGTTAGAAATAACATTGTAATGATTATGCATGTAATTTTACAGATTTGGCCAGTTCAGTTTGTCAATTTGTCACTAGATACTACCACTAGCTTAACACTAACATATCATCACAACACATATAGCAGAAATTGGTATTATAAGAGCTGGGGTATTCAAATAAAAAAATGTTTTATGAAGCAAAATAAAACATTTCTGCATTAAACATTGCCATGTGATAACAAGCATGGCTGGTGCATGTTCATGAATTATTGTGAAAAAGGTATCTTATAATGTTGATGATTTTTTTGTCATTGTCCATTATGGTATATTTAATAAAAGGAAGAAAATAATTATTTATTGGTTTTTTAGTTCATTTTAAGGAATTCATTTTGTTTAGACAATAAACTGTACTTCATATTAATACATACACAAAATGCCTTGCTTGTCAGATTGGATTTTTAACCAATTTGCATAGACAATTAAAACAATAAAGCCTATGTCAAAGTTTGGAGGGACAATTTGAACAGCCTGTAAAAGAACAGGAGAGAAGATTTAGTTGGATAGTTTTTATCATTTATGCCCAAAAACTCAAAACTTGAGTCAGCTGAACATCTTACAGGACAGGCTTAACAGGCTCCCACAATTCAGAGACAGATTTAAAGGTTAAATCTTCACTGAAGAAGTCAATTTGCATAATGGGGAAGAGTTTGACTAATTACATAGAGCCATTGCGTTGCAACCATATCGCCATCATTGATCTAAAATAATTACCATTATAGCTTGTTGGAAAAAGAGAACAATCAAAAATGTTTTTGTTCATAGGCAGTTAAAAGTATTGGCTATATGTCAACATTACCGATGCTTCATCTGCTAATACAGTCTGTCAGTGAAACTTCAGACATCATTCTCATCTTAACATCTGTTGTTAAGGGGACACCCTTTGAGTCAGGGTCCCCAAGCAATTTGCTTTCTTCCACATTTACTTTTGCTCCCATTTAGCTGAAAATGCATTTTCAACAACAGTCATTATTGCCTAGAAATAAAAGCATGTGAACTGCCAAACCATAGGGTATTATATGGAATGTGGCTTAGGTGCGTGACACAAATGTCTAGATCTGAAATGTGCTCAGATCTTGCGCGTAATGTGCCATCAAATCAGAGGAAGTGTAATCCACTGAACTGATAAAGTAAAGAATATGAATGGAAAGGAAATAAACTGCAAAACACGGAGAAAGTCTCGTTCCTCTTCTCGTTGTCAAAGTCGACATAAACCTGAGGTTGCATGCTACCGAAAGACAGATAGCATGGAAGATGAAAGCATGCCTGCATGTAGGTCAAGGGAGACTAGACAAGAGAATACAATCTCCAAAACAATCCCATCCTTACCTTAACGCGGGTTATAAGGGTTCCCCTTCTTTTTTTAAGCCCCATCAAAGCTCCCCAGGAGAGGTGAAAGGAAAAACACAATGTTAATGTAGCTGGACCATCAAAGACGACCATTATCTGCCACTGCAAACTCACAACATATTTGAGGTGGCGACTCTTGGGCGGTCGGGGCCTAGTGATAACTGTTTATCGGACGCTATCATCATTTCCAGAGTTGGGTCAGCTGCTCTGCCTGGGTAAGTGCGGCTTGTTGGCGATGGATTTATACATTGGGCTCCACTGGGCTGGTTCTCATTTCTCGGTCTAGGCTGATGTTTTAGTTCAGCCCGTATGTGCCCAAATGGCCGTAGCAAGATAAGACAGGCATGGAGTAAATGAGGAGGGCACATCCGTAACAGAGCAGATTCAGCTGATGAAGAGCTACAGAAGATGCTTCCATTTTGCAACATTTTGGATCAGACTGAAGACCCGTGATGGAGAAATTTGATTCATGATAACAAGCCGGAAATGGTAAATTATCAGTTTATCACTGCTGAAGGACATAACTTTAAAGTAAAAGCCTCTCTGTATCTTGGTTATAAAGAGTCTTTGTGAGTGCAGTTAGCTTTCATGGTTTTCTTAAGGAGCACACAGTGGAGTTCATTAAGGCCTTGTTATTTTATCTAAAACCCAAATTAAATATCTAAATAGATTATTTACCTTGAATTAATTGTTCAGTATGAGCTGTAGTAGTACATAGTTAGATGTACTTTACTTGCTGATTACTTACTAACTTTACTTAGTAATTACTAATAATTTTATATATTATGTATTAGTTGGATAAGTGCTTTAAGACCTTGTTATGAAAATTATTATTATTAAAGTATTCCCAGCTTGCATATTTTTGACTACTGAAAAGCAATAAAATGATCTTTATTTTAGAATATGAAATACACATTTACTTACTAAAACTCTTGGAATATGGAACACACCTTGAAATATTAGTGACTGATTAAGCGCCTATTAGCTCTAAACCAGTCACCTTCAATGGGCACTTAATAAGTGTTTCCGCCTATTTTAAAAATGTGTATTTAGATGATACCTTCATCCCAAAACCTAAAATAAATTGTTACACTTTGATTTAATAATAGGTGTTAAGAACAGTGCAGTCTATATAATATTACTCAGTGGATAATATTAACTTATTAACATTAACACAACTTAGAGAGCCCTGCAACCTTTTAATTTTCATTAATCACAAAACAATGCACACTGAACTTAGTGACCTCCAGGTGTTTCACAAGCTTGTGTCTATGAAGTGTTTATGTTTCGGCGGTTCCTCTCAGGGCAGCTACGCTACCACTGCACTGGCCGCCGCACCACCCTTAATACCTGTTTAAGGTGCTTGCTGTTAAAGTATACTTTATATTGGGCCTGGTCCAACATGAGCCAGTGCTGCAGGAATGCAGGGGGGATGCCAGGCGAGCACCTCCGCTGCTCCTCTAAGTAAATAGGAGTTTAGGGTGCAAATGCCTTGCCAGTTCAACTGAGACTGAAATCTCCATTTCTCAAAGACAAGGGTCCAGATCTTGTCTTTTTTATAAGTTGGTGACTTATGAGGAACTGTCCATTTTTAATAACTTGTAATAAGAAGATTCACATAACATTCTGGCTGTAGTTTACCTGTTGAGATTATTCTGGATTGAGATATCTTTACATGTTGAGGAATCACTCTAGTCCTGAGCCAGCCAACATATCTATAAAGCACTCAGACTTTGGGTTTTATAAAGTACTCTTTATAAAGTACTTGAAAATAAGAAATACACGTTGCTTTATTTTGTCCATGTAAACATCAACATAGACAATATTTAAATAGATTTGTTCTACAGTCATGATCTGTTCAAGTTATTTCTAGCCATAAGGAAAAAGCTCAAAACAACGTTCGAACGAAAAACAATGAACATTTTTTATTTCAGTATTAAAAAATGTCTTGATCTTGAACCCTATTGAAGTTCCACTTCATTAAACAGACTTTAACTGTTAATTCCTACAAAAACCTCTGTAAAGATTATGAGTGTTCTGAAAGGGATATTATATTACTAGTCAATGTGTTTTATATTTTGTTTCACAATGCTTATCCTGGCATACACACTTGATAAAAAAAAAAAAAGAAGACATGAAGTTTTAAAGCTGATGTGCATTAAACTGTTTCATGAAATGGATTCAGCAACTGTACTCAGAAACTGACATTTAAAAGTGACACCCTTCCCAACCTTCCTCCCCCATCAGACTGGGTCTAGCCTGTCTTGACAGATCCCCTCTGTTTCCCACCTGATGGGACCACCTGAGTGTTTCCCTGAGGCTGAAATCAAAGAGGGCTATCAGGCCCTTTGGGATGATTACACTGGCCCTCCTTATACCTCTTTTGGAAATTGCTCTGGCAACAGAATGCACACATGTCTTGTTGGGTGGAATGAATTAGTGAAATACTGGAGATGGAGAAAACTTTATGGACTTTACTGAAACTATAGGGATATTTTTACTACCCTTTACTGATATTGCTGCTGTTAGAATAAAACTCTTGACTTATACTAGCTTAGGTCAATGTAACAGGATTTTTAACACATTTTTGGCCCCTTTTGTTGGTTCATGAATGATGAAATGTTCATATAGTGCAACTTTTTGTAGTCAAATGTAAAAGAAAGAAAGAATTAATGAACGAACAAACAAACAAATAATTAAAGTAAAAAATGGAGAGTCAAGGTTTTGTTTGGTTTTGTTATGGCAGCGGCAGCGACGACTACACACACACAGACACACACACACACACACACATTCACTCTGTTTTTCTTACTTGCTCACTCACTCAGGGTGATTAGGCCTGGTTAAATCAGAATACCCAGGGACACGCCTAAATTACTGCAAAGGGCTTAAATAGAGCAGAGAGACACAAACAGAGGCAGAAGACATCTGCCAATGGCAAAAATGTAATGCCAGGCGCTTTTAGCTCAGTGTAATCCCGTGCTCTCCTTTAGCACCACCTGCTGGTTACGACTAGAACATTCCGCCAGTCAGTAAGAAGCACTATAATTTCTGTGAGTCTTTTACCAAAAAAGTCTTCAATCCATTGTGGGTGTCATCAATTAAAGATGGATGTCAGAATTCAGTAAAACAACGCAGAATATCTCAATGTTACAGTATCTGGGTGCCATCAAGAACAGTCTGTTCTGAGGGCCTCCCTGCACATGTACTCAGTTATCCAGGTCACAGCAGAGAAAACACTCCGCTCATCCCAACACGTACCATTGACAACAGACTGTGTGCCTATTAACTTAGCGGGTTATTGGAGCTGATGGGCTTCAAAGGCCTCTGCTCATTGAATCCTACAAACTATAAACTTTGTGTTAACATTAAAATAGTCATAAATGAAATAGTATTAGTTTACCACAAATAAAACTGCTATTATATATCTACCACAATCACTACAGCTGGACTAAAAATTCACAATAATTTCACTGATTATGGAAAAAGGTCTAAAACAAATTCCCCACCCTACTAACAAGGTCAACCCAGTTCCAGATCAGAACTGAAAGAAAATATGTACAAATCAGTAGCACAATATCTCTTTCACTCTTTCTTTTTAAAGCTTCCTATTTAAAGCATCAAAACAACTTTACAATTCCCGTTATACACAGGCCCTCTTCCTGTAAGAGACTCTTGCCCTGGCTGTGCTCTCTCCGTCCCACTCGGCAGGCAAGGCCCTGGATGGGGCACAGGGCTCAGAGGGGGCTCTTTTCATTAGCTTGCCACTTGGCAGCTAATTGCCAGAGGGGGGTGAAAACAAAAAGCGCGGTGTCTGTCCTTGCATGCTCTGATTGCTCCGGGACAGGGGGGGAGGCAAAAGTCTGTGTGCCCAGAATGGAGGGCCTCCCCCTGGCATGGCTCTGTAAAAGAGTCCCCCCCCCACCACTCCTGTTCTGAATGTTTGTTTGGTTGTTTTTGGAGCTCAGGGTGAGCAGGTCCAGGCCAGGGGCGCTTGAAGCAACATGGTGGCCTTTCTTCTTTATTTCTCTCGTTCTCTTCTGAAATTATACTCACACACACACACACACACACACACACACACACACACACACACACACACACACATTTTTGAGTTATTTTTATATTATTCTTTGTTATTCTGACTCAATTGGGAATTTCCAAATGCTTTCTATTCCTAGGAAAGCCACTTTTCAATGAATCAATGAGATAGATTGTTTCCACTTGTCAAGATCTAGGTTTTATTTAAAGAGAAGTGAACGGTATCTTCATCTCCTATTGTGGTTGGTAAAACATGTTGTTTCCCCTTCACATGAATTAACCTAAACAAGAAACACACTGTATTGCTCTGTGGTTTCACTGACATGTTTTCATTTCCAATCTCACTCTCTCTCTTTCTGCTGAATTTTCCATTTATTGAATGTTCATTTACCTTGTCTCTCCCAAGCTTTGATCGGCTTTGACTGCCAGGCAACGTGATTAGAGAGCTGCATTATTTCAATTCATAGAGGGAGCAGTCAAAACATATTAGATATCTGTCCAAGAAACTGAGAAAAAAGAAGGCCTCATTGTCCATATTCATTGTGAGTTCATGTGAACTGTTTAAAGCAGTACACTAAGTTTGGTTTATATTTCTTTTTTCCCTCTCTCATGTTTTGTCTTTGTCAGTGCGTCCTGGTTATAGGGCTTGTTTTGAATAGAGTGTGAATTCAAAGCCCTGTCAGTCAGATGTGCACTGACCTCTGGTAGTCCTCAGTGTTATGACGGTGCCACATGCTCACAGCACAGAAGATCCTTTTCTGTTTTTTTTAGATTGCTTTTTTCATTACTGTCATAACAAAATCTCATAACTTTATTTATTTTTATACCTTATGAAAACAGCAACCACACTTTACATTCTGTCGTTATTTCACGACAAATAGACTAATAGAAAGGGGTCAAATTACCTCTTAATAGAGGTAGAGGTCTTGTTAGATTAACATATACATATAAGTTAAGAACAGGCATTTCTTTCAGTTTTGGGGAGTTTAAGTTTTTACAGAAGTGATTTGTGATTACTGGGGTCAGAACTATTAGTAATTGCACAGTCTTTTCTAAGCATTTCTCATATATAATGACATGGTAAGAATTAGCTTTGATGTGACCTTGATCACTGGTCAGGCAGACATCAAAAGAAAGTTGCTATAAGGACTGCAATCACTGAAAACACAAGGTTGTTTATTAAGATGCAAAAGTGAGTAGCTATACAAGGATTTGTGCATATAGCATTTTCTCTCCATCACTCCTATTGCTATGAATAACTAAGTATGCAGTTTGACAATCTCTGTATTTCATTTACAATGTAGACATTTTTTTTCAAGGGGGGTAAGGTTCCATGTACATATCTACAAGAATTTGTTGAGATGGTCAATAAACTCATCAATCAAATCAGGTAAAGCAGAGCATAACTGACCCTTTAATAAAATGACTGATCCTAACTACTGGTATTTTTAATTTTCTCATCATGTTCAAAGTGCACTTATTTAAGCCTGCCAGTGCTGCCATTACCGCCATTACGAGCAGGCAGTATCTAATGTACATGTCGCCATCTAGTGGCTAAGTCTTGGAACTACACTTCTGGGGATATATCCTGTAGCGTAGCCTGGTTGGCTGCAGCTCAGGTTGTTGTAGTTTAGTGTAGTATAGTATAGTATAGTATAGTGTAGTTAATTTCCCTTTTCAAACACACTTGATTGACCATATCTGGTAACTACCAGATTAGTAGTTCTGTTAGAAGAGGGGGAATTGCCAAATGTTGCATACCACTGTAGTATGAGATATTTGAAACACATTTGTAATGGTGAAAATGATAACTACTAGAGATGGGTGGAGTGGCTTAACCCATAACTAAGAGTTTGGCCTTTATTCATCTCTTTTTTGGTGATTCTTTCAGTCTTAAATAAAATGATTCAGAGGTATTACCAATCACGACACTACAGATGTCACCAATGTAACATTATATTCAAACACCAAAAAAACAAAAAAAACCAAAAACAAATATCAACTAAATGTTCATAACTAATGCAACAGAGAAAAGGGGATTCTTACAGATACACTATATGGACACAAGTATTGGGATGTCTGACCATTACACAAACAGGGACTTTAATGAAACTGCATTGAAACATAGAATTTAAAATGGAATTGATCCCCCTTTGCTGAAATAACAGCTTCCACTCTTCTTGAAAGGCTTTCCACAAGATTTTGGAGTGTTTCTGTTGGAATTTGTGCCCATTCCTTCTGTACAGCATTTATGAGGTCAGACACTGATGTTGGACGAGAAGGCCAGACTCGCAATCTCCGTTCCAGTTCATCGCAAAGGAGCTGGATGGGGTTGAGGTCAGAGCTCTATGCAGGTCAGTCAAGTTCTTCCTCATCCAAACATGTTTTTTATGGACCTTGCTTTGTGTACTGGGGTACAGTCATGCTGGAATAGAGAAGGTTCTTCCCCAGACTGTGTCCGCAAAGTTGCCGTTGTCCAAAGTGTCTTGGTATGCTGAAGCATTAAGATCCAGTAAAGGGCATAGCCCAAACCCTGACAAACAAGTATGTCCCAATACTTCTGTCCATATAGTGTACACTTGAGTGTAATCAAAAGGTTTGAAAAGACACAAACCATATTAGTGTCCTATTTTTCATCCATGTGAATAAATATAGCTCCTCAGATTGGAACAGAGTTCACCTCTAGTGACCCAAATGTGAAGTGGTTGCTTTTCCTCAGAGGAATGAGAGCGCAGGGCAGAAGATCAGCACAGAGAGGGGATATTCTGCACATGAACGCCGTCATAACAATTACACGCCTTTCTATGAGCAAATCTGACCTCTTTATCCCGAGGAGTTAAACTGCACTGGAGGAGAGGAGAGGAGAGGAGAGGAGAGGAGAGGGGTGCAGGGCAGAAGATCAGCACAGAAAGGGTTATTCTGTCATAACAGAACACTTCATAGTGAGGAGTTAAAAGTGCTCTGGAGAGGAGCGAGGGGAGAGGAGTTACGGTATTCTGGAGGGGAGAGAGGAGTTAAAGTGCTCTGGAGGGGAGAGAGGAGTTGAAGTGCTCTGGAGGGGAGAGAGGAGTTGAAGTGCTCTAGAGGGGAGAGAGGAGTTGAAGTGCTCTAGAGGGGAGAGAGGAGTTGAAATGCTCTAGAGGGGAGAGAGGAGTTGAAATGCTCTAGAGGGGAGAGAGAAGATGAAGTGCTCTGGAGGGGAGAGAGGAGATGAAGTGCTCTGGAGGGGAGAGAGGAGATGAAGTGCTCTGGAGGGGAGAGAGGAGTTAAAGCGTTCTGGAGAGGAAAGAGGAGAAGGGAGAGAGGGGAGAGGGGATGAGAGAGAGGAGAGCGATGAGAGAGAAGAGAGAAGAGGGTCTCCGGTCCTGTTTGGAGAAATGAGAGAGGAGAGAGGACAGGAGTTAAGGTGCTCTGGAGGAGAGATGAGAAAGAAGGGGAGAGAGAGGAGAAAGGTTGGATGAGAGAGGAGAGGGAGAAGAAAGGAGGGAAGAGAGAGGAGAGAGGTGAGAAAGAGGAGAGATGAGAAAGAAGAGGGTCTCCGGTCCTGTCTCCACCCGAACATGCCCACTCCCGTTACCCGGAAGTATGCAGGATTCCCAAAGATGGCGGAGCAGGGTCCAATGGCGATAGCTATGCGGCTAAGAAATCAGCTCCAGAACGTGTATAAACTCGACCCTTTAAGAAATGAGGTGGGTGAGGGGAGCGTGTGAGCCTCGGGCGCGGCGGCTGGTGTCTGTAGCGGGGACGGGTGGACGCGGGCGAGATAAACGCGAGTTCTCCGGAGCCGTGTGTCGGACCGGGCGGAGATGGAGCGCGCGCTGTGCGCAGGCGTGAGTGGAGCCGAGCCGAGAGGGTTGTTGTTCACACCACACGGGCTTTATTCGCGTTTTTAACCTTTATGGGCTATAGCCTTGGCTTTTAGATCCTTTTAAAGAGTTGTACATTTCTTAGCTTATGCGAGGGAACAATAATGTTTGTCCTCGACCTTTCCCAGTTTGGTGTAAAAGGCTGAAAATGTGCCCATCCTCGAGAAGATAGCTGTTAGCCTGTTAGCATGACGAGAGAACAAGTGCAGCCGAGCCGCCGCCTCCTTCGACCAGAGCCTCGGACGGGGAGCCGGGGAGCTTGACTGTGTATTTTACTGAAATTACTATTATATGGCGAATATGTGTAATTGTCATCCACAGTGGAGGAGGGAGAGAATATCGCTCATCTCCGCTGCAGAGAAAGTTTGAGCCTGCCATGTGAAGCCATGGCTGTTTGGGTCGACAGAGAACCATGGCATAAACTACTGTTTCAGGTCATGTTGCCTAAAACTGGACCATGAACCTAGGCAGATGCTCTCTGAAGGAGGCTTGTCGCACTCCCCATTCATTTTAGATGTGGAAAGTTTATTAGAAGCCATGGCTGTTGTTTGGGTCGACAGTCAATCATGACACAAATTAAAATTACAGGTCATGTTGCCTATAACGAAAATATGAATCAAGTTAGCTGTTCACTAAAGGAGGTTCTTTATATCCTGTCCATGACTGTGGAAACTGTACCTGACTGAGGTCTGAACACGAAATTTGAGGGGGCGTGATCCACGTGGGTTTTTCCACAGTTAGGCAGCGTGTTCGGTGCTGTTACCCTGCTGTCACTCGCCCCTTCAAGTTGTGGCGAGGGATTCAAATTGCCCTGGTGGTTAGAGTTGCCCCTGTGATCCGAAGGTCGTGGGTTTGAATCTCATGACTGCAGTGGCATCACTGAGTTACCCTTGATCAAGGTCTGCACACACTGCTCCCCAGGTGCCCCCTGTCGGTGGCTGCCCACTGCTTCACTTGCTGAATGGGTTAAATGCAGAGAAATAATTTCACTGTTCACAGTGTGTGCTGTGCTGTGCTGAAGTGTGTTCATGAGTGACTATAAGGGGCCACTTTACTTTGCTTTACTTTAAGAAATAGAGTATACGTTTCAGACTGGAAATGGAGAAGATTGTCACCGCAAAAAAACAAACGATGACAAAACTCTTCAGTAATTGCATAAGACTGAATTACAGTATAACCTACACTACTGAAGTGCTTTCATTTTTATTCCATGTAACTTTACAGGAAGAAGTGAAGATAAAAATCAAGGACTTAAATGAACACATTGTGTGCTACTTGTGTGCGGGATACTTCATTGATGCGACTACCATTACAGAGTGTCTTCATACCTGTAAGTCTTCTACACTTAAACCAAAGTTTTGACTACAAATCAGCTACACTCATTTTTCTACTGTCTGTTATGTTATTTATGATTTTTTTCACTTTTTTCTAGTTTGCAAGAGCTGCATTGTGAAATACCTTCAAACCAGCAAATATTGTCCGATGTGTAACATCAAAATTCATGAAACTCAGCCATTACTGAATCTTAAACTGGACAGAGTAATGCAAGATATTGTTTACAAATTGGTCCCAGGGCTACAAGAGAGTAAGTACCCTTATACAGTGCACCAGATCCATCGACAGGAATGAAGAGTGGCATTGATTGTGGTATTGAACGTCTAATGTCTCATCTTGCGTCCCAGGTGAAGACAAGAGAATCAGGGAATTTTATCAGTCAAGAGGCCTCGAGCGTATCATACAGCCGTCGGGGGATGGTAAGTTATCATGTTCAACATGTGCAAGCTTAATTTAATGGAATGTGAAGGCTGTGCGAAACCTGAATTCCTTGATCAACTTATTTTTGATGTGTGTTCCTCACAGAATCAGTGCCAGACAATACCGGATTACCGTACACCAGCTTCGATCACTCTAAAGCCCATTTTTACAGATATGATGAGCAAGTCTCGCTCTGTCTAGAGAGGCAAAGGTAAGGATTCATTATTTATTTATTTAGCCAAGATTAAAAACTGGACTATTTGTGGTCTATTCTGAATAAAAACCCATGCTAGCTTTTCAGATTTTATCTTGCTGATTCAGACACATATCCATGAAGCCATAACATCCACTATATACATGCACTGTACATGGTACGTGCATGGGACTACCATACACAGCACATAAAAATAAACCATTTTAGTTTTGTCAAGGGTTCACCTCTCTATTGTATACTTGAATCATATGTACAAGTATAAAAACTGAATTTTCAGAACAAAGGCAATGCCACAGTGTATGTACACAGTAAGAAAATATTTTAGGTTACGTTATACATTATAGCAAGTATCCACACAATGCAAATACAAAATTATAAGTGTTGAGGCAGTTGTGTAAAATTAGTAATCAGGGTTCTTGCAGAGTCTTAAAAAGTCTAAAATTCAGAAAGATAAATTTAAGGCCTTAAAATGTCTTAAAAATGCCCAGATTTTCATCCTAGGTCTTATTTAAGTCTTAAAATTAGTCTTAAAATTCTTACCTCCGTTCATTCCCAAGAGCGTTGTCCATAGAAAATAAAATAGTAAAACACTGTAGAACTAATCCGTTGGTTGTGTTTTCTGGTCTGCAACGGTGTCTGCGTGGTGATAAAACTACAAATCCCATTGTGCAATCACTGCAGCTAGGCAACCATCCGGTTTATTTACTAGGCTACCTTCCCCGCCGAATTCGTGAAATGCATACAGTCTATGGTGAAATGTCAGCAGATCAACAGGTTGTCAAGCAAGGCTCTCAAGTCTCACGCATTTCAGCAAGTTCACGCGCTCACACGCCACACATGGTATTTCTCATGCTGAGAAATGATTAACTTCACCGCACAGAAATTACTAAAGCCTAGACTAGTCAAAGGCACACTGCTCTGAGCTCAGATAGCTGTCTTGAATTAGCGACCTATCGGCCAATCAGAAAATAGAATTTCTCTAAAAACAAAAACCAAAAAAACCCCAAGATTTTCACTTTCATAGCTGAGGCTGAGTTCCAAACGCCTTCCACATCCTTGCACATCCTTCCACGCCTTCCACACACTTTATAAAGCCTTCAAGGCCGGATTTTCGATGTGGAATGTGGATACAGTTTTAAAGGCCGTGTACACTCTTCCACAATGTTCCTGCAAGGAGGGAGGACTACGAACAAATCACAATCTACTCTGTTTCCCAAGCCATTTTGTGGCCACAGGTGGCTTGAAAATCTCCCAGTTGTTGAACGAGCTCTGGCAGTCTGGCAGTCTGACTGAAAACATGCAAGAAGACACAATTGTTGCACAAACGTTGATATATGGCATCTGTGGGTGCAGCTCAGTCAAAATACTGCCTCTTTCTCGATCAGGAACGCATCAGAAAAGAAAAGGAATCCCAGAGCCAGAAAAGAAAGCTGGCTGAGCAGTCTCTGCAGGATCTTAAGAAAAGGAAGACAAGCTTAGAGGATGTGTCCGCCTGTCTTGCCAGGGAGGCAGATGCACTTGCAGCGGAGGGCTGGCTCCAAGATGGCTCAGCATCTCTCCAAGTCCAATGTCCTGAGAAGGGTGTACAAAGAAAAACTTGCTGAACTGAAAGTCCTTGAAACTGAAATCAGTGCTAAATGGGATGAACTCCGGCATATAAAGGGTTAGGTTGTACGTGCTAGGCTAGTGTTGTGTTGGGAATATGTATGTCAAGTTCTGTCAGTTTAAGTATTTTGATTATCTGTTTTAATACTGAATCAAAATAGAATGTTTTGAGAATTTCTGGTATAATTCGAATGTTTCTAGTAATGCACTGTGTTGGTCTTAAATTTTACTCATGATGGTCTTAAAAGGTCTTAAAAAGGTCTTAAATTTAACTTACCGAAAACTGCAAGAACCCTGTCATATGTACCATTTCAAAACACATCTATTACAAACTATTAATTGTTCCATTAACACACCACATTTATCCCAACGCCCATTCGATTGCTCTTGTTACAGTGTCCAGCATAGTATGTCAGACATGCCATACATTTTTTCGTGCTCATTCACATCATATATTAGAAGACTATTTAAATTGAGTTAACTTTACACCCACTTGGACCATCATTACAGCTGCGTGTTTAGTGAGCTGGGCACTTTTGATGTTGCCCCTGTACCCATCTGTTTTAGAGCCGTTAGCATGCTGTCTGGAGCATAACAACTGTAATCCTCTATAATCTGTCCACCAGCCAGCCAGACACATGCAGCAGGTATCTACTCTTTATATTGTGAGAGGGCAGGTCACACGGCAGAGCAGATTTCTCAACACCCTTTCTTCTCTTCTCTCCTGTCATCTCTTACTCTCTCGCTCTGTTCATTCCCTCTCCTCTGTTCTTTAACTCTTGTCACCAAGTCTCCTTCAGCACCTGGCCTTGGTGCTTCAGCAGTGTGTTATGTCATTTCCAGGAGGTGAACCTGTGGGGATTGTTTGTGGTCCTACTCCTTTGTAAAGTGTTTTTAGAAGAGTTTTGCATTTCGTTTTTTAAAGAAAATTTCATAGGTACTATATTTGTATCAGACTATATGCTTTATTTAGTCTTTATTGTCCACTTTAACCCAATCATCAGTGGTCAAGGCCCCCAGAGCACTACTAATGATCAAGTATTATATAGGTGAGGGGTTACTTGGAAAAAATGATCCCCTTCACCCTTGTCTCTAAAGTTTTCAGTATTCAGTTTTGAAAATTTAAGTCGCCTGTTCCAAAATTACTGTGGAGTCGACATGTCTTGCTGAACCAAATACTGCATCTGTACATAACATGCCAAAACTTGAAAATGTCACATTAACTCTGGTGCTGTTTTTTGTGTTTCAGTGATTTCTTATGGTGCTGAGTTTAAGCTATGATATAGTGATATGTTTGTTTTCCATCTGCAGTATGGACCAGCAGATTAAGAAGTGTATAATAGCATGAACAATAAGTATGCAGTGATTTAAAAACTTCAGCAGCACTCCTTTGATGAGTTCTGACCATTGATGAGTGAGGTAAAGGGGACTAACAAATAAAGGAGAGAAAGAGATGGACCACAGTCTGTAATCGTAAACTACAAAGTGTACCTGTGTGGTGATGTGGCTTATAAAATGGACAGTGAGTGTACATGCAGTGTAAGTGTACCTAATAAGGTTCAGATCAGTATCACAGACAATCCCACATCCTAACTTTGAATAAAAACACAATAATTCGTCATCATCGTTGGGACAAAAATTGTATGCATGCTGCCCTTTATATAAGTTTTCACGATAATCGGATCAGTTCTTTCATTATGGCAATGTTTTCTTTTCTCCTGAAAAGTTGCCTCATCTTTGGAGATAATAGATTTTGTTCTGAAATGTCTGCATTCGTGTCCCTAATGTGTGAATCAGCATGAATGCCGGAGGTGTGTGTGTGTGTGTGTTTGTGTGTGTTTGTGTGTGTGTGTGTGTGTGTGTGTGTGTGTGTGTAAGGAGTTAAGACGTACATGTTCTGAAATATTTGAGAAATTGTTTTTGTGTGTTTGTGTGAGGAGATCAAAGGCTTAGAAGTGCATACCTGCTTTGTGAGTGCTGATTCCTGCCCTGAGGGGGGATGACAGCTGAACAGTGCTGTTGCACACTCATTTAACCCATTCTTTTTCTTATGTCTTTCTGATCCCTTCATTTTGTCCCCCCCCCCCTTTTTAGCTCTTTTCCTTTTGTTTACTTGCTCTTCCCTTCTAACTGCCTCACTCCACTCTTCTCTCTCTTTCTTTGTTTCTCTCTGTCTCTCTCTCACCCCCTCTCTTTCCTCACAGACCTGGGGAGTGACAGTGTAGTGTAGTCCCTTCAGGCAGTGACTCGACAGGCTACACACTCCACAAATTACTGAACACTTTTCTCACTCTTCACTGACAACCTCCCTAAAAAGATCATAAAGGAGTGTTCAGTTACACAGATGATGCACAAATCAATCAGAACCAAAGGGAATTAGGGCCTTTGTTACAAGCACTGTCTAAAAACAAGCCTCATTTGATTGTTACTTGATTGCTTAACTTGGACCATTGTGCTTTTAATATTTTTATTTTATTTTCTGGACTGTGATTTAAAGTTTTGTCAAGGACATTGCATTTATTTTTGATGCATCGAAATCGATAGTGATCAGATGTTGTACAATCTGAATGATGATTATCAAAATATTCGGTAGATTTCGTTATTACCAGTGTAATCAGTAGTGACAGTAGTGGCAACTTGATGAGAGATGTGATGAAACAATTTTTGCATAGTCAGCATCAATATTTGACTTATCAATACAGCCTATATAATAAAGAGTGAGTATAGAGAGATCTAATATGTTCTCTAATCTTCTTTAGGCCCCAGAGAAAAACAAGGGTGCAGATAAACAGAACGGCTCACCGGGGAAGAAAGACAGCAAATCAGGAAATCCTCAAAGCCAAGTAGGTGAAACAGGTAGATCAGATAGTTCAGATTAAGTTGGTAATGTAATGTTTTACCTAGAATTAGCTTTAAAAACCACTTTTGAGTTAAACAACCTGTGACTATGTAGTTCATCCAGCTCTTGTAGTTAAAAATGTGTTATCTAGTCAGAAGTTATAGTGCCCAGTTCCTCACAACTGGACAAAGGACCCAAGCAATAGTTAAGTCTGAATGGTCATGGTTCCTTTGAAAAACGGTATTCAGCATTCAAAATGATTGGCAAACATGCTGACATTTCTAGGACATTGAGTTCCTAAATCCACAGAGCTTTTATTTGTGTCTCCTTGTGATAGTAGGTCTAAAATAACAGTACACTTTTAATGAACAGGTAGGGCTTCTTGATTAAAGCACAAATCATTATCACAATTATTTTGGTCAAGATTGACGTCATGATCATTTAAACTCATTGACTTTAGAAATGTCATGCATTTATTGAACTGCATAGTTTTTATCAGTCGTTTTAACTAGATTTTCTTTAAATATAATGGGAAAGTGTAAAGAAAAGTTTCTGGTATGCTTCTGAAAAACACTGTGGCATGTCTGCTAGAATTGTAAGCATGTTCTTGAGTGGCTGTGAACAGCTCTGGGGCTGCGTCGCAACCGTAACGTGATACAGCAAACCCTGGTGGAATCCAGGGGTAACAAAAGACAAAATGAGAGTGGGACACAGCAGTATGATCATTTTATCACGATATAAAAATTGAAGATACAAAATTATAAACGAGAATAAAATGTGGTTTATTAGCCCTATAATCACAAATACTAGAAATAAACTCTTTTAACATTTCAGCACAAAGAGTGTTCTTTCAGTGTGTGGAAAAGGCTGAAGCCATCCTGCTCTGTTTTCCCAGGCGAGGAAATCGCAAAGGGCTCTAAAGAGCTGCTGGTGGCTCGAATCCCAAAACATCCAATTTAAAGGGCCATTTGTGGTTCACTCTTAGAAACAAACTTGTCTGCAAGCCCTAGAGCTCTGGCAGAATGAGTTGCTGTCTGGGTATGAAATACTTTTGCTAGACATCATCATCTCTGCTCATATGTAGGTGTGAGGACTGATGTTTGGTGAACTTCCATAGCATGAGTATTCTAGTTTTCAGCAGATACACATAGTAAAATGTGGTAAGCAATAAAGACTATGAATTTCCATCAGGAATGGTTTTTGTGTGTCCATTAGGCTTTGTGTGTTAAACAAGCCAAAGCTGTTAAATGAACCTGGTCACCAATGGCCAGTTAATTGTCGAACAGTACAATGGCTATAAATTCCTGTCATAGATAAACAGATCTGACCTGAGAAAATCACTCCCTCAGGACAGACTTGACTTCTGTGAGAGGGCATTCATACAGCCTTTAACACCTTAACACAACCCTACTTTCACACCAGTCAGCTCCTTCTCCTTAACTAATCTGGCTTCCCATTGCTTCTGGTGTCAGTTCACTTGACCTAACAAAAAGGGCTATGTTAGCACCTTATTAACTTTAGAGATGCTTTTTGTGTACAGCCCTGCAGCAGTCTGTGTGTTTGGGTTTGGTTCTGTGCATATGTTTAGGCCAGGGTGCATGATTGTGTATTTTATCTACAACTTCTTCATTGTTTGAATATCTGTAATGTAATTCTGTATGGTCTGTAAGTTTTTAAAATTGCTGAGAAGAGTAGAAACAGCCACATTTGATTCTCTGCTACACACACACACACACACACACACACACACACACACTCTTAGGCATCCCCCTATTTCCGGTTGGCCACTCCTCAGCCATTAGTCCTCATTAGGATTTGGTGTTTGATGTTGCTGCAGGCCCTGAGGAGAACGGAAACGCAGTACTCTGTGATTATAGAGCAACAGACGACCTTTTCCTTAACACTCAACACCCTCTGTTGCATGACCTATCAGACCACTGAGCTGAATCACTGTTTAGACCTCTGCAGGAAAGTTACATGAGGTTCCACAAATATCTGTGAGTGTATAGTGAAGCTTAGAGTCCTGCAGGTGTCATATTTAAACGTAACATGTAATCTCACCAGTTTGGACATGTAGTGCAGTGCTGCAGCCCATGGAACACATTTGAAAGATCTAAAACAGCAAGTTTAGTTTACAGGGCCTCTCTCTAAGTGGAATCTCTTTTAGGTGGTGTCAGTGACTAGGTTTACATGGTTTTGGTGATGGTGATGTGGAGCAGATGACAAATGACGTCTCTCTCTCTGAACAGGTGAGAGGCTCATAAAATGCATGTCATCTGCTGTTTGGTGATTGCAAAACCTCAGACTAATTTAAAGCAAAGCCCAGAAATTGACAGTTTTTATATCTTTGAAACACCATTTCTTTGAAACACCATCTCACTAAAACATATAGTTTTAAGGTTTAGCATGATCTATCTTAGTAAAAACTCAAAAGCACTGTATAAACGTGAACATTTCAGCAGTTACTGCTCTGGCTATTTTGAACTGTTTTATTTTATATAGTGAACAAGGCCGTTTGGTTTATACCCGGTTTATGCCATATAATTAAGTTAATTTAAGCTAAAGTAAATTTTATGACCACCCAAAATGAACTGGGACAAAATCAGCCTCAGTATGAGGCACGTGTACTGTCTGGTAGTTTCTGCTGATATGTGACAAATGGTCACTTAACTATTCAGTCAGCTTTAAAAATTATCTGACTTTTTCCAACCACTGAAATTAGTTTTGGTTGTTTCCAGCAAGTGAGGAAAAAAACGGTATTGACTAGTATTATCATAATATCAATAACATTTCCTACTTCGATCGCCTTCACCCATCAGTCAGAAATGACCCGGTCTGATACGGTATTTCAGTATGTGGAAATGAAAAATGTGCTGATTTTCCAGTTTACGTTAATTAAAACTTTTCTCTAAAATATATGCTAGCCCAATCATAGTCATGAGTCAGTTCTATGATAGTTGTATGATTCTGGTGAATGTTGTTGAATCCTGGTTTGGAAATAACCATCAATTGGGTTCTAAAGTTGTGCTCTCAGTTATGATTTCCAAAAGAAAGACTACGTGAATTGGCACTCAGCGGTGTCAGAGAGGACATTCTGACATGTCTGACTGTGTGTGCACACACACTGTGGATGGACGATTACATCAAATTCTGGCATGCTAGTGATTAAGTGTTGTCCCGTGGCATCTGTAATCAGCGTCTGGCGCAGATTAAAAAGCTGGCTGCGCTCACTGCCTATCAGCTGTCTCTGCTCTGCAGCTGTCCTCTCCCAAGAAAAAAAAAGCTTCATAATGACTACACCACACCACCGGGCCTCCATGGCTTTTAGACAGCACTGTGAGAGCATGTGTGTGTGTTCATGTGTGTCTGTTTGCGTTTGTCCTTTAATTTGATACCTTTTGATCTGTGGCACAAGTGTCAATCTCTAAAGAACAAAAAAGGATCTTGTGGCAGGGCAAGGAAAGACAATGGCAGTGACTTGTTTCTCTCTCTGTCTTTCTCTCTACCTCCATCTTCAGCTATCAGTCCCTTAAGGCTCTTCTTCCTCTTGCATACTGTGTGCAGATTAGCACAGAAACTGTGGATAATGTTTTGGTTTAACAAAACAAGTTAAGACATTTAGACTTGAGTTGCTTCTTCATAATCGATTCTCATGCTCTTTCTTTTTCACTCCCCTGTTCCTCTTGTTGAAAAAACAAGGCTCTGTCCATCACCCTGCAATCAGTGGATTCCAGGTTGTGCAGCATGTATGGACAGGCTACTGCTTGAGTAATACACACTGTGTGTGTGTCTGTGTGTTTGTGTATGTGTATGCACGCATTAACCTTGGCACATGTAGGTTACATCAATTTGTACGTAGGTTACATCAATTGTACGTAGAAGCTGGATAATATGTTGTTAAATGCTTATTCTGATAAAATAATACTTCCAGAACACCAAACACCTGCAATAAGATTTACACGATGCGACACGTTAGCATCACATAAGTAGCGTTAGGACACAACCACACAGTTATTAAATTATAGCCTGATTGGCAGTTACTTTAGGATGACCCAAATGTATACGCTTTGCTTGATTTACCACGTGTGTAAACAACATGCAATACATTGTTTACATAAATGCAAAGTACGTAATTACACGAGGATTACACTAGGAAGCTGTATAGCCAATCACACTTACTGGTTCAGCCACTTTAGGGTTGTACGTTAAAAGATGCATAAAATGAACAGAAAAGGGACAATTTGTTGATTAAAGTTATTCATGCGGCAATTAATTGTCAGCTGGAATTTTTCAATCCTGACAGGTCTACGGCCTCTGACTCCATCACACAGACAAATCATGCAAGGATTTTCAGCAGTTTTGTCCTTTTCTAATTAAACAGTTTTATAGCAACTGCATAAACTGTAAATGAGTGTACTCACTTTTCTCTTTTTTTCGTAGCCTTTTTTACTGTTTTACTTGGTAGCTTTGTCTGCTCCACTGTAAGAAAAGCTAAAAATTATCATAAAAATGACTTTGTAACATTTCGTCTTCATCACCCACATTTATGGTGGATAAGCAACAGAAACATAGTGGCTTTGGATTTTTTCATAGCTTGACCACATTTGATGATTCAAGCGAGCATTTTTTCAGTAATAGTAATACTACATGGAGAAGAACAATATGCTTAACTCATGGTCTCTATTTCTGTCCTGTTATATTTTTGTGGTTATATGAGTCTTGACCTTTTTCACACACTACAAAGTTGGGAAACAAGGATGCCGACTCTGAAAAACAACCCCTTTATTCCTCCTCTTGGCAAAGAGCCCCTTCCCCTCTCTGCCATTGAACGGTTTGGGCTTGTCCTCTCCTGCTTGGAAGCAATAAAAGGATAATTTGTACCCCGCCATATTTATCAGAAGGTGCTGTCATGTCATTAGTGGAGAATTTGGTGCCCCCTTTTTTTTTTCTTTAATCCGACTCCAGTTCCTTAGCTGGGTCTGACGAGGCCATTAATAGAACTGAATAGGGCACGGTGCTCTAAGGTTTAGATTGATTTCAGAGAATAATTCCTGGCACCATCTCACACACAATTCCTGCTACAAAGTTTTCTCAACATGAATCAGGAATCAGAAAAGGACAGATGTTTAATCAGCCACTACCCAGTTTTTCCTTGGCCAGCCCTTTAATTACTCATTTGAGTTTTTGTGTGATGGCTCTATTACTGTCATACAATCATTGTTAAATTAATGTTGAGATGCTTAATTAACTTAAAACTGAAGTTAGAATAGGAAAATAGACTGTATTTAGTCTAAGGGTTATTTAAATTGGTGAATTGGATCAATCAGCCTGAAGATTATGACTACATACCACTGCATTGGCATGTTATGCCTTGAATGAGAACTGCAGTGAGATGTAACTGTTTTGCAGGTTCCAGTGAAAGGAAAAGAAAAGACCGGAGCGGGGCCTTCTGGAAAATCTCACAACAAGCCCAGCATAAGTGAGGTCAAGAACAGACTAGCAACAGCAGCTAAAGAGGTGAGCAAATTCATACTCCACTTCCAGTGCCTAGGTACTGGCAGCTTTCACCTGTAATTAAAACAGGGTAACAATGGCTGTTTCCCGTAAATTTGTTTATTGCCCCTGAAAAAATGTTGTTCAAAGTTTCCGGTGTTTAATGATGTTTGTTATCAGCAAGATGTAGAATTTCTTTACTGTGTTATTGTTTTGACTTAACTCTTCGCTTATACATAATGTCCAGATTGGTTCTGTCAATTTCTGTAGAACTATTAAAAAAAAGTGGAAGAAAAAGACTGACTTGTGTAAACCTTAACCCTAACCCTTTGACATTCTGCTTATCAGACTAATCCAGGCTTGCCAAATTGATGATACAGTTTTCACATTTGATCCGTTTTGTCCTTTAAAGAGAACTCAGATCGATTAGTCAGCATTTTTGCATACGCCAAATGAACTCAGACCCCGTTGAAACAAACCGAACTGAGACCACATCGGGAAGTTGTCTTAGTCTGGTTCGCTTTAAAAGTCCGCAGCATAGTTCATTTAACTTGCACGCTGTGAACACACAGCGCTCCTGGTATGCTTCGAAAATTTTCACCCTCTAGCCTCTAATAAACATACAAACATGTCATGGTACAGCTCTGTTACGATTTCAATTATACTTCGGAGAAGCAAAAATGAGATGACAGACTACAGACATTACAGAAGTAGGGTGTTAGTTTTCTGCAAACGGGCCGACTTGATGATAAATTTGAATTATAAAAAGGGTAACTGCAGCTCAAGATATGCTCAAGTTGCTTATGACTTACAGTGCTTAGAAAGTTTAAACATGAAATCTTTTAAAATCTTTTAGCCATGTGTTTTCGTCATTATTTTAACTGGTTTACTGAACACGTGACCAGGGTCATGTTCGCCTGCAAGTGAAACATAGATCTCATTCGGTATTGATGGCTTGGGAAGTCATTTCAGCATTTGGTACAAGTTTGCACTGATTTATTATGGCATTTTGTAGTGTATAAGAACCAGCAAAAGTGGTTAACTTGCTATTTCTGTATTCTGTATTTTCAGTCTCTCTGCCACACTGAGTGCATGTAAATGCTAAACTACAGCCAAGCAAACAAACTTGTATTTTGCCATTTCCCTTTGTGTAAACATTGGTTATCTCTTTTTATTTCTTGCTTTTAGCTTTCACATAAGTTATAATTTAAATGTCAATTTTCCCTTCAGTCCTGATCTCATAATTATGACCCCAGACCCCTCTTAGGAGGTTTGCATCTTTGTCACCTTTCTCACCCCTGATGAATTTGTGGAATTCGTGACTGCCAGTATAATCAGTATAGCCAGTACATCACCCGATAGTAGCCTAGTGGCTAAAACACTTGGCCTGTGAACCCGGTGACCACAAAGTTGGCGGTTCAAACCCCCACTTTCTGCCATTGTGTCCTTGAGCTAGACACTTAACCCTCAGTTGCTCCAGGGGGACTGTCCCTGTAACTAATAATTGTAAAGTCGCTCTGGATAAGGGCGTCTGCCAAATGCCCCTTTACCTCTACCTTAATCAGTAGTGGCATCTCTAGTCAATACAGAGTTTATGTAACTGTTGTGTATTAAATATCTTCTTTAATACTTCTCATTTTTAAGATTTTTCTCCTCAAAATAGAGACATGTTGCCAGGCAGTGGGCTCTGATTAAGACTACATAGGTTAGCTTGCCAAAAGTGTTAGATAATGTTAATAAAGCTTCTCATTAGCTTGAGACAGTCTCTTTCTCATGCTGTTCAGATTGCATCATTCAATAGGGCCTGCTTCAGGATTATCCAGTGTAGGTCAGCCGACTCACTTCCTTAAGCAGACCACCACATACTGATCAGTGCTGACATCCACTGATCACTTACCACAACCGGTTCTCACATGTAGCTGAGCATTGATGCCCCTGGCCAATTGATCTCCAGAGGGGATCAAAGTTATGGTGACAATGACAGCTACACATTGCAATCCTTGTAATCATGGTAATCATCCTCACGATAAGCTTGACCCTCTAGAGTCGAGCTGATTTATAAGGCATAACAGAATCCTGACTCTTAAGTACTGCACTGATTTTATCTACTAGTAGTGCAATACTCTGGAGAGTATCAGATCATGAGCTGATTATTAGAAAATGTGCTCTCTCAACCCTTACCTATTTTCTGTACATCATAACAGTAATAAACTATGAGGCTGTTTGGATTATGAATAGAGCATTAGATTATGTTGATATAAGTGTATGTATATGTGGATGTTTTAGTCATTTGCAACAGCAGTCACAGATAAGGGAAACTGAATTAGACCTTAAATACAGCAAGAGTGTGAACTCAGTACGAGCAATCCAACACCCTGCATTTGACCCAGAGTGATGATGTGGCTGAAATTCAGTAAGATCTCAAAGCTCAGAGCAGGAACAGAGGTGTTGAAATGAAATAGATTTTTATGCTTTTTTTCTCAACAGGGTAGGCAGTTTCCAAAAACTGAACAGAAGTTTGAGAACTACGCTAAAAACTCCTTCAGGATCTCCGATAAACAAGTGAGTAACTTTGTCCTCATAGGTTCTTACGTTTACGTTTACGGCATTTATCAGACGCTTTTATCCAAAGCGACTTCCATTTCCTAACTACAGGGGACAGTCTCCCTGGAGCAACTGGGGGTTAAGGGTCTTGCTCAGGAACCCAATGGTGGTGTGCTGGAGGTAGGATTCGAACCCACAACCTCTTGGTCCAGAGGCAAGTATTCTACCACTAGGCCACCACCAGGTTCTTCTGATCATGCGGTTCCTAAGCATATTCACAAGCGAAATAAAACATGTGCTCCTCTTACAGTTTTGACATGAATAGTAAATTATTGTGGTGAAGAGGTCTGTGTTTATTAAATGACCGAACTTGCTCACTTGAAAGATAGAGTTTGCTTCTGCACTAAAGATGAGTAGACTCTCAAATATAAGAGTGCAACAAGTGCATTAGCATCTTGACTTTTTGCAGTCTGTGGGGCCATGAGTTAAAGATCGTCTGACAGGGCCTGTTCCTCCTTCTGTCCGTTCTCTTCATCTTTTCATTTCTCCAGAACAGCTTGCTGCCTGTGAAGCAGTGGATGAAATATGCCCAAGACTGCCCCTTTCAGAAGGGAGGAGAGTGTTGCCAAGGCTAACATCTCTACTCATGATTTAGTGTCCTCTCTCTCTCTCTCTCTCTCTCTCTCTCTCTCTCTCTCTCTCTCTCTCTCTCTCTCTGTCTCTCTGTCTCTCTTCTCTGTTCTCTGTAAAGTGCTTTTTGCGCTTCCTAATGAAGGAACTGGATGGAGGTATGCTGTTGGTACCAGGCACTTCAGCAGCGTCAAGGCCTCTCCGACTTACTGCTAGATCAGAGATAATCAGTATTTGGATGGGCTTTTCCACTTCAAGGAAAACATGAAGATGAGTTTCTTTAGTGCAGGTTGCTACACTGTACCAGCTGGCAGCTAGACCTACAGCAAAAACCTCTGAATGTTTAATTTCCAAAAAAAAAGAAAGAAAGAAAATGGTTTTGAAATGTTGATTGTTAGTTGCACAGTGATGATATTTATATGAGGGCCATTGCTCGGAGTCTTTTTTTTTCTACTCTGAATGTCTGACTAAAGCTAAGTATAGATGGATCAGCCACAGGATTAAAACCACTGACAGGTGAAGTGAACGACATTAATTATCTCACTGTAGTGGCACATACCGAAGAGTGAGATATATTAGGCGACAATTAAATGGTCAGTTCTTGAAGTTGATGTGAAGCTCAAAAAATGGTCAAGTGTGAGGATCTGATCGATTCGGGGGTCAAATTGTGATCACTAGACAACTGGGTCAGAACATTTCCCAAATAACAGGTCTTGTGGGTTGTTCCTGGTATTAAGAGGTTCATGTGATCTAAAAGTGATCCAAGGAAGGACAACTGGTGAACCAGTAACAGGGCCATGGGCACCCAAGGCTCAGTGCGTGGGGAGTGAAAACTAGTCTGTCTAATTTGATCACACGAAAGAGTTACTATAGCACAGATTGCTGAAAAAGTTCATGCAGGCTGTAATAGAAAGGTGTCAGAACACTGAGTCCATACCTGGACAGGTCAGAGCTGTTTTGACTGGGCGAGGGGGACCTACACATTTAGGCAGGTGATTTAATGTTCTTGCCTATTGGTGAATAATCTCACTCGTAAAGCACAAGTATCTCTTTAAAGTTTTTTCTCTATATTGTTGAGAAATCACTTATTTCTGAGGGTCTGAACGATTCTTATGCCACTGTTTCATTATAAATTTATACAGTATATCAACACAGCTTGAGATTAAACTAATGTTTAGAACTGGACGTCATGTTTGCCAGTTCACTACCAGCAGTCACGTGTGTAAATACCGATTTAACTAAATTATTGTTTTTGATTTAGGTTTCAGTTTTGAGTGATGAAGTAAAGAATTATAAAGAATTCTATTTAGAATATTTAGGTCCGTCAAATTGGCATTAGTACAGGTGACAAAATGTTCAAAGTGGTCGGGCTTTAGCAAATAGCATGTTTAGGTCAAACAGCCACGATGTCTCCTTAAAATGTTTTTTTCTGCCGGTTCTGCTCTGATCCATTCTTTCACAGTGTGTGTCCTGGGAGTCAGTGTGTGTGTCTGTGTATAAATACATCAACTCAAGATGCATGTTACCTTGTGTGTATGTATGCGATTTTGTTTGCGTGCGTCTGCATCCATGTGTGTCTGTGTGCAGTTCAAGGAGGGGCACACACTCAGCTGCATCTATAATGAGGTTTGTGTGATGATGCATTGTGGCCTCACTGTAACAGAACATCCATTATTGCAACAGAACCATGTCATTCCAGACTTGGAGCAGAGCAGGTGTACTCTCTGATGGACAATGGGTGGTGTGTGTGTGTATGTGTGTGTGTGTGCGCGCCCGCGTGCATACACGCAACCAGCTCTGGAAGCACTTTGGTCCAGGCAGCAGGCAGAGATATGAGACATGTCTGTCAGAGAGAGGCACTAGTCATACATTTTGGTATGTACAAGTCTTGCTTGCCTGCCCTCCTGTCTCGTTCTCTTGGGCCCTATTATCCCCAGGCACGCGGTAATGTGGATCCTTTTAGTCAAAACTGAGTCATGCTGCTCTAATTATTAAACATCTTAATGAGTCGCCACATGAGAGAGACTGTTTTCCTACTAAGTCATCTGTTCTCTCCCTCTTTTTCTCTCTCTGTCCCTTTTTCTCTGTCTTTTTTGTTATTTCTCTCTGTCCCTCCTACTTCCTTTCTACTCTTTTTCTCTTTGCAGGTGATCAAAGACCTTTGGAACTTTGTACAAACATTGAAGAAGTAATGGCAGCATTTGCAGCTCTCCCCTCCCTTTTGTGTACCAGAAGACTAAGGAAATCCAGTTACTGCCTTCAGCTGTGAATCCTGGCCTCTTCTGCTCCAATGGAATCCATCCACTCCATTCTCCACATAATGAGACAGTTAAGAGTACAAAAACACAGACTAGTGACAGGGAGATCATGACCATCATTTAACCTGATCTACAGCTGAAGACCAGCACAGTGGTGGTCAGTGTGGTAAGACAGCTATAAAGTAGTAAGAGTAATTTCTGTTGAAATATATTGGATAAGGTATATTTTTTGTTTGTCCTAGTGTATGCAGCAGATTATGACTGAATGCTGCTTTCTATAATTGGAGGAAGAAAATTCACTGAATGATTTTCCTGCTATATCTTGACAGGTTAACGTTTTGCACTACAACACCTGTTTCTGGCCAGCTTGTTTTGATGTTTGTTTGTTTTGTTTTTTTCCAAATTTTAGTCATTTCTATAGATTCATTTTAATGTGCAAACATGGCAGCTGAAGTATTTGTGAAGATTTTGTTTGGTCCTGAGCATTCCTGGCTCGAAATGTTCCGTCTGATTGAGGATTCTGTCTGGCTCACAGTAGGCCTTGTAGCTGTGTAGATGCTGTCTGGCTGCAGTTCCGTGGCTCTCTGTCTTTTATGTGCTGCCCATTGGAAAAGATGGTGAGCTGAGCCTCTCTCTCTTTGCATAGGCACTGGAATCATAAAATGAACATGTAAGAGGTTAACCATGGTCCTATTTTCAGAAAATAATGGTGAAAGATGGTCATTGGCTGTATTATGTTTTGGCTTACAGCTAAAATGCATTTGTCATTGTATTTCATTAATGCTTTCTTGAATTTGCTTTTTTGTTGTGTTGGAACAATATACTTTTATGTTTTACAAATTTGAACTGTATGTGTTTGTGTTGCATTACCTGTGAGAGAGTTTAGAAGGGATTTTAAATATGAATTCACTTGTTTAAGTTTTCCTGTGGGTGGGGTGGGGTGGGTTGGTGAAATAGCTGATATTCCAGAAACGTAGTGAGAAATGTAAGTAACGAGGTGTAGCTGTTAAGTCTAGCTATTGAATCATTGTTAGTGTTTCTAATTATGCAACTATGGAGGGTACATCATTTTTAATACATTGTCTGAAGAGTTGTCATTGCTCTCACGAATGTGCACAAACACATGTTCACACACCTGGACATAATCTTACTGACGGAGTCCAGGTGCATAAAGTCTAGGTGATGGCCTAAGCATGTTCTAGTTGTGACTGACTGCTATCTCTGATCTGTCAGAATCCATGCCAGGGCTATAAAACTAATCTCAGCATCATCTTCTGTAACAGTTGCTCTATACTGTCCATGTAAGATACATTACATTTTTAGTTTGTTCAGTCAGTGATGGATAATTTGTTTGCAAATAATGTATTTTACAACTGTTGAAGCTGTTCAGCATACCCATGCCTGTTTTTTTATATATATTTTCCTGGACTAAAAGAAATAAAATGAAACTGAACCAGACTCTATGCCTTCACCGTGTGGGCCTTGCACAAAGCAGGGTTTTATGGGGCAGGCACAGCGACTGCACCACACTCGATTTTTCTGCACTGGCACCTGGCTCGTGCCATGGTCATTGCACACAACAGAAACCCTCTTTTAGGATGACGATGATGGATCTAGATGGAGATGGAAGATTACTTCCTTAATGTGCTAAAACTCCTTTTACATATACTTGGCGAAATATACAATTCATAACTCAAATGAACCCATAGAACTGCTGTGTATAGCGCACTATAATACAACCTACTTGAGTTATGTTATGGCCAACATATATTTTTATTGCACAATTTCTCATCTGCGTTTGCGGTGAAGAGAGCAACTGTTGTTCATCTGCTGACATTAGAAAAATGACCTGCTTAAATTCTGTTCCACAGTAAGCGAACAGATGGTCTGCTTCTTAAAGGGGAATACCAGTTTTTTTTTTTTTGTTGTTGCTTTATTTAATCAACAGAATTTAAAACATTCATGGTGTTTTCATACAATATTTTGTATTGTAGACAAAATGACTCATTTCTTTGCCATTCTTGACAGACTCTTATTTTTGTACAGTGGTGGTGATAGGAACCAGGAGCTGTGTTTTGTACAGTGCTCCTACAGCCATTTTAAGTACTGGTCAAAAACTACTCATCTTAGATTTTTAGATTTTTGTGTAATATTGATAATGGTATGTATAGGTAAATCTAAAATATTTTTCAAAAATAATCCAAAACTATTTTATTTCTCAGATGTCACCTAACATACTGACCAACTGTTCTGTTTGATAGCTTGTCGTTACGTAACTTTTAGCGGCATTAAAAACTGGTTCTTGTCACCATCATTTTTCTGAATCTGAGTAACTCTCGAAGGCCTCATTTCACATTGAACCAATCTGAATGGCTTGGTTTAGTTCTTAATGATTTACTTAAGCAGAAATGTTTAAAAATCAGTGGAATTCACCTCCAAGGTCTGAGACCTGTAAAAGCTCAATTAGAATATTTGCAGATTGAAAACTTTTGAGACTCCCAGACGAATTTCAAAGAGGACTTCTTGTGTTGCTTAGCTATTAGAAATGTTATGTCTCATCTTGTAGTAACCACATGGTGGCAGTAATAGCTTGTAAAGGTGGTGTGGATTTGATATATGTCTCCCAATGTAGCTTAAGGACAATTAATCACCCTTTACCTGGATATTCCTTCTGCTTCTCTGTAATATGCCTAATGTCCTGTTAACTGGGCCTACACACCCATTTCCTGTATCTCAAAGTGCAGGAAGTGATGGTGTACTTATGTGGGAGGACGTGACTGTGTAAAGCCGCAAGGTGTGTGGAATTTCCCCCGTTTCTGTGAGAGAGGATCTGTATAACAGAACACTGAGGAACATCAAAGTTGTAAGTCTGACTCACCTAAAGCTGTAGGTGTGTAGGACCTTTCAAAGGTATACTAATTTAAATGTTACATCTGATTATGATTGTGCAAGTGACATTGACTAAAGAGTCGTTACTCCAGAACACTGGTTGTAACGGTGATGAAAAGCAAATGGTACTAGTCTAAGACTTAAATGAGAGACATGTTCTAGTCAGGCACAAAAGAACACACGTACATGCAATATTCAGGCTGCAGTATGCTACAGTTTTTGCTATAACACATTTTATCCAGTTTTACAAATTACAGTAGTCTGTGTCATACCCTGTCAGAAACCCTTTAAGCAAGTCTATATGAGGTGTGCAAACAACTTGACACTATTGTAATTTAGGTTATGGCTATTGGTGGTCATAAGGATCCTTTACTTGTTATCCACATAGGTCTTGTTGCTCCTGTGCAAAACTAAAGAACCAGGTCAGACATTGCTTGGGTGACTGACTACATGCGAAGTAAGAGGAATATTATGTGAGTTTCATATTTTGGCAAACTAAAGCTTAAAAATCAATTGGGCAGTAAAGAATTTAAAGGAGGTTAACCTCAATCGCTGACCCACGTCTCTGTTCGTTTGAAGGTGGTGTTACAGGGATGCTGGGTCCATGATCTTAAATCTCCTGCCTATACACAGACAGGAGCTATGTATAGCAGTGAAGGACAGGCTCCAATGCTGGGCATGGAAATGACTAGAAACCCAGAGAAGTTTTTAGTGCATTAGTTACAGTTTAGTCCCCCAGATTCTACCTCTTTGGCTCTATTATGACTCAGTGGAGGCTTGGGCTCTGGCTGCTTCTGACATGTTGCATATTGGTGATGATAGTGTATTGGATTTGGACTTGTCAGGGGAAAAAATAATTTGTTGGCAGATCTGACACTGATCCCATTTGTCCTCAGAAACATTTGGAAATAGACAGGTCATACATAGACAGATTTTCTTAGTTGTGCCCCCTGAGTCACCTGAAAGTAACAGAGTATCATTGGAGAAATAGTCACCCTGAAAATAATAGAGTTCATGAAGTAGACCCAAGGTTTCTAGTCCTGGTCCTGGAGTATCTCCTGCCCTGCACGTTTTAGTGTTTTCTCTGATTCCACTAAGCAACTAGCTATCAAGCCCTTACTCAGAAGCATTAATACACGAAAATACAAAAAAGTGCGCCGCAGGGGGTACTCCAAGACCAAGACTGGGTACCTTGGGTCTACAGCATGAGCTCTATTACTTTCAGGGTGACTCAAATGATACTGAATGTCCAGCAGAGAGTATGATATATGCATAACAAGATAGCTGCCTAGCTACACTCAGGTGAACTCCAAAGGAAAAGAATGTGATTTACTTGAGGGCTAATTTTTCAGTTGTGCCTCAGTTAAAGAGGTTGAGATGTGATGGATTAGTGCCATGAGTTGTACAGATTCCAAATCGCTTGATGCAGAGCTTGACCCAACTTTGCCTTTTAGACATTTCCAGTGCAATATGTATGGAATAATTAGTCCATCTGTCTCGCTCTCTGGGCTTTCTTTTTCTTTCTGCTGGCGGGGAAAGGATTATGCAATCTATTCCTCCAGAGCCCCCGCTACCTAAGAGAGAGTTCACACTAGCACAGGCACAGCAGAGGACTGTGGGAAAGCTAGTACTGACTGAACAGCTGCACAACATTAACACAACGTTGTAGTGATGGACCCAGTAAAGGTCCCGTTTGTTGCTTCTGGAGTAGGCCATGCAGTATATGAGGCATAGGTAGGATATGCTTTCAGGCTTTTCTTCACAGTCTGGGCAGCCAGCCCCAAAAGCGCTGAAGCAAATCTTTCATGTCTGTGTGCATCCCACCCTACCACAACCTATCATGGCCTAGCAGTGGATTTGATTTCAGTCTTAGGGGGTTATTGTGAGGATTTGACAGTTTAAAGAGAATGTACACGTGACAAACGTGAAGATGCATAAATGAAATAATTTGCAAATATTCAATCATCCCACGTATGATTCAATATATTGTTTGAGCACAATGATAAATAGCAGTTGTGCTCTTTTTGGATGATGTAACAAACGCAAATGTATCAAACCCAAATCATCCATTTGCCTCAGACTTCGAGAAATAAAAAAAAATTCGAAACTGTACCTAATATGAAAAGTACAAGGGTTCATGTTTACAATGTATACACTGATAAATGACAACCTGAGTGTTTTAAAATTGTGATTAAGCTATGAATAAATATCTTTAATGCATATAGTTGTGCTTTTGAGTGCGGTTTTACAGTTTTAGATGCACTCAAGTATATTTAACTATGTACTTTGTAGATATGTATCTATCTATATATTTCAAATATAGTGCAATTTAAGCTAAACTGCACCTGTAATAAAAATCACTTAAAATAAGTTAATGTGGGACAGTGTAGACTAGCGCATTGCTTATACATTTCAATACAGCCAATGTAATAAATTATTTTGTAGGGGTACTGATGATTTTGCACTGGCTTTAGGCAAAAAATGAGCTGTTACAGATCTTTAACATTATTTGGAAGTTCTTGAAATTTCATAACAGTGAGATGTACAATGAGATATATATAATCTCATTGACAAAAACAGTTCTTTTGTTCTTCAGGAAACCAAACATACTTCTGTGGGATTGCTGCAGAGAACCCTTTTTGGTCCAATTATTTTTTTAAGAGTGTAGAAGTGGAAAGCATGTTTTTGCATGTGTGTGTGTCTGTGCATATGTACAAGAAGAGCATGTCTCTGAGGCTCTTTCTGCAAACTGAGTGTGCTTTGTATGTTTAGCTGTAAGCAGTAACGTACATCAAAAATGACACGGTAACACATCGCCTAGATACAGCAAAATAAAGGGGAAAGAAGCAAGGAAACATTTCAAGCATTTGTGGAGAGCTTTCAGAATAGAAGTGGAACAATACTGCAGCCTGAGGCGAGCAGAAGTGATCATGCTGGTATGTTTATATTAGTTGGAGAGGAAGCCATCATTGTCATTGTCGGGGATTTCTTCTTTTTTTCACAGCTCAGCTCTCTGAAAGTCTAACCTGTTCTAATCTGTTAGGAAGACGCACAGCGGGGCCGAAAAAAAAAACATGATTTTAAAAGAGATATTTTTGAAAGATCCCCTGTCATCATGAGCTAAACATCAGTGTAGGACAGCTGTAGTGCAGTGATTGTAGGTTGCGATGTGCAGTGTCCTCTCTCACACTGCTGAAACAGATAAGCACTGAGTGCTGGTATGGCACTGCTGCCTCTATTAATATGAGAGAAGGTGCGCTTTCCCCGACATGCGCCAACACGCGAGCACATTACCTCCGTGACTGGCTATGGCAAAGATGTGAGCTGCATTCCACGACCCAAAAAACTTCCTGGCCTCGCTCATCACCGCCCAGCCCAACCAGAGACAAGCAGTGGTCCTGCTCTAGGACTTATGGGACAGTACAGGTCATGAGGGACATGGACACAAATTAATTTTTCTGAACTAAATCTCTGTTGTTAAAATTTTTAATTTTTTTTTTTAATTGCCCAAAACATTTTGAGACTGCTGCTTAAAGGGCCTATATATCATGAAAAACTACATTTGAATTTGATGTATATAAGCACTGCATTTTTTTCTAACGTTTGATAAGTTGAAAACAAAAAAGCAAATAGGACCATGTATAGATAAGATAAGATAAGATAAACCTTTATTAGTCCCACAAGTGGGAAATTCGATTAGTAACAGCAGAAAGTGGACAGTACAAAGTTCAGAGCAGCAGAATTGAGAAAATAATAGAATAAAATAAAATAAAATTTTAAAAAAAGGCCAAAGTACTATGTAGAAAATAGTATTAAATAAAAAATAAAAACAAACAAAAAAAATAATAAAAACGAATAAAAAAAATATCAGTACAGATGATGTTTCACCTTTCACACACTGCACTGCACTGAATCCAATTAGACAAGTTTGCCTAGCTCGTTCACCATATATCAGTTTAAACAGCTTATCTAATTGTAAGGGATAATCAAGATGACTCTGCAGTTGGAAAATGGCTGTATAAATTTTAGACTTATTTACCCTGTTGTTGGTACATAAAACTCCGAATAAATATTTGAAAAAATTTAAATATATGAAGAACAAGATGTTGCCAATTAATTCTGTTCAGATAAAAAGTGTTTCATCCCTGTTTTTAGCTTCTCAGAAGCATTTATTGAGTTTTTGTATATTTCATTGTGGTTCTCCAATTGGTCTATATAAATTCCAACAGATTCAAATCAGTTTTGCTTGTTCTAGCTTTGAGCTTTTCTGCGAATTTGTTATTGCATCTCTGTCAAAATATCACTTTAGCAGTCATTGAATGGCAGTGTGTTTGCATTATCATGCTAATAGTCTGACTGGCTAGTGATGGTTTTCAGGAACACAGGGGAGGCGAGTGATTGTCCTTTATAAAGAGCAGTAATAGGGGAAGGAAAATGAGGGGAAAGAGCACTAATTTACCTTCTAAAGATCTCCTTTTGTTCCCCAGTTCCTCTTCTTCCTCTCTGAAGTTCTCCCTGCATTATGGCTTCAACTTTGGGGTCATGTTTCATACACGGACCTTGAGCTAATGTACTTCTTATGAAACGGAGACACTAAAAAGCACAATTTGTCACTTCGAAATATCTCCTAAGTGGAGAAAAAGGATTTTTAAGAAGACCGTTACCCCTGAGGTTTATGGCAGTATTGCACTTCAAACGCATTCTCCAGCCAGGGTTGCGTGGGGCACCTGTAGCCCTGTGAGAATAATTGGGCGTGGGCCGCTATTTTTTTTCTCTATGCTCATAAGTTTGTTCTGGAGCTTCTTATCAAGATGAATTGAACCCATTTGTGGCTAAATGGTGTGTGACAAGCCGCATGATTTACATCCTTTTTGTGCCAATGCGATCGCCTCTGTCTATCGTCTGGCCTTGGCCAGGCTGATTCAGACAACAGATGTGTGTTTGTGCTGTTGAGTGTCCAACCTTGCAACAGTATATGAGGAGCATAGAAATGTGAATCAGCCAGTGCTGTGATGTTAGCAAATTGTGACTTGATTCTAAACCCCAGTTCGGATCAATCATGTTTATTGTACGTTTTACTGTTCTGTGTTTGTGGATCTTGACCATAATCCCAAACTTTGATTTTACTTTGATTTGTGAAATGAGTTGCTTATAACTATAATCATCAAATATTTGGTTTAGGCAGCTCCTCAATGCTAAAACTGTTCTTCATTGAAATATCTGCTCCTTAACAGTCCCAATAGTCTGTCCCAATTGTAGTGGCTAAAGCAACACTTGCTGTGGATTAATGAGGCCAAAAGTTGAAAATGAGTATTTCAGCTCAAGGAGAGTATAAGTTTCTTTAATATATAAGTACAAGCAGGATAATAACATTTATATTATGGAGACTAGCATATTAAAGGTGTATTTTGCCGTTCGTGTGAGGCCATAAATGAAGAAATTATAGACAAGAAGTCTGATGAGACCAAAACATGAACATTACTTAAAAAAGAACCGTATGATAGAAATGACCATTTTTGGAGACTTTAAAAGAAGATTGGACCGTGTTCCTCAAAGTATGAGGTATTAAACCTTTTGTGAAACCTGAAGTGGTGGTGCCAGTGTCTGTGCCTTTGATATTTGAATTTTACAGGTGGTATGGACACATCTTTCTCTTTCAAATAACATCTGCAGCTAAAAGCCAGACAGGTAGTTAAGGTGGATTGGTCATGGCTGATTCTCTCTCTCTCTCTCTCTCTCTCTCTCTCTCTCTCTCTCTCTCTCTCTCTCTCTCTCTCTCTCTCTCTCTCTCTCTCAGGCCCACAGGCTAGTATTTCACTGATTACAGAGTGGCCATGTGAATGGCAGTTTGTGTATTGTCAGAACAAAGGAAGCGCAGGCTCTAAGGAGGTGTTAGACAGGGGAATGGATTGGACCGACCCATTAGGTGTTAGAGAGGGGGAATGGATTAGCCCATTGGACTGGAGTTGGCCTACAAGTTGAAACTAGCTGGAGGGGAGCATTTAACACCACAACCACACTCCACCTGTAAGTAGAACTGCTTACATGTGTGTGTGAGCATATCAAATTCAAATGGTGATCCAAGACCCATTCAATCATGACTAGGGTCATGTTTTGTAGAACAAAGCTTGTCTGTTAAACTGTGGTTTATGACTTGAGCTGAACCATGGTGGGCTCTAAAGTCTTGGCAGTGTCATGTTTAGTGTTATTTGAGAGTCTGATTTTGTAGGTCAGGACATTTTAAAAAGTTTTCAATCTGCTTGTTTTCTTTTTTTTTTTTTTATAAGGGTGTAGGAAATAAGGTGACGTCCAGGACAGAGGAGTTCTTTAACAGTGTAAATGTAATAAATGCCATCATCAACTCATATGTCTTCACACATCCTACCTAAGGACCACAATTAGGTAATTAGAGAAGTAAAATCATTTTGGGAGGTCAATTAAGTACAGCAGTGTTTCATAAGACATCAACACGAGTCTTACATCATTCATGTTAACCCCCTCCGGCCAGATCCACCCTCTTCTGAATTATAATGCAGACCTCATCTTTCAGCAGCAGGGCTGATGAGACAAATGAGCATGTGTGATTAGTCGCCACTACCCAGGCTTTTCGGCCCTGGTCCGTCAGACTGGCCGAATGAGCCAAAAAAGCAGAGGGAGGGGGAGCAACCTTTCCCGAACCAATTACTCGCCCATGATTTCAAGCTTTTCCTCTATTGTGACAGGCTTCGACAACCAGGCTCTTTAAAATCTATTAACCTCCACAGCAAAATGCTCTCCCCAAACGACTGTGGAATAATTAAGGAATGAGAGGTGCAGTGAGGCATGCAAATTGATACAGTCCCGAAAATAAAAACATATGTTAGCGGCAAGCGGCAAGGGAGCCGTAGCGAGTGTTTATGATGTTGGATGGTGTTCGGAGAGCAGAAGGGAAAATATCATCATTAGCAGCATGCTGCGCTCCTTGCTCATACGGCCCTGCTAATGCATTCTATATGGATGCCAATATTTGCACTGGACTGACAGGACAATTATCAACGTTCAGCTGCCAAAGTGGTCTCAGAACAGCACCCCTAACTTCCTCCAACTAACACACACACGCGCGCCAGGATCACATTGGCACACTAGGATCATGGACAACCCCATTTTCACTCACGTTTGCACCCCCTCACATGCTCCCACTCACTCACTTCCACCTACTCCAATTCAAACACTTCAGAACCACCAGCACCCACTTATTCCTTCACACACACTTAAGTCCCACGCACTACCATTCCCCCACACACACACCAAAGCAACATCACCAACACCAAACAGCACACTTTAATGTAGCCCTAAATGGTTCCATGCAGTTGATGTGTGACAGAGACAAATTAAGACCACACTCTTTAAAATGGTTCTCAGTTTGAATAGCAAGTCCTAAGGAAACAAAAACTTTAATTCATATGGAACTTTAATTATGTTTATAAAAGACTTCATTTTTGCATGTCTTAATTACAAGGAAAATTTGCTTAGTGAAAGGTTCTTTAAGGCCAGAGTACACTGACCAAACATTCTGCAACAAACACCAACACTGTAATGCTTACAGTTGGCCTGTCCAAGGAAAATGCTCTTCAGATCAGGGGTCTCAAATGCAGATATTCTGAGGGCCACTAGGGGCAAAAGATATCCAAGTATGAATTTTAACTATAAAATATTAATATATATATATATACAAATTTAAATATATCCTCTTTAATGTTTATTAGCAGGTCTTATACTTGTCTGTTACCATACACTAGTACTTCTATTACTATAATATTATGCTATAGTAATAAGAAGAAAATGATGACTATTATTGTAGCCATATACATAGTGTTTAACAAACATTTTTACTTATATTTACCTATAGAAATGCTTAGTAAAATATAGGCAATGGAAATATCCTACAGTGATCCAAACAAATCTATCAAGAACCACCAATTTCTTGCTTCCATGCATTCATTTACTTATTAAATTTTGACATATCACATCTACTGCTTTATTATGAGTGACCCCATGAAGCAAGCTTTATTTATCTAAATTAGAATAATAGCTTAGGTAGGTATTTATAGCTAAGTTACAGCCATGCTCACACAGCACGGTTATACAGCTTATGTTCGGTAACCAGTTACAGTGCTCAGTTGGAGAAGCAGATCTATCCAGTAATTATATATCTGCAAAAAACTTATGAGCCAAATTTAAGGATATATTAATTCAATTCAATTCAAATGTATTCATATAGTGCTTTTTACAATCAAGTTGTCACAAAGCAGCTTTACAGGGTCCAGGTCGGAGCCCCTAGTGAGTAAGCCAAAGGCGACAGAGATGAGGAAAAACTCCCTCAGCTGGAAGAAGAAACCTCAGGAGGAACTAAGACTCAAAAAGGGGAACCCATCCTCCTCAGGTCAGCCCAGAGAGAAAGAAAAGAGAGTCTTTGTGGGGTAGAATAACAAGAGAAGGCCTTCGTGATCAAGATTATTGACAGATAGGCCGTCTATGGCTAACAGAATCGGAACCATTAAGTATCCATAGAGGTAAATTTGTTGGAGGAGAAACTGAGAGTCTGTAGTCGATATAACAACAGGATCAGGAGCAACCATCTCCACTTGAGCTTTAAGCAGCAGTTGCCCCTGATTGGGGTAGAGCACGTGTGGAATTGTGAGCTACCGAAACCAGTCGAGGGCTTTTTGGCACATGGCCCCAGCGATTGCTGGGACAGGAAGGTAGTGACCTGGGGTCCCATGGTGATCAGTTGGCCTGGACAAGTGTGCAGCAGGGCCCCTTAAACAAAGAAAACAGAGAAGCGGGTTAGTTCTATTTAAATGTTCGGAGAATTATTTGCATCTGTGAGGAGTGCAAGTTAAGACTGTGGCGTATCTTGCTAAAATACGTTACACTCCTACTCTAGATTCTACCATTAATCAAACACAATGATGGCACAACAAAAAAAAAACAGTTTGTAGGTGGTACTGATGGGTGTGTTCTGACCTTTAGAGAACCAAATGTGGTTGTCATATGGCATTGATCCAATGGGTCCTTAATGATTTCTTTATTTTTTAGAGTGTAGACAGTTAGTCGTCAGTGACTTCTCTCTTGCACACCTTCTCTATCATGCTCTGGAGGGCCAGGTTGACCCGTGCTTGACCCAGTTCGATCAAAGCTCTTACCTATGTGGACGCTCAGATTGAGCATCCAGTGCTGCCAGGGCACAGTAAGGTAAGTAAGTTTAGCTCTCCCTAAGTGTTAGAGAAGCCCAGCCCCACAACCCGAGTGGAATGGATGTGACGAGAGTTGGAAAAGATGAGAGAAAAGGGAAATATCTTGGACCCTCAAAAAGACTTCTGCATGTGGACCATCCTGCCAGGCCTCTGCCTCACCTTCCGTTTCAATAAGATGCAGATGCCACCCCCCTCCACACACCACACTCGATATGATTGTGTCAGAGGTGAAAGAGGAAATACGTGGGAAAGCAATGTGTGTGGTGGGGGGAGCCCTGACACTAACGTAGTATATAGGGCTTTACTTATAGAACTGTGAAGTTCTTTTGTCAGGTTTAAAAGGTCTTATAAGCCTATATATTTGAACAACTGTGTGTGACCACCCCTTAAAGATTTTTTACCTCTTTTTTTCTTCATTTAACTTAAGGAGCTTCAATCATACACCATTCCTGAAAGTCTCCACACCGATTCACTAAAGAAAAGATGACAAGACCGAAACCTTTGAATCATCATTTTACTTTTACTCATGAACTTGCATCTTTTACTCATGAACTTTCTTAGTCTGTGCATTGTGAATGTTTTCTTCCATTTCTGTCTGGATTTTTGTTTCTTTTTCAGATTGTTTTCTGTTTTTTATGAAGTATCATGACTTCAGGTAATCATGCTGGTACTTATACTATAATGGGTCTATAATGTAACCTACTTAGAGCCCCATTATTTCACTAACAGAGTTTTAAGCTGATTGGGCTCAGAAAAAATTCAGAGCTAATTCATAAGAAACGAAAGGTGCTAAATAAAAGCCTTAAACCCTCTCGCCAAACGTCTTTGGAATCTGGCACTTCCGGTCACTTCCTAAAGCTGTTTTCTCACTATTACTGTTTATTTAAATGAAAGCAGCCAGAAAAAGTGTATTTGTGCATTGTTACATGCTTATAGTACTTGTAAATTAGTTGAGGCTCAGTCAGCTGATAGAAAAATCAGTATTTTGAGCTGAATAAAATATTCTTCCATTGCTCAATATTGCCCCAAATGCAATATGATGATAATACTGTAAATACTCTAATATCACAGTAAGTCCAGAAGCTGCTATTTTCTCAATCAAAGGCTTTATACTCTTCCTCTATACTCCCCCCTTCCCACATCAGTGTGCTGTAAATATGTCAACTGCCATGCTGTAGAAAGTACATTGTACAATGGGCACAATGAGTGCAGGTTGCAATGGGTATCCCTCTGCCAGCGGAATGGTGGCTGCTCGGAATGCCCACATCATAACCTGATCTCATTTGAGTGTTGAAGGACATGCCTTTGTGTGCTGTAGTCACTGTTTTACTGCTTTTGTTTTGACTGTTCTCGAAGGCAGCCGCAAGCACCAGGTGATGCACACATCAAAGGTGTGTGGGCAACGTTCACCTCAGATTTATACCTGTGGTGAGTGGTGAGAGGCTGCACAGTGCTATCATTACGGCTTTAATTAATGTTTAATGCCCATTCCCTTGCCTTTCTTCGTCGCAGTACCTCGGGCATATATTTGCACTTTAATTGCATTAGACTGATGATGAGAAGCATTTTGGAAACACACCAGCTCGGTGCCCCAGGACTTTAGGTGAGAGTACACAACAGTCAGGAACATGTCTTACTGTTTGTTTATATAAGCCACCAACGTTCATCCCTCTTTACGTAAAGGATCAAGCTCATAGATTTGAGAACTAAAAGAAGTAGAAGATAGAGCCCGGTGAAATTATTGCAGCCTGTGTGGAAAGGGCTCAGAGGATACAAAGGAACAAATGTAGCTGTAAACTGTTTGTCTTTTCAGATGTCTCCCATTGTTGAGCGTCAGCACTTCAGTGGATAATGAGGGAAAAAACGTGGGGCCGGTGCTCACAGGCGTGCCGCACGCATTCACACCTCGCGCGCATTTCAATGCCACATAACTTATAGCACAATATTGGAAAACGCAGCTCGACGGCCGCTTGCATCTCAATAGTGTCTGAGAACGCAGCGAGGAATCCACAAAACGAGTGTGTGGGGAAGAGCCCAGGCCAGCTCGCACTACCACACCAGCACTTCTCACGGGTGAACGAGACAGTAAACGGGCTGCACGAACTTCAGACTCCTGCAAACGAAGCTTTACGCAATTTATGGCATTTGGTTAATGCTAGAATACACGATAGTAGTATAATAACTTGAAGGTAATTTAAAATAAAACAGACCCATAAAAATGAGGCTATTATAATGTTAAAACACTACCACAAGCCATACCGATATTATTATGATGCAATTATGCTATTAATGTTTTTGCTATAGTTATTGTTTGTTACATTGTCATATTGACTGTGAGTATATATATATATATATATATGTGTGTGTGTGTGTGTGTGTGTGTGTGTGTGTATATGTATT
>JBBJLS010000032.1:5153538-5166781 GCA_037577275.1 Bryconaethiops microstoma | reverse complement strand
TATATATATATTTCAGTGGGGGAAATAATTATTTGATCCCCTGCTGAATTTGTAAGTTTGCTGACTTACAAAAATATGAACAGTCTCTAATTTATGTGGTAGTTTCATCTTTACGGAGACAGTATATCAACCAGAAATCAAGAAAAAACATGTTACATAAAAGTTATAAACTAATTTGCATGTCATTGAGTGAAATATGCATTTGATCCCCTACAACCCAGCCAGAATTCTGGCTTCCACAGACTGGCTGTGTGCTCATGTTGCACACAGATTACAATCAATCTAATAATTACAGATACTCCTGATCTTAACTTGTTATTGTCACACGCACCAGAGCACGTGACGTCAATCGGCACTGGAAAGTGACGTCACGTTAAGTATATAAACAGGAAGAGATGGTTCCTCTGCACACAGATGCCCTCTCAGTGTTCTGACTCAACTCTACGATACCGTGAGTACTCCTGGCTTTCCAGCCCCCTCTTCTCTCTCTCTCTGTGTGCATGTGAGAGCGCGTGTTCCTTTGGTGGGAATCTTTACTCCTTACTGGAGCGCTCTGAGATGAACTGCATGAGTAACCAGCTCTTTCGTCAGTTTCCGCGACTGGGCTCTTCCCTCACGCTACAACTGGGCAACTCTCAGTCATTCTCGTCTTTCTCCGTGACAGAATGTCTGTGTCCCCAGTGAGCCCAGCGGACCTCGCTCATGTCTGGGAGGTGATCAATCAGCAAGCGGTCGAGATTGTGAACTTGAAGCAGGAAGTGGTGAACCTCCGTGCTGAGGTCGCCACACTGCGACAAGCTTCGCAAGATCGGCCCGCTGATCCACCTTCCCAACCGGCAGTCCAAACTCCAACTTCTACCGCCTCTTCCTCTCCTTCTACCCCTAAAATCGCTTTACCAGACAAATGGAATGGGATGGATGAGAAGTATGACGTCTTTCTGACCCAACTCTCTCTGTTTTTTGAGTTTCAGCCTCAACTCTATCCATCTGATTGGAGCCGAGTCGCACTTCTCACCTCCCTTGTCACCAGGCAGGCAGCCGAGTGGGCCACCGCAGTCTTGAGATCAGGTAGCAAGATCGCCTTCTCCTACCTTGACTTCACCAAGCATCTCAAGGCTGCGTTTCAACACCCTGAGAGCGAAGTGGTGATGGACTCCCGTTTATATCATCTCTGTCAGGGAGACCATCCGGTGAGTAGGTACACCGAAGATTTCCGGACCCTGGCCATACAAACATCCTGGAGTGACGCAGCCCTTTGGACCGCGTACTATGAAGGATTATCCTCCAGGATGAAGACCGAGTTGGCAGGTAGAGAACTACCTGACACCTATGAGGGGATGATCGAACAGAGCCTGCAGATTGATCATCGCCTTAGCTCCCTGCCAAAGCCTGCTCCCTGGACTCAGGCCCTCGACATTCACTCCCCAGCCATGTCTAACATCAGGCCCGCACCACCAGCTTCAGCCTCAGAAGCCCACTACGGAGCCGGGGAACCCATGCAGATAGGACGCACCTTCCTGACTGTGGCAGAGAGAGAGCGCCGCTATCGCGAGGGCCTGTGCGCCTACTGCGCCTCCCCCGACCACCATCGGGCCATCTGTCCTCTCTGCCTGGGAAACGAGTCGACCAGATGAATAGGGGGAGGCTCTCATCTGGTCCGTTGGTTGCTGTTACATGCCTTCCTACCGTTTCCCGCTTCACCCTTCAGGTAAGTCTACAACTGACTCACCAACAGATCATGGCCACGGCTTTCATGGCCGCTGGTAATTTCATCGATCAGGCTTATGCTACTCAGTTAGGACTGACTAGAGAGGTGTTATCTCAGCCTGTCGACATCACTGCCATTGATGGTCGACCCCTCACCTCCGGACACATCACTCATCACACCCAACCCCTCACCATGACCATCCACGATCACACCGAGACCATATCCTTTCTCCTCACCGACCTCTCATCACCTCCTCTCATCCTTGGACACCCGTGGCTGAACAAGCACGACCCCATCATCTCTTGGTCATGTCACAAGATTCTTCAATGGGGTTCGACCTGTCAGGAGCTCTGTCTCCAGGCAAGGGCTGAGATGTGCTCAGGGGAGTCCGAGACCTCTGACGTCAACATGGGGTCCATTCCCGTCCCGTATCGTGACCTGGCTGAGGTCTTCAGTAAAAAGAAGGCCACCAAACTACCTCCTCACCGACCATACAACCTGGACATTGACCTTCAGCCGGGCACGATACCACCCCGTGGCCGCCTCTATTCACTCTCTGCTGGGGAACAGAGAGCCATGGATGAATATATCGCCGAGGGTCTCGGCCAAGGGACCATCAGTCACTCCAGCTGTCCTGCGGCTGTGGGCTTCTTTTTTGTAAAGAAAGAAGACGGGGGACTCCGTCCCTGTGTCGACTATCGGGGATTGAATAACATCACAATAAAGAACTGTCATCCACTCCCATTTACCAACACCGCCCTGGACGTTCTCTCTGGTGCCCGCATCTTTACCAAACTTGACCTACGGAGTGCCTATAACCTGGTCCGCATCAGAGAGGGCGATGAGTGGAAGACGGCCTTCATAACCCCCACCGGCCACTATGAGACCTTGGTTATGCCGTTCGGCCTTTGTAACAGTCTGGCTGCATTCCAACAGTTGATCAATGACGTGCTGAGGGTGCTTAGCCTATCTAGATGACATCCTCATCTACTCCAAGAACATCGAGGAGCACACTCAGCATGCCAGGTCCGTCCTAAAGAGGTTGCTGGCCCACCAGTTGTTCTGCAAGTTGGAGAAGTGTGCCTTTCACCAGCATATCACCACATTCCTTGGTTATGTCATCACTTCTAAGGGTGTAGCCATGGATCCCCAGAAGCTAGGTGCAGCATCCCCAGAATCTAGGTGCAATCTAGATCCCCAGAAGCTAGGTGCAAATAGCTGCAGTGTTTTCTGGGGTTCGCCAATTTCTATTGGCGATTCATCCAGGGCTTCAGTTTAACTGCAGCACCTCTGACGACCCTCACCAAACCGCAGTCCAGACGTTTCACTCTCACCTCTCAAGCCATCTCCGCATTTCATCATCTCTGCCATCAATTCACCACAGCACCTATCCTGCTTCATCCAGACCCATCTAAGCCGTTCGTTGTTGTGGGCGTAGGAGCCATTCTCTCGCAACGAGGTCCAGACCAGAAACTACATCCTTGTAGTTTCTTCTCTAGAAAATTCAACCCCACACAGCAATGCTATGGAGTAGGGGACCATGAGTTGTTAGCCATCAAGTGGGCTCTAGAGGAATGGTGTCACTGGCTCCAGGGCGGCAGTGTGCCCTTCATGGTCTGGACCAATCACCAAAATCTCATCTCCATCCAACTGGCAAAGCAACTAAATCCTAGACAAGTGCGGTGGGCTCTATTTTTCAGGATATTTATTTTCCAACTGTCTTACCGTCCGGGGGCCAAGAACACTAAAGCAGTTGCCCTCTCCCGACAATATCAAGTGGAGAACCCCCGGACAGATCCCGTGCCTGTCCTGCCAGCTCGGATTATCATGGCTCCTATCCAGTGGGGGTTGGAAGACAGAGTTCGCCAGGGACACACCTTGGAAGCTCCACCACCGGAAACACCCGCTGGATGCCTGTACATCGCCACCAACAACCGCCAGGAGGTCCTCCAATGGGCCCACTCCTCCGCCATGGCTGGACATCCGGGTCCTTCTAGAACTCTCTCCCTCCTCAAGAGGTCCTTTTGGTGGCCAAGCATCAACAAGGATACTATCGATTTTGTGAAGGCTTGCGACATGTGTGCCCAGTCTAAGACCCCTACCACGGCCTTTCCAGGCCCACTTCAACCACTACTGGTCCCCCAGCAACCGTGGAGCCAAATCTCAATGAACTTCATCACTGGCCTCCCGGAGTCGTGTGGAAAGGACACCATCCTCACTATTGTTGACCGGTTTTCCAAGGCTGTTCACCTGGTGGCTCTCTCCGGACTCCCCACAGCCAAAATAACAGCTGAATTGATCATCGAGCACGTAGTCTGCTTGCATGGGTTCACCAAGGACATCGTCTTGGACAGAGGGTCCCAGTTCACGGCCAGGTTCTGGAAGGCCTTCTGCCATCTGATCAATACTGCCACCAGCCTATTGTCTGGGTACCATCCCCAGACGAATGGTCAGACGGAGTGAACCAACCAACAACTGGAGCGCTTTCTTCGCTGCTTTATGTGCTCGTTACCTCGTCTGGGCTGAACTCTCCCACAGTCTCCTCAACTCCTCCGCCACTAGCCTCAGTCCTTTCGAGGTCTGCCATGGTTGACATACCATCTGCCCAACAGTTGGTTCGCCGGTGCCGGCAGGTCTGGAAGTGAGCCAGAAGATCCATCCTGCAGGCCAATGCTCGCTACTCCACTCAACATCTCCGCCGGCACCCTCCGGGACGACTGCTCCACGTTGGTGACAGGATATACCTCTCCACCCGACACATCAACCTCTGCACCGACTCCAAGAAACTTTCCCCAAGATTCATCACCCCCTTCAAGATCATCACACGGATCAATCCTGTTACCTTCCGGCTCCAGCTGCCTGCATCTCTCAAGATCCACCCTGTCTTTCACGCTTCCCAACTTAAACCTGTCTTTTTCTCCCCTCTGTCTCCCTAGGCTCCTGCTCCTCCTCCACCCTGGATCATTGACGGTGGTCCTGTATATACCGTCCGGCAGATCCTGGATTCGCGACGCCGTGGCCGTGGCACCCAGTATCTTGTCGACTGGGAGGGCTACGGTCCAAAAGAACGGTCCTGGGTTCCCGGTCGATTTGTCCTGGACCCATCCCTCATCCAGGACTACCGTCGTCTGGTATCCTCTCAGCCTGGGCCGTCTAGGGACGGTCCTGGAGGTGGGGGTACTGTCACGCGCACCAGAGCATGTGATGTCAATCGGCACCGGAAAGTGACGTCATGTTAAGTATATAAACAGGAAGAGACGGTTCCTCTGCACACAGACATTGGATGTGATGCCCTTTCAGTGTTCTGAGTCAACTCTACGGTACTGTGAGTACTCCTGGCTATCTAGCCCCCCTCTTCTCTCTCTCTCTGTGTGCTTGTGAGAGCATGGGTTCCTTTGGTGGGAATCTTTACTCCTTACTGGAGCGCTCTCAGATCAACTGTGTGAGTAACCAGCTCTTTTGTCAGTTTCCGCGACTGGGCTCTTCCCTCACGCTACAACTGGGCAACTCTCAGTCATTCTCGTCTTACTCCATGACAGTTATGTGTATATAGCACACCTGTCCACAGAATTAGTTTATTTCATTTCAACCTCTCCACCACCAAGACCAAAGAGTTGTCAAAGGGTGTCAGGGACTAGATTGTAGACCTGCACAAGGCTGGAATGGGTTACAAGAGCATCAGCAATAAGCTTAGTGAGAAGGTGACAACTGTTGGTGTGAGTATTTGGAAATGGATGAAATATAAAATGACCATCAATTGCCTTCAGTCTGGGGCTCCATACAGTATCTTGCACGATAGGGTGAGGACAATCATGAGAAAGGTGAGGGTTCAGCCCAGAATTACAGGGGAGGAGCTTGTTAATGATCTGAAGGCAGTTGGGACCACAGTCACTAAGAACACTAACCCTAACCCTAACACACTACATCATGATGGATTGAAATCTTGCAGTGCCCGCAAGGTCCCCCTGCTCAAGAAGGCACATGTACAGTCAATCTTGAATTTGCCAGTGAATATCTAAATGATTCAGAGAAGGCTTGGGAGAAAATGCTGTGGCCAGATGAGACCAAAATTTAGCTCTTTGGCGTGAACTCGACCCACTGTGGGAACCGTTGCCCGAGTATTATGTAGCAGGGATGCCAACTTTTCCAAAAGCTTTGGAGTAAGATTTTGGGACGTGTGGCCGATGTCGGGAGCGGTGAGCGTGAGGGGGCATCATTAGGTTGTGCCACCTACCGTAGAGGAGCGTGCACAGGAGGGAACACCTCTCTGCCTGTTCAGCCATGCATAAGGCATAACTGATCCATCGCAAGCGATGTTTGGCCCGACGCAATGGGCAGCCTAGATTCAATAGATAAAATACATTTTTAGCATGAGAAATTGGAGGTAAGGCATGAGTGCGTGAGATGACAGTCAGATGCGTGTCTCACGCTCAGTGTGTAAGAGTTAGCAACACTTTGTAGTCCTAAAGTTCTGTTGCGTCTTCATGACATCACGTGTTGTTGTGTGTGGTCGTCCGGTGCCTAGGCAACCCAGGTGACAGCACTGAGCCTCGTTAGCTCATTAGCAGGGTTGCTAGGTACCTGACCACATAGGGTTGCCAACCATCCCAAATTGTCCGGGACATCCCGAACTATGGGTGATTTTGATTTGTCCCTTCAGGGGCAGCTCCAGTCCCGTATTCCAATCACAGCCTTGTCGGCCAATAATAGACTACTGTAAGCATGGCAAAACTCATGCAAACGTTGCTATGAGACACGGTTGTTAGTGTGCGTGCACTGGCCACTAGTGGTGAGCAGTGACAAAATTATAGACTGTGTGGTCAAAATGAGCGGTGAACCTGCTAAGAAAAAACAACTGTGTAGCTGTAAGAAATGTGTAGATTTATAGTATGAAACCTTGCGATTTCCATTATTGTTGGCCAGCTGCTCTATGCCCGCACCTGCAAGAAAGTGTCCCTCATATGGGGTTGAGAAAGTTGGCAACCCTAGAGGACAAGTCCACCTGTCTTGTGTTTAGTTTGCGTATATTTCATTGAGCTCTTTATTGTCTGTGTCATGTGATTGGCTGTGTGTGTCTCTCCCCCGAGTATAAAGCCCAGCCGATCCGGAGAGATAGTTGTGCGGTCACCCAAGAAGCTGGTGGTCACCCACAGCTTCAACTAGCTCTCAACCTTGCTGCTCGGATTTGTCTTCTTGTTACCTTGTATTGTAACCTGTATCTAACGCCTGTGCTCCTACAGAGGAAATACGGATTTGTGTCACGAACTGCTCCTGTGATCCATCACCCTCGTGTTCCAGGTGGCAGTGGGAAAGTGAATCTCACCCGGAGGAACTTGTATGCACAGAGGTGCCCCTAGGCGCACGTACAAGTCTGTGACAGTTCGCCTTTCTCTGTGTCTCCCCCTTGTCATTGCGGGAGTGACTGGTGAGCAGCGCTCACTCCAGCTCTACACTTTGTGTGGATACTCTACAGGCCACCGTGCGAATGTGCCTCAAAAACTCCGCCGGGCACCTGAAGCCCCGTCTGGAGTGAAGATCCTCCAAGTATGTTCCTGTAGAAGCTTGTTTTGTTTCGTCTGGAGTGAATGTCCTCCAGGATCAGCCCCTTTTGTTTTCTCCTGTAGAAGCTTGTATTCGTTTGGAGCTCAGTGAAGCTCAACCACATACTTCTGTTCATTAAAATTCACTTTGCATTCTAAGTTGTCTCCCGCAGTTGTGTCCGCCTAACACACCCACCATAACAGCGTATCAAACACTTGTTTCACTTAGTGAAATGCAAATCAATTTGTAACTTTTATGTAACATGATTTTTTTTCTTGATTTTTTTGGTTGACATTCTATCTCCATAAAATGAAACTACCTCATAAATTAGAGACTGCCAGCAAACTTACAAATTCAGCAAGGGTTAAAATAATTATTTCCCCCACTGTATATGTATATAATATGCACACACGTGTGTGTGTGTGTGTGTGTGTGTGTGTGTGTGTGGATATAAATGGTATATGGATACATATATATAGTCCATACATAATCCATACCTTTTACATATATGAGTTCTGTGAAAGGTATGGGCATTCAGTTGTATATTAAATTTGGATTAAAACAGCTCAAATATTTGTGCATTATTTTTGTAATATTGTGAGTTACCTGGACAGTAGCATTTGCAATGAGCTGAAGTGGTGTTTGTGGTCCAGAAGCGATCATTCAACATCAGTACCTAACCTTACTAATGCTCTTGTGACTAATTGCAATCAAATCCTCACAGCAATGTTCCAAGATCCAGTGTCCACTCTTGTCAGAAGAGCAGAGGCTGTTGGTGCAGCAATGGAGTAGAAATTCCCTATTGATTTCAGAGCAGGTGCTGTGTGAGTTGTCTTGAAACCTTTGAATATTTAGGGTAAATCAACACATTCAGTTTCAACTTCCATACCTTTAACACTAACAATGTTGCTTTGATAGGTGGGACGGTATCCTCACATATTTTTTGGGCACTGAAGATTTATTTTGATGGAGAAAAGCATGAATAATTTCTATCATTATCAGAAATGAGAGAGCTTAAGAATGTTCTCAGTTACACAATAGAGCATTTAGTGGAATGCTTTCCACGTTTAGAATGTCATTCATTTGGCTAAGTGTGTGCTCAAAATTAAAATCTTAGTTATTAGGTTAAGGATGTGGCCTCAACCATATTCATCTTCTCTCATGTGATTCCATTTACATTATGGTTACTGTCAAACTGCTGGCTGCTTGTTTTTTTACTTAATTTTGACAGATCTACATATCCAATATAACCACAGATTAATTATGTTATTTCTTAGTTATTTTCCTTTTTAGATCACTAGTGAGATTGACAAACTGCCCAGAGACTCCTTATCCTAACATTTACATTACACAAATTTTGATAAAATAACTGTTTAGTAACTGTTTAAAAGGGGTTATGAATTAAGGAAGACAACCCTGGAAAATCCTTATTGTACATTATTAGCCTAATTTTTCTTGTCCAATCAGTAATCACTACTCCTCCTGTTATATTTAGTAGTTTTGTTTTTATTTTTTACCTCTAACAAACTAGGGCTCTCACCTTTAATAAGTTCTTCAGTATAGCAGAATCTGTGTATGCATAAATCAACACTAGATATACTATAGATAGATTATATTATACATACACACAAGTATATTCATTCTTAACCAGATGCCCGTGGTGACTATTGCAGATTTTTTGTATCTACACACTCTTTATGATTAATGGTTTCTAATTCATTGCACTGGGTGGTCCCTGAGTGAGACATTAGAAACATTGACAGTCTGAGGTCATTTTGGTCGCACAGCTATTTGCATCACCAGTCTACACTCTGAAGCCTTCACTGAATGTCCTGTGGTCTCTTATATCCACTTAAAGCTCCAGTGCAGATTCTCTGTGTTTGCTAATAAACCTGCTGGCCATCCAGTGAAACAGGCAGGCCCAGCACTTAATGCATAGATGCTGGATCTGCCCATCACTGGTCAAACACACAATACGGTGGCCAAGATTAAACGGTATGGAAACGAGGGGGACAAAAGTCTATCAGCATGTCATGGAGGCAGGCGGTATTGTATCCATATGTATTGAACAGCGAAGCCGTCAGGGCTGCTGGCAGGCCCATTCATCACAGACAACTCCCAGCCTGTCAGACACACAATACCAAATACGATCCATCCCCATCCCGTACACTGCTTCATGACAATGGTGAAATGAACAGCAGGACAGTGGAGGGGGATTCAAATGGTAGAGTCTCGCTCTTGCTTGTCTATTGGCTCTGCATGGTCACTGTCTCTCTTTATTGTGGCAAGAAACTTGCATTCTGCTTTAGAGCAAAGCCAATAAACAAGTCCAGCACATCACAATATAGCTGATTATATCGTTCATCTTTCTTGGATTTTTGTTTCCACCCTTTGAAATTCAGTCATGGCATTTCTGTGGTTTTGCAACTTAACGTCCACGTAAATACTACATTTTAACAATGTTTACATAATACATCTAAATCTTTCTACTTAAAAAGTGTAGAAAACTTGGTTTGCCTTGTATTGGGCACTTAAACAAATGTTTAGACATTTAGGGCTATAAAAATCATTCTAAAATGTATAGCTCTGTACAAATACTCACTATAAATATCAGACTGACTGTTTGTTTGGAGCTGTTGTAAAAAAAAAAAAAAGCAGCATAGATAGGAATAAACACAATATGCACTAATATGGTGAGTTATTAAAGACCATTTTGTTGTTTATGGAATAATCTTTGTTATGTTGCTTGATAACCCTACTCTGCTAAATATTACGCCATCCCTAATGACGCCATCCCTTATTTCAGACATCTCAGCATTCTTGATAAATGCGCAAGATTCTTTGAATGTAGCCCACCATAACACTCAAATCAATCCCACTCTTGTCATCACAGCTGTATCATATACAGTCAGCTATAGACATTAATCTGTCACCCTATTTCAAAAGTGTTCATGAACCACATATAGATATAGCATCCCAGGGCTCTACCATATTTTTGCCATATGCCAACATAGCAATGTCATAAATCAGGAGCAGCGCTCTATATTTGTGACATGATACTGTATTTAGAACAGCCAATTTATAAGCCTGTGCATTTATAGTGTGTGACAGAATTTGGCGTACCACCAGCCTGCAGCACTGGTACAAATCATCATAGTCATTCCCAGTGGCAATCTGTGGTTAGATGCCACTGTGTGTTTAGAGCCACACAGAATTAATTGCTCAGATGCCATTTATGACAATGCAAGTGTGTGTCAGCCTCATCCTGTAATTTCAAGGTTGCCACACTGGAGTTACATTCTGTTCTAAAGAAATATACTCACCTTTTACTTTATTAGAAATATCTACCTCATTGGTATCTAAAACGAGGTCCACAGTGTAGGTGCACAACTACAGACTGTAACCCAACTACTGTCAAACTCAACCAATGACAATTAGTGACCTCAGGGTCGCTATTGACTAGAAATGATTTGACTGGTGTACCATTCTCAGGATAGCAGTGGCACTAATATGGTGCCATGGTAAGTGTGTGTGGTGCTATTACAAGTGCATGAAGCACAGTGGCATTGCTTGAATTTTTACATACGAATCAGTTTCACTCATCAGTTAAGAATGGTCCTCAACCCAAAAATATCCAGCTAAAAGCAGCTCTGTAGTCAGGAAGTGACCACTAATAAGGACTAGAGAAACACCAACACAAACCACACAAACAATAGTGGCGCTACAAAACACAAAATCTTTGTGTTACAGAAAGTATATTAAGAATTAAATTATATTGGGGAAGCAAAATAACACAATAATACAGCAATCTAACAACAAATCTGATTCTTTTCTCTAATCTAGATGTTTTAACTTGCTTTGCATTTACTTATTTTAAGAAATCCTACAATGTAAATTTTTCTTGTAGCATATATAGCAGAACAATATTCTTAGTGGTCTCCACATACAGGCCCTGCTGTACCACTGACCACACTGGAACCAACATTACCCTCAACTCTATCTTTGCTTACACTGGTGCACAGCTCTCCTCCCTCAGTGAAGCTGTCATGCTGACTCAGCGACAGTGCTGTAATTACTGATCTGCTTTGGAAGAAAGCAGCTTCAAAACACAACATACAGACCAGACAGCTTGGGACAGACACACCAGAGAGTGAAAGCAATAAACACACTCAATAGAAGGCAATAAAGTCAAGTAGTGTCTCCTTTCTGACCGTGCTGCCATACCATAACCAGTTTATCCCACTGAAAACAGAAATGAACTCATAGCAAGTGACTATGAAGTGTTTGGGTAATTGTATCTAGGCTAGCACTGCAGAATGTGCAATTGTGTGGCTAGTTATTAAAGCCTGGGATATTAAAATGTCTTTATTTCAAGACATTATTGCTGTTTTCAATAATACCTCCATTAAAAATGTATAATAATCCTGCTTTTGAGTAGTGTGAACAGAATGGATGGGTCACTGAAAATTGGATTATTTTTATTTTGTGAGGAAAAGTGGCTACACTGTTGATGCTTCACCATAATGATACTTCCTAAATCAAATCCACAAAAGTTGGGGTCTCTTATTATGATCAGTTACTGAAGGATATGATGCACAATATGAAATTCCTGACTTCAACAAATGTAAACATTACTTCTCCATAATGCAAGTAGTCTTTCTGCACATACAAATTGGGAGTGTGATCAGGCAAATGAATTCTCAGAGAAGAAAATTAAATCAAAACTGTCTAAACTGCCTTAACATTGCTTTCTGTCTTTCCTATTTCATTTATGAAATGTGGACAAAGCATTTTTTCCTTGTAATGAAAACAAAACACATAGATTGAGCAAACTGCATGACATCCCTCTATAGAAAGGCGTCAAAATTTTAACGTATTTTAATAATTGAGATAAAGTCATTCAGAGTGGTTTGATTTGAAATGTGGTGTATTGTGGAGAAATTGACCAGCTCAGATTTATCTCCAGTAGTAGTATTTATGAATCAAATGTCAAGACATCTACAATGTTAATATCCATTTTTTGTACTGTCCAAAAAGACCTGTGAATCTATTCATCTTCTGAGACTTGAGACTACCCTTTTTCCTCAAACTTATGCTAAAACTATGTTTCAGGCATCAGGCGGTGAATTAGTAATTATTTTATGCAATAACTGTCTGTGTGGGAACTTTAAAAGAAATAAAACTCTTCAGGTGACTGGATCCTATCACCACCACTGTGAACAATTCAGTAACAACCCAGTAGGGTTCTCTAGAAAAGAGCATTTTCACCTTAAACCCTGCTGAATGACTTTAACCACTTAATTATGCACACTGTAATCACTTGAATCTTTGAACATTTGGTGGAATATCCTTTAATAACATTAAAACAGGTCCTACAGAGAAACAAAGAGGCACAATAAAGAGTCATATCTCACTATATCTGTCTGCATATGACTGTGTTTATGCCCCATTGTATTTAAGCTCAATGAATGAGTGTATGTGTGTGTGTGTGTGTGTGTGTGTGTGTGTGTGCGCGCATGCGTGTCCAATGAGTATAGCCCTTCACACAGAACATTACTGTGTTCTCTCTTTCTGTTGTCATTTGGACGCTGTCTCATGAGAGTGGCCACGTCTCAAACCCCTTCCCTGCATTTAGTTTTAATTAACCTCACAGAGATACTGGGCTCCAGCGTTAGCGTGTTCATGTCAGAGAGGTTAATGATTTTTACAGGCTTGGGGACACTTTGAGAGGACAGATCAATGAGTCTCAATTCCCCATGCAGCGCGCTCTCTGCCACTCCATCTCACACAACGCGAGCGCTCCCTCTGACCATTTTCTGCACCACCACAGTCTGACAGGCCTAATATCTGGGCCTGGAGAATACCTGAGTGTCTGTGCAACACAATGAAAAAGTAATGCACTGAATTTCCTTGCGCAAAATGTATAAACACACACACACACACACACACACACACACACACACACACACACACACACACACACACACACACACA
>JBBJLS010000032.1:5132043-5152255 GCA_037577275.1 Bryconaethiops microstoma | reverse complement strand
CACACACACACACACACACACACACACACACACACACACACACACACACACACACACACACACACACACACATCTGGTATTGCTACATTTATGAAGACATTCCATTGACTTGTGTAATACTGTTGCAGAGTAATACTATGCCTGCAAACTAAACTAACCCTAATCTGAACCTTAACCTCAGAAACTGAGCGATCCTTAAGCTTTAAGCATGTTTCTTTGTGAGGACCAGAAAGGTATCCACTTCTACAGATCCATTATCCTATCATTGTAGGGAATAAACTGATAAACACAAGGCCACACACACATTCCACTGACCTGTGTAATACTGTAGCAGAGTAATACTATGCCTGCAAACTAAACTAACCCTAATCTGAACCTTAACCTCAGAAACTGAGCAATCTTTATGCTTTAAGCATGTTTCTTTATGAGGACCAGAAAGGTATCAACTTCTACAGATCCATTATCCTATCATTGTAAGGAATAAACTGATAAACACATGGTCACACACACACACAGACACACACACACAGACACACACACACACACACACACACACACACACACACACACACACAATAAGGGCTGTTGTGTTCATGTTCTTTAATGATGAACAACTACCAGCTGTCAGCGATCTTAACTCCTGAACCACAACAGCCTGGAGGCACAACACATCACTTTCTCTAACAAAATGTGACCTCATTTAACCTTATTTTACTGAAAGAGATGAACATATAATTATGATCAGTAAATGCATTGCTAAGATCAGGAATACATAAACAGATAATGACGTCTAATATGTATTGAAAATAAACATGAAGCTCTTAAAGTTTCTAACAACTTGAATTTTAAGTTTAAATAACTGAATACCCTTTGAAAGTGAGGACATTTTTGTTTGAGACTGGGGGAACTGGAAGAGCCATGGCAATAGCTTGATTTTGTATGCGTCTAACCATTTGTGAATGGATTTTGGTGTGTGCTTTGGTTGTTATTTTGCTAGAAAATGCAGAATATGACCAAGTTTTAGCTTTTTGTCAGAGCCAGTCAGATTTCAATCTAAAATCCTAGTAATTCCTAAAATCCAGTACCAGAGCCTTTAAAAGAGACACAGCCCAACACCGTCACAGAACCTCCACCATATTTAACACTTGGTAATAGGTGCTTTTCTCTGTAACCCACTTTGAACATTAGGAGTTAAAGAGCTCAGATTTTGTTTGGTCTGACCACAGCACCGTGTCCCACAGCACCCTGTCCCAGTTCCAGTGGCGTCTGGTGAAAAATGTGCCTCGGCTTGTGACAAAAAAATGTAGGAAAAAAAAGATACTTTCCAAACAGTTCGATGGCATAGAGATGGTGTGGTAAGATGAATTTGACGATGCTACCAAACGCCGCAGTTCTGAAATTACCACAAAAAAGATACGATTTTTTCAATTATTAATATATTATTAACATAATATCCGATAATATTGTAAAGTTGCCATTAATTCTGGAGAGCACTGTATCAACATTTGTTTTCCTGCTAGAAATGCAGATGATCCAGTGACTTTCGAAATAAAATTCCCTGTGCAACAAAACATATCAGCATAAACATTACATATTTGGACAACTGGCCTTTGATTCATTTTTCACAGTCAGCTTTGATCGGGAGTTCCTAAGAGATCTATAGTAACGCATGAACTGCTAAAGTATCAAACAGTATATGAAATATACATTTATGCCAACCCCAGCCTTCCCCTCCCACCCGCATGTAACAAAACAAAACAAAATCATAATTAATAAATAAATAAATTAAAATAGCCTCTCCCCTGTTTAGTACTACAGCCAGAATGAATCAATCTCTGTCGATGCTGCTGGATGACATCATCAGAGAGCCCTTGGCACTGATGTCTGTGTAAAGACGAGGCCATAACATTAGCGCTGGGAGATGAATTCTGCCTCTTTAAAATCCGTCCTCCTCCGTGAGAGCCCCTGCTTTATCATAGTGCTCAGGACAGCTAGTACTCCGAGCTGGGGTCAGGACAGCCTGCTGCGGCTTCTTTCTTCTCGAACTTTCCATTTTTTTCTCTCCACAACTCGTATCGTTTGCTGATTGTACGTGAGACGCAGTCAGGACCTGACAGATAACTGGCAGGGTGGAGCTATTTCAAATGATCTGAGTTCACACAGTGCACACAAACGCACATGTACAGAAACACAAGGGTCACTATTTTTATCCAGTCACATCTCTGGGAGCATTCTGGATACTGATTACTTGAAAGATACTGATGAATGAAAGCACTTCACATTCTACTTTTAAAATGAAAGGCTTCTTTGGGGCCACACTTCACATTTAGTTCTCAAAGGAATTTCAAAGGATCTACACAGGAATACTCAGCAATATCTTCCTGTTGCATCTGTAACGTCTAGTCACTCATCACGGAGAACAATGTAATTTCTTTTAATGTAATAAAACTAATGAAAATCAACTGACTGAAAACATAATACTTGGACCTCTATTACAAGAATATTTTAAGTTGTGAGTTTTCAGTTCTCTGACAAACTACAGGAATAAGTTACTAAATTTTCGTGTATTCCTTTGAAAAACCATCATTAAAACATTCTTTGAGAACCTACGGCCCCTCTTCTATGGATTATCTCCCAAGAACTCTTTTGGCACCTTTATTTAAAAATATACACCTCCATATATAGAACAGCTGATCATTTTTCCCAAAACACTGAACAGCTGGAACTTCTCCACCATGCTCTAATATCAAGTCATCCAGCACATAATTTATCCTGCATAACTGCTAACATTTAAAGTGTTTCGGAAGTGAATGTAGGCTAGCTGGTGTAGGTTTCTCTATTGTTTCTCTCTAAGGAAAAACACATCTGTTTTATCTCCACCCTCCTCCCGAGCTCCACCTCTTCCAATCACATTTCGCCGCGGTGCCGGAGTGACAGTGCTGGTCTGAGTTTGAACTTCAGATGTCCGAAGGCCGTCTTTCACACATACCAGGAGGCCAATGTAATTCTCACCATCATCCCCACTCCCCACGTTAGCATGTCGTGGCCATTTGCCTCCACCAGGCCGAATGAGGCATATGATAATGGTTATCGTTCTTCTTTTTCAACCAAGTCCATCCTGTTGTTAACAGAGGAAGTGCATGAGTGGTTGTAGGAATCCATATTTAACATTCCACAGCAATATCACAGCAATCATGACCCCTGGTCACTTGGGAGAATTGCGCCTTTTTGGCTCAGCATGCCTGCTCACTGAAGCATCTGTTAGCTGTTCAGCAATGTAGACTCCATTAAGGAGATCATTCAACAGCCCAGCGGAGGATAATTTATCAAGTAACCAGAGGGCAAAAGGCAAATTTCAGATGCACCCAAGCACAGAGCTGGTGATTGGACAGAAACACATTACAGCTAAATAATAAAGTCATTTAAGATACAAACTGAAGTTTATTTATTCGGTTTTAGTTTGATGCAGTCAGTATGCAGCATTGTCATTATGAGAATACATCCTTATTTCTCCAAAAATTCATGTGAAGGGAAAAGCATTTCTACCTTTTGATGTAACTTTTAAAGTCATTTTGGCAGCAGGACCCTTTGGGGCCTTCTAGGCCTTCAGAGCAGGATTCTTCAGATTGTTTCTGAAGAAAATTGTCCAATCTGATTTTTTAAAACCTGTATCTCCATAGATACAGTTTATTGATTAGGCCTTTGATCACTGGATTGAGGGTCTAAGGTGGCAAATTATCCACCAAAATCATTAGGAAGTGACAGTGGAATCTAGAAGTCATATTTTGATTTACAATGTGATGGTAACTGTCACTCTAAGCCTTCTGAAAGTCCTCGATATGTCACCGACTAAAAGTTGCAGCCTAAGCAATGGGTATCTGTCAGATGATAAACAGTTGCAGCTCTATGAAAGGATTCTTTACTGAAGCAGTTACTCTAAAATGCTACATGCAAGATAAAATAAGTCAATATGTTTCTTACAAGCATCAACAATCAATGTGTTTTACAAGCTTCAGATGAACATGTTTAAAGCTATACTGGCCAGTAATTGTCAATGTACAATGCTGTTAGCCTACAGCTAACATACTACTTGATTTTTGACCATGTTTTAATATTTATGTTCCAATACCTAGCTCTACCAGTCATGCCTCACAGGGCTTATTTATCATGACATTTTTACATACAGATCTTTAGGATCAAAAACACATGTTTCTATATTCAGTTTTTTTTTGCATAATTTGAATTCTTAGCTTTACAATGTGTAGAAATGATCAGAATGATCAGATACATTAATGTATATAGATCTAAAGAATTTGATCTTGTAAGTCGCTTTGGATTAAAGGGTCTTTATCCATGTAGAGCGAATGTATGCACCAATGTGGGTGCAGTTTGTATATGTGTGTCCAACTTGAACCTTTCTCAGTACTCTGGCCGCAGCGGGCGGTGCATGTTGTAATAAATTACTCTCATAAGTACGCCAGTGATGGCTTTTAGAGAGGGATGAGGCTGAGGGAAAGGAAAATGGAGTGACCCCATGACCTGCAAACTCTTAACCCCTGCCCCCAGGGGTCTTGGCAACTCCCCCGCACACGCTCCCTACAAACCCAGTTCTGCACCTCTAACACACACACATACACATACACACACACACAATACATACACACACTAATCCTCCCTCTCTCTTTCTGACTGTCACACTCCCAGGTGTCTTCCTCCCCTTCTTCCTCATTATTTAGCGCACCTGGGACAGAGAGTTTGTAACATAGATGAATGTGCTCGCTGATTAAAATTAAACTCACAGAGGCTCGGCTTCCTCTCCTCTCCTCAGGTCCTGTTTTTGTTGCCCTGCGGCTTTCTATGTGTGTGTATGACGGGAGAGGAGAGGCCCCTGAGCTGCTCACAGATCCACTGACAGCACTCGCTAAGTGGAGTTGAGTTATGGGCAGTTGGGTGATGTGTTTGTTTAACCATCTGGTAGCGACTCCTTCCTTTTCTCACAGTGATGTAGAGAGTGCAGAAGGACAGAGAGAGCAGAGAGGAGACATTTATGCATAGATGCAGGCCGACACACACATGCACACTCTCACACTCGGATACAATGTTGACAAAACCGATTCACACATACTTAAAGGCAGCTGGCTATTCTGATTTCTCGTACAGCCAGCGAACGACTAATGTACTTAAAATACGAATTTGTCACTTGTAGATTTTTCACTTATTCCTTTGCAATCTACGAGGATATTATTTACCACTTAATGTGATTTAAAAATATACTGAAATATATGGATATTATTTTAAAAAATATGGAAGTCTATATCAGGGCTTTTTACAATTGCTTTTCAAATTGGACAATATTTTAATTGCAAAACTTCTAAAATAAAATATAATCTATGTGACAATGTCCCAGCTGCATATAAATATGTAACATTCACATTATTAAAGAACCAGCAAGAACGTGAAGGCATAATCTCTCTCTCTCTCTTTCTCTCTCTCTCTCTCTCTCTCTCTCTCTCTCTCTCTCTCTCTCACATAGGCATTGTTCATTGCACACATGGAGGCGCCGCTAACAGCATTACAGCTGTTATTGGAACACTGATGTTCTCTGAAGTAATTACCAGAGCTTTTAATAACGAGGCAAGTACATTTTCTTTTGTAATATCAGTCTCCTGAATAATTAACCAGCTCTTTTATCTAAACCATTCAGCTTTTCCAATCAACTGCCATTCTCTTGGTATTCCTATCACAGTAATGCAATATACTCTGATCATTGAGTGCACAGGGGAAAATCCACATTGGCCTGCGCAGCCTTTCAAAGAGCGTTGACAATGGTAACAGCAACTAGCTCACTGGCCAAGCTAGCATTATCTGTGATAGGCTTAAAGTTAGAGCACAGAAGTCTCGCTCTGGAAGCAGGAGCTGGCCGCTTCCAGAGCAAGGCATCTTGCGAAATCTCAGCATTAAAACATCTCTTCAGTATTAGCTACATTCGGCCATGTTTTTGACTGCAAGCCTGAGGGTAGCAATCCCAAACTCCATCTTGTTCCCTGGCCGTCCAGTAGCAGGTTAGTGTTAACAAACATGGAACATCGACCCTTCTGCGAAGTTCGTCATGGTTCAAATCGATAAAAGGCGGGGAACTGAGATGAAAAAAAAAATCCTCTGATTTCTCTTTTAGCGCTCTTTCTCACACTCACTCTTTCCATTTGGAGAAAATGTCAGCAGGAGTGTGGAGACTGAAAGGTCGAGTCAGTGCTAACAGTTGGGGCAGGGTTTCATTAGCAGCTCGCTACTCCGCTGGTGGAAACACACAGCTCCTGCTCCAGCGATGACATTTGGTTTGTTTTTACGCTACGGCTGCCTCTCACATAACTGGAGCACTTCATAATGTCAGCGGGTGAGATTTTGGCCTTGCGCTTATTGTGTTTATTGCTACCGTGTGAGGGTAAGTTTATAGTTGTATCTGGTCTTAACCCAGAAATGACAACTAAATCAATGGCCGTGCAAGCAAATGTTAGTTTTGACTGAGGACCAACCTCCAGGAACATTTATCATCAGTCTGCTAGCTCAGACTCAAAAGGCAGCCGGAAATTTGGGAGTGTGCAGAGCAAGTGTGATTTTGTGGGACATTAAAAGCACGATCGATCATGCATACAATGGTGCAGTCATGAGAAAAAACAGGGGATGTATTATAAGTTCAATCACACACACAGACACGCACACACACACACACATGCGCGCACACACACACACACACACACACTCATAGAAACAAACATAAATCAACTCATTAAATTAATATATACAGAAAGACAGACAAACCAATGAAAAAAGTAAAAACAAAAACAAAAACAAAAAATATGGTAGTTTAATAAACTACAATATAATACACAATGAATTCACAGACCCACAGCAGCAAAGCTGTGTGACACGTAGAGGTTGAATGCCTTAATGCCCCTCTCCAGGTTAAAGGTTAATGAATGATTTTTGCTCTCTCCCAGCAGGCTTTGCTCCTGTGTTCCATCTGTAAGCTTATTTTACAGGCATCCAGAGTGAGTCTGAGATGGGCAAATTCTAGAATCAGACTGTACAGCTGGAGAACTGAGTACACTTTAGGTATTTTATAATATTTCTGATTCAGTATAATGTTATAAATGTTAGGGATTTGCTCAGATGTTGAGATAGGGGTTCCTTTTTATAATTTTTAATTATTCAAAAATAAAGAAAGAGAAATCAGTGGATTTCATATGCCCCAGTTAAGCTAATAAGCTAAACTAATAATGTTTATGGCCACATGCTTATGGCCACATGCTGGTGTGATCATTAAGACAGTTTTCCATAGTGAACCATATGCCAACAGGTTAGTAATTCCAATGAGTATAATTGACTATTTCTTGAACTACCTGATATCATCTAGAGTGACTTTTTAGTCTAGTTAGCAATAGAGCCCTGCTGGTTCTCCTGGTTCCTAACAACATGTTTTTGGCAATGCACTCATGTAAGGCACTCATGTTAAGATGTACACTTTTTTACACTGGAGCAAAGCTCGAGCCTCACATTGGTTTTCAGGATGGTGGTCCTGTGAAATTAGCAAATTGGAGTTTTCATCTTGGAGTATTTATGCAATATTAAGAACGGCTGGTGTTTCCAAATGATGTTAAAAAAGTTTTGTTTCTGACACAAACGCTTTCAACTGAACTACACAGTTCCACGACCCTTTGCTGATATTTTTCTTCACATCTTGATCATATCTTACAGTGCACTGCATGGACAGAATCGTTCATGTATATGAACTGTGCTTCCTGAGGTTAGAGGGAGGTTCTAATGTTCCTCAGTGATAAAATGATAGAAAGTGATAGAGTGGCTTTTACCCCTGCAGAGGGAACAGCTTTGAAACACATTACTGTGTGAAACTGTCCTCTCCCTCTCTCCTCCCTCTCTGACCCTGAACCGCTCTCGCAGACTCCTGGCAGGCCACAGTCTCAGAGAGCCAGAGTTCAGCCCAGATTCCATTTCAGCCTGTGCAGGTGCTGGCGGCTGGACTTGCTGCGAACCGTACCCACGCCCGAGCCCTTCCCATGGAACACAGTCATATTTACATCCCCCTGTGTCTTGCTGCTTTTTTTACATTTCTGTCAGCAGGTCTTTGGAGGTGAAAAAGTGCAACTGCTGACCTGTGGGTTTCCCATGCACCGTGGATTGGATGGTAGGAAAAATCCTGCGTTATACTGAACCAATTGGAAAGTCATGATTGATGCTCTTAGCATACTTATAAAAGTGAAACCAGCTAGTGGGTATTTTATTTACTGCATATGTTCAAATTATGCATTTTAGTATGTAGTAGTTTGTAGAGAATCTTTACATTAAATGGAGGTTCTTTAAACTTAAAAAAAACTTTGTTTCAATAACCATTTTAGGCCTTTTTGTTTTTAAAAGTGCGGGTGCTCTGTGCCCTATGCCCTGTTAATTCTCTTGCACTTGAAAGTTATCAATAAATTATTTTACAGAAACATAACATTGAATCCTCATCTGTTCTGAAGATATATTTGAATTAAAATAAAATATGGCAGGATTTTCAGTGCAGAATTTGGGGAGTCCACATTTTTATTCTGTTCTAGCTCCAAGCCCACCTGAGCTAGGTAGTGAAGAGCAATGTAGAATCCTGATTACAATCAAAGTTTTCACTAGTTAAATGAGTCCCCAAAGGCTGGAATAAACCCTCCTTGGTTTGCTGGGGTATGTCACTAAGATATAGTAGCAAGACTATTACTAAAGAAATAAGTTTATACCCCCAGCTCAAAACAGTCAAGCCCAGCCTTTTCTTCCCCATTCCTAGTTCTTCCACCTCTCGAATGTCCCTCTGTTCCACTTTCCTTTCCAAGGCATAAACATTTGCCTGAAATGTGCATAGGGAGCTCATTCCTCACCGAGCCGGTGGACAGTTGTCCTTTGGGTTAATGGCTCACTGAAGACCAGAATCAGAGCAGATGAAAGAAACCAAAATGGCCCTCGTTTTCTCCCATTCATCATCCTTGTTTTCCTTTGGCTGATCTCTTCACCCTGCTTTAAGGACCTGTCTGCTCCACTGGAGACTCGTCCGAGGTGCAAAGGGCCAACTGGGGGCCTCAAGGAGCTCCGCAACCTCTCAGTCGCGGAATTCCCATGGGCTCTGAATCAGACCCTGCCTTTAATGGCTTTTGTAATGGCGAATTATAAGGGTGCAATGATGGGGAAGATTAATCGGAGGTGGTCTGAAGGCTAGCAAGGCTCGGGATTCAAGGAAACCTGAGATAGCTGGAGTTGCACTGAAATATGTAGCTCACTGCCCTCTCGACCGCATTAACGGAGTTGAGTAAACCTAGCGACGTGTCGTTTCGGTGTGCTGCATGTTTTCTTTTGCCTGGGGGGCCAAAAAAATAATTATCATTTATAAAATTAACAAATTGTTTTGTCAGTTTTTTCAGCGCCATCATCATTCCTGTGCTAATAGATTAGCAGTGAGTCAGATCAGAGTTTGAATTCCCCTTCAGGCCTGTGTGTCTGTGTGTTTATGCGTGTGTGTGTGTGTGTGTGTTAAGGGGGCTTTAAAGTTACTGCCAAATTTAAACCATGAATTTTAGTGTGTCACTGGTCAAATTAATGATTAGGAATAAAAACAAAGAGCTGCATTTTATCACAATGGCTTAAAGAACACTTCAGCTTTCTGCTCTCTAGTAATTTTTTCAAATGAAAGTATATCACATGTTTTGCTCCGCTTATATTTTTAAAACAGGTTTAGAGTTGCAAAGCCACTTGTATCACGTACTTAATGTGGATTTTTGTATAATATGATGCTACTGATTAGAGGCCTCTTTTCCCATCATACGCAGACTGTTTGTCTTCAAACATGATGATGTTTGTTATTAACATGGTAAATTCTACAGTTCCTGAAAATTGCAACTTCCAAAAACAAAAACCAAAGAGGGTTTTTTGGAACAGTGCTACGTAAAAACTATTTTGGTTCCTTAAAGAACCCTTGGAATGATTGTTCCTTGGAAAAAATGATCATTCTGTAAATGAAGTATTTGAGTGTAAAGAACCTTGTAAAAAATTAAAAGAAATTTAAAGGTTCTTTACTCATTAGATGTTTTTCTTAAAAACATATATCACCATACCTCGATTTACACTGGCCAGAAATAGTTAATATACAAAATAGATTTTTTAAAATGTAAAATAATGAGACTTTGTGTAGAGCATGGGTTCCAAATAAACAAGTCCTTTCTGATGTAGAATTGACCACAAATTTACTTAATGTAATATGAAGGCTTAAATACTTCAGTAAAACATGAGCTTGTTAATGCCTGATGGGCCCAGCATGGTATGTTTCTAGGGACATAAAGTCACATTGCCCCATGGCTGCCATTAAAACAGTGTGAACCTCACCTCTGAGAGCCAGGACCTGGTATGGGGCTCTTCCACTCACAGGACCACCATTTCATACCACAAGTGGGCATGCATCGGTCTCACACAATTCAGAAGCATGCATATTGGCGGTATTTGTTGGTTGGTTTTGGTGCCATTCCAGAAACTTTGAGAGGTCCATGCGTGCCTAAAACCAGAGCACTTGACCCTTTCTAGGAACGCAAAAAACTAACAACAACAACCAAAAAAAAAGAAAGTGGAGAAAAGAAGAACGAAATGGGAGGCCGTGGAGACCCCCTAATATCTCATCTCTATTAACGGGTTTACGGGTGACCCCAGGGGTGCTCGTAAAAGTTTACACCCAGGTTTCACTCCGAGTCCCCTCCAAAAGAATGAAAGAAATCGGTTAGTTTATGGTTACCCTTCAGGATTTTACGGCATGTTTTACTAAAGTTCCCATTTTAACGGACCCTGGTTCTAATTAGCCAGGCAGTGGCACCGCGGCCCAGCCGCAACCTCCCTTTCTTCTTCTTCAAGTAAAGAGGAATGGGGGAGAGTGAGGCAGATAGAGAGAGCAGGAAGGAGAGCTCAAAGTGCTGTAACTGACTGTTGATCTGGAAGGACACACACGGGTCAGGCTGCGAGGTTAAGGCCCTGGTTTTTGGAGATTAGAATAAGCTGAGATATGTTGCCACTTCAGGAATGTAATGAACTGCACCAGTCTTAAAACAGAATGCCTTCAGTCATCTTTTTTTCGAAACACGACTGCTGAACGGAGTGTGTTACCTTGTAATAAGTAGGCCTGTGGGTGCCATTGTGGAATATAGAGGGAAGTGGAAATAGAAAACGCTTAAATGAATGATCCAGAATATATTACCAACAGGAGATGCTTTGTCATGTAATTTTTTGCAATGTAATTTTGGAATTAAAATAATAGAATGTTTATTTATATATTTACATAATTATTTACCACATGCAACGTATCAAAAGATGTGGTGGTGCTTCATGTGACTTAGCCTTTACCTTCCCAGTTTTGGTTGCAACCTGTGACTAGAGTGGTTCTAGGTAATGGGTAGAGATAGTCACAACCAAAAACTGGGAAAAAGGGTAAAATTCCTGTCCTGACTGATCCTTACTGTGTAAATGTAAAGAAATCTATCAAAAGTGTTTCTTCCTTCACTTTTTCTTCATCCCTTACTATTTTGTGCCAGTGTGTTTCCTCATTTTGTTAAGGCTGTATTTATTAAATATTTCTTAAATTATTCAAGCCATCATACAACTGTCCACATATGTGGACACCATACCTGAAAGGTTAATGTGATCTGTGGTGTGATTGGACTTAATGATAATAGGGTACGCCTGCTCCAGTTTGTTGGGGTGGTCCGTGACATGGATTTGAATTATGAAACATAAAATGAGACATTGGCGCATTGCACTGGAGAGTAACGGAGGCAAACAGCCTCAGGCACTGTGTCAGGCCGATCCTTCACTACAGCTGCCACTGCTGGGGATCATTTATAATGCCACAAATGCACTGTCACTTGGGGTACGGACCTGCCAAACTGCTTCGGTTTAATAGCTCAGGCTGGCTTTTCCTTTCCCTTGAGCCTGAATGCAGAAGCTTCAGCCAGCAGCTCAGGATTCCTCATATTCACTGGGTGCCAGTGCAAAGCATGCCGTCATTGCAGTGAGCTGTTCTGGACATATCAGTTAATAGTCAGTTTTTGGAGATTTCTACACATGCAGAATCAAAGGCCTTTCACTACAGCATCTTGGCGGATGAGCCAAAGCCTCCTGCAATGTCCTCTCACTTCAATATGCTTTTTTATAACTGACCTTGTGCATGTGTGTTTATGCCTTGGGCAGGTCTATGCTCATAAAACAGCAGGGCCTTCCTGTTTGCTATAACCTCATAGCATGTGGTTGCACAAGACCATCACTCCAAGGCAACACCAGAACTTAAAGAGCTCGGGAAATGGCTATCTATCAAAACAGATGACATCTTCGTTTTTCAGAGGGCATTTAACTGCCTTCATATGTATTGTTCGGGATTTCTCATGGTCAGAAGGCTTCTTAAACCAAATTACATTGTAGTTTTAGTAGCATTAGCTAGTTGTTTAAATTTCAAATTGACAGCTAAACTACACCATCAAATGCAAAATCAGGATTATATAATATGGTGTTATTGACACTTACAATAAAACTGGAGTCCTTCTCCTCCTGACATACAGTTCATTCCAGGATAAATTGATGTGCTCAGTGGGTTTAAAGTGCTCCGAATTGCATGTGGTCTGTGGCAGTTGTCAGAAACGCTCGGTGACATGAATTACTCCACTGCACTAAACACCAACCTTTGCCTGAGCAGCGAAATTCCTCCCATGCAACCTTGAAGCACAGCCAAATGTAGGGGCAGTGCTGGCTAATTGACATAACAGGCCCTTATGATGTGCCTTAGAGCTAAAGAGAAAAAAAAAGAAAAAAACAACTTGGAAGGAGAGATGGAAATATTAACAGATTATTTTTGAAGATTCTTAGCAGACACTTGACATGCAGTTTTATCTCATTCATCCAGCAGTGCTAAACAGCTCCTCTAATGACAAAAATTGATGTCATGAAAGGTTCCAGCTTCTGAGTCTGCAGGATCTTCAAAAATAAAAGTGTTATATCACTACAATTGAAAAATTATGTGAATCACTTAAGTGATGCACATTTACAAGTGGCAAAATGTAGAAGGAAGCATAGTAGGGGTACACTGGAGATGTGCTATGCTAGTGCATAAATTACAAAGATGGTTTTTTTTTTACATAATCATTTTTCAGCATATCTTTGCTGGTTCTTCAGTTTTTGTTCCTGCTTCCAACTCTGAAGTTTGCTTTTCAGGCAGATCTGATAGTCATGCAGCCTCTGTGATCATCACACACATCAAATCTGGTCCTGAGTGTGGAAATGATCTGCTCAGTATGGATAATCTAGAGGCAATGAATTGCCATGAATTAATAAGATTAGGCCTTACTTCACACCAGTGGGCTGCACTTTGTACCATTGTAATGAACAACTAAGCTTCTTATTGTAGGTACATACACTAAGTGACCTATTATGGTACAGTCCTTACTTGACACATGTAACATCATGGTCAGTGACAATCGCAGGCATGGACTTAATTATTTTGGGACACTGGACAGTAAATTGATCTACTCAACCCTGTTGATGATAGTGAAATTAAGCATGAGAACATTCTTTGCTATGTCATGTATGTCAGCATGGCTTATGTCATTTAATCAATTAATGTATTGAAATAAATGTGCATTTAAGAACCAATTCTGCTTCCCTGAAGAACCCAAAAATAGAAGGTGGATTTTCCTAGTACCTTACATTCAAGTCAAGAAGCGTTACCTGTGTTTATAACATCGACATGGCGGTAGTGTAGACATGATCAGAAGGCGGATTCAAGCTCCTAAAGCTCCTTTGGGAGAAGCAGTGAAGAGAGAGAGAGAGAGAGAGAGAGAGAGAGAGAGAGTAAGGGGGCACAGGGAGAGAGAGAACTCAAAGGTTTATTATGGCTAATATAGCCGACTACCCTGTGAGCTCGGAGCCATAATTACATCCCCTCACTGGGCCGTCGCCCTGCATTACCGTCTCCTCTCGCGCTCGGGCCGCGACAGAGACAAATGAGGGAGCTTTTCCGGCGCGCGCGCCTCATCCGTGTCTGCTAGTTCCGCCCGACAGCTCGCGGGTAAAGCTGGGAGAGAGCGCGCGCTCCACCTGAGCTGCTACCTAATGCGCGCGCGCGGGGGCGCGTCCCGCTAGAGCCCACCTGCACACCGATTAAGCTCGAAACAAATGATACTGTACTGCCATGTAGCATTACAGCACAGCCCAGACACGACAGCTTCCGGCCTAAATGACGGGATGTGAGACTCACGCTTTCCAGAGAGTCTGAAGCATTTTAATGTTTCCTGGGGGGTAGGAGGTTGGCTTGCTAGCTGTAGTAAGCTAGTAATTTATGGGCCGGGGCGGCACTCTTACTTGCAGAATCTTCATTAGTGGACTAATTTGTCATTCTTTTTGCAATAATACTGAATAAAGGCGTTGCGTGATCAATTCAATACGGAATACGTCTTTTTTATCTTTCAAACACCTAACAATTCTGTATTTCACGGAAAATTTGGCAACCCTATTTATGGCGAAGTGATAGTAACTGTGCTGAGTGGGTAAGTGGGAGGTGGGGACCAAACGAATTCTTAAGTGCCTCCCAATAGCTTACAAACAGAAAACTGGATTTATTTATGTATGTATGTATGTATATTTATCTGTTTATTTACTTACTTACTTACTTACTCACGTACTTATTTATGTATAAGCCACCCAACACGCTTGAAAAATGAACTCCCTTTCCAAAATGCGCTGCAGCGCGATGATGATGATGATGATGATGATGATGAGGAAGAGCAAACAAAGCGCTGTGAATTCTGCTGGGTCTGTGTTTTGTTTGTTTCTTAATTAGTACGAGAAGGAGACATCTCTAAATAGCAAAATGTGTTGTTTCTTGTTTTTTTTCCTTTATTTTTTCCTGATGCTGTTAGTAGGACGGTGAATTAGCAGTGCTGCAAGCGTTCAAGATTTCAATTAATTCGCATTTACACAGATGTTCCGAGAAAGCTCCTAAACGCAGCCTAATCTTTATGCTAATGGGTGTCAGCAGACAGACAGACGCACTAATGACAAAAACGTAAGAGGGAAAAACAAACAGCTCAGAGTAGAAACTGAATCCTCTGTTCGTTTGTAACACATTCATATAAACAAAGTGGGAACATAGTCTGCTTACCTTTACAAAAAATGACTGCAGAGATACAATAACTAAGATTTCTGTAGTGCCTCAGTGTATATCTCAGGGTAAAAACCACATAGAGCCTTACAGTAATGTACTATATATATACATATATATATATATATATATATATTATTGTGTATATACATGTATATACTTTTTATAAAAATATTTTTTACCCACTCAGCTGTCCTCTAATTATGTGAATAAAAACAAAGAGAGAGAGAGAGAGAGAGAGAGAGACTGCCCATTCCAGTGCCCTTTACTTAAACAAACCAGTAAATATCTGCCAAATTCAAAGGCCAGGATGCGCTGAAGTGACAAATGAGGGCAAAGCAACAGACACCAGGTGTTGCTGCTGCAGGGTGGCTGAGTGCGGTGGTGCTGCTAGTGGACATTGTGGGACACAGGAACTGTTTAACTAGGGTTAAAGTGCACCCCTTACCATAACAGGAAATGGTCATCCTATTAGACATGAGTGGGCTCTGCTAAACTGCTAAAGCGAGGAGGTCTTCAGGCATGAAGAGCTGAGGTGTGGGAACCAAGGCTACACAACGTCATTTCTGTGCAGCGAGGCTACTCCATTGTTTACTTAGCAGTATTGTTATATTGAAGAGCTATTGTTTGGCATGGTCCTTTACGTAATTCGGCCTCATGCTCGTAGACCTTTAGAGTATCCTCTCTAAATCATTAGGGGCTCGTACACAAAAGCGCAGGCATAATAACTGTTTGAAGTTCTAAAGGAAGATTTGCACACATAATTCTCCACTGCGTAAAATTTATAGTCCTTGAAGTCCTTTTCTTCTATAATGAAAGATCTAGTAATATGCTCAGGCTATAGGACTAATGAGTGGGCATCATCTCTAGTATTTTTGTGCACAGCAGTAATCCTTCTATTGAATTAAAACCAGTGTTAATTTAAAAGGGCTCAGTCCCACTTAAATCCTACATTGTTTTCCCCCTTATGATGTATGTGTGGTTTCATATCATACAAAAACAAGACATAATTCGTTTTTACACAACAACTTTCCAGTCTATAGTCATCCTGACTGTTCTCACTGACTGACTACCCTGGCTAAACACTCTTGGCTAAAACACTCTTTATAGTGTTAATTTGAATGGGCAGCGCTCCATCTCTGTAGGCTGAATAGGTGGATATAAATGATGCAGTATAAATGATGTCAGTGTGTTGTCTTTCATGACATCACAAAACCGAGAAATTCCAATCAGGCTGCTACTGCAACTTAATTTCCATCTGTGATGGACTGTGAGCATTTTTCCAACATGTACATAGTACATCCCTTCTTCAAAAAATGTGGGACATTTAAAAAAAATTGAAATTTACATGGATGGTAGAGTATGTCTGTGAACAGACCTCACAGCAACCATTCTACTGATGTATAATATGCTACACAGATGCTTGAGTCAAGTCCCTAATTCAGCATTGCTTCAGTGGCTTTGGTTTGGATTAAAGTCTCTGATGTCTAGAATGGGCATAGGACTCTGTTCAACAGGTGTGTGTGTGTGTGTGTGTGTGTGTGTGTGTGTGTGTGTGTGTGTGTGTGTGTGTGTGTGCACTCAGGTCACATTGTTCAGATTTGGCTTGCTAAAGACTGGCAAGCAGTAACACAGGCCAGGGAAAAAATCCAGATATTAGGTCCAGTGATTTATGTCTGCTGTCAAAAAGCTGACAAGGGAGAATAAAATATCAAGGGAAGAAAATGAAGAAAATTCTGCAACTGATAGAATTCTTTAATAGAAATAATTAATGAAGATCCTCAAACACGGAAGCTGATAAAATATTCTATTTTTATAATGCTGCTTTAACTGCAGTGTACTGTAGTCTGCGTTTAAAGAAGGCTCCAAGGTGCAAGAATGGTGCTTTGTATTTTAGGTCTCGGCTCTGATTTATTGATGCAATGGAAGCCTTGACTAAGACATAACCCTGATCTTGACATATACTGGTGTCCTTTTTTTCCTATTCCAAAGAGGCCAAGACCTATAACAGCTTTATGGTGGTGAGTCAAAGAGGAGAAAAATGTTCGCAAGGACACAGATGTAGACTAAAAAGGGAAGGTCTTACACAGCGAAAGTGTTGTGCGATTAGCCCTGGAGGAGCCTGGGAATTCAGAAGAAGCTTCCTAGACTTTCACTCCAGACACAAAATATTCTTAGAAGGCTGCTAGACACCCTTGGGTCTTCTTCATTATAAAACTTCATCAAACTAGGATTAAACCTATAAGCCCAATGCATTCCTGCAGCAGAAATAGCAGTTTGGCATCAGGGAGCTGTGTGTTAGTTTGCAGGCTGATCAGAAGCAGCCTGACCAAGCACATACTGACTGCGGATCAGACAGCCTGCCAGAGAGAAGCACCAGGACCCTGAGAGGTTAATTTACTCTGCTGTTAAAACGATGGCACCTCAAAAACAAAGTGACATTGAACGATGTGTCTGAACACTCTTCATCATCTGTGCTGTACCACCTCCCCCATGCCAGGCTCTCTAGGGTGCCTATCACACCAACCAATCAGCATCCCCTGAGCCTTGCCATAGACTTCCCACCCCCAAAAACAGCAGCATACGGCTGTCACCTCCCAAAACGAGATGTCGTGTCAACGGCGAAAAATTACACAGTAACGAGGCCCACTTGAGATTAGGCTAATGAGAAAATCAAAACACAATTTAATTCTTGTCAGCGACGAGGCATCTTTAAATTACCTCTCGCTGCATGCTGATTACGTGCCGCCCGCCACTCAGCCAAAGGCTGGTTACAAATAGCCCTGAGGCACTCAGGACGACAGGTCGCTTTGTAAAGCTGCAGCAGAGAGGCAGAATAAACCCATTCCATTCATCTCTCATAATAAGAGACCAAACCTGAGGCCTACCTTTGAGTAAGGTAACTGCTTGACGTGGAAGTCAATTACTTGAGGATAAATTGTGGTAACAGTTGCATTGCATTGACCCCCTGAATGATGAATTAAAAGCTAAAACATTGACAGTACATCCAATACCCTTGCATTTTTTTGGCTCCAGAATTTCCTGTCACCTTCAAAATCTCTGTGTCTCACTGGGGCTTGTCTTTAATCTGTGTTTTTGGCATCTATGGGCTAGCCTCTCTTATTGGTGTCACCGTAGCAATTAACTGGCCAAGTGTCAGTCACATGCAGCTCCGCTACAACTTGCTCATGATTTCCTTTACAACCAGCTAGCATATGGCACCAAATGTTACATTCCTCTAATGACCCAGGAGAGTTGTGGCTTGGCCATAAAAGCAGGGCTGAAATTGTGCTCAAAGCATAAAACCTGCTAGTGTAACTCACCTAAATGTGACTGCAGCAGAGGGGAAATGGTATTATGGGGTGCTTAAATGTCTGTTTTCAAAATAAACAAGAATTTAAATTTTTTTTTTCCATTTTAGAGCCTTTCTAACTTTAGTTCTTGAGTTTTAGAAGATACAACAGCACCCTCCTCACAATCTTTGGTTATCAGAAATCAACAAAACATAATTGAAACAACATCCCCCTCACTGACAAAGAGGTCAACCTCATGACCTTTAATGACTGCCCATGTGCTTCGCCTCATCTAACTCGCGTCATATCCCATCGATCAGCAGTGACATTTACATTTTTCATGGCTTATTATATTGCATAAATTAATAACCATCATCTTCACATTCCCATGCACTCCACGTGAGAAATCTCTGCCATTGGGGTCTCCTCCTCGGCTCAGGTGACCTCCACTTTGTTGCAGCTTTTTACGAGCCATATCTTTCGGCCCGAATGGAAGCTACAGTGGTCAGTAGGGCTGAATGTTTTTTCCATCCTTTCATCCTTAGAAAGCAGTCCAGACATTACTGCCCCCTGTGACGGCGTGGGCCTATACGGGCGGGGCTGGGCTTTGATAGTGGCCTGGAGCAGTGGAGCGGACAGTACTGCTTCCACCTCAGCGTCTCGCCTGGTCGCCCCTGGCCTCTCCAGCTGAGCCATATGGCCTTGGGATGTACTCCTCATTTTTCAGATAACTTCTCAAGCGAAGTCCGGGGAGGAGGGGCTGATGTGCCACAGAGCAAGTCGGTGTGGTGTGTCTGGCAAACGCAGAAGATTTTGCCATATAGTCATCATTTTGTCATTATTTGGTCAGTCAAGTCAGGTTGAGAAGATTCCTTCAATGGTATAGATACACATTTATTAAGCTTGAATAACCACCTGTGTAATATATATATATATATATATATATATTAACATAAGTATATAAAATAAAACACAATATATAAATATAATATAAAATATATTAACTCATCCTTGTGTGTTATTATATCATGTCACACACACACACACACACACCATCCCAAGACGCGCTTTCTTTGTGTTTTCTTGACAGTAACAAACAATTTATACAGTTATATTCTACATTCTCGAAGACCCTAGCTGTCCCAGCTCTCTAAGCACATGGGCCGAGGGACATTATTTTTCAGAAAGTGAAATTCAAAGTTGATTTTGTGCCATTTCATGTTGTAATGAAACTTTACAGAAGGCCCCTTTAAATGCTTTTTGATTCTGTCAGGAACACGCACTGCAGGTTGACATGATATTTTACGCTGATAAAAAGGTTAGTTTTTATCTTGGTATTGCTTCAGCTCAAGCCTTCATATTTTCATTCTCCCCTAACATACAGACTTATTATCTGACATGATAGATAACCCTCAGAAGGGTGGCCCAAGATGATTTGAAATGCTGCTTTACCTGGTGCAGGGATATTGGACATGCATGACAGCGCTGGGTGACAGCATATGTGGCCATGACAGATGACAGTCGATGCGGAAGCAACTTAGGAGGGGAGATGATTATGAGGGTGTCTGGTGGCATAGCCCCCAACTCACATCTCTCTCTCTCTCTCTCTCTCTCTCTCTCTCTCTCTCTCCCGCTCTCTCTCCCCCACACACACACACACACACACACACACACCCACACACACACACACACACAC
>JBBJLS010000032.1:5108452-5121968 GCA_037577275.1 Bryconaethiops microstoma | reverse complement strand
TATATATATACATATATACATATTTAGTTTATCTTTATTTATTTAATTTAATTTTTTATGGGCACATTGGTTAGCTGCAGGGATTTTAATTAAAAGCAGTGTGCATTATGGGTTGTGTTGTAGTTTACTCCTGTGTTTTCCAGTTAAAATAATGTTTACACTTTCCTGCCTTCCAAATTCTTGGACACAGACTCTCTGGCTGACCACGGTACAAATCAAACTACTGTGGCAAGGCCTGAGCAGTGACTGCTAGACAATTTTACACTGGGCTGAAGGAGCAGATGTATTAGGATCTGTTGTAAATTCTGTATAATACTGCCTGCTGTATTCTTACTTGCAATTATGCAAATACATTTTAAAGAATCTATCATATGTATTGTTTTATTCATTTATTCATTCTTTTTTGTAAATGCATATTTTTACAGAGGTTATCCCATAGTAAACCCATACCTCATATTATGCTTGCTCTGGCAGAATAGGGTATGACTGTATTAGAATGTCACAAATATCATGTTTGGGTCGCTCCTTTAGTATTGATTATCACACAGTCAGCTGGAACATGAGCTTTTAATCCCTGCCTTGAAAATCCAGAGAACTGCAAATTCCAGGGTCACACATTCATCTGTGGAACTGCACTCGTTTATTTGTGCCTTAGCATACATTTTTGATAGTACTAAAGTAGTCATGGAGCTGTATTTGTATCGGTTCACTTAAAATAGATACACAGACAATTTCTTAAGACACGCTGAAAGTATAGAGATAATGTTTTCATTTCTTTTAGACAAGAAATACTAGCAGTTACATTTATTTGGCCTCTTCTCTTGGCAAAAGAAAGACGAAAAGAAAGAAAGGGGACAAAAGATGGAGTGTATGATGTGTTTATATTATAAATAAGGGGTTTGTAAACTGTGTCTTCAGAGGCAATAGTGAAGTGTGTGTTAATGCTCTTTAATGTATCAGCTGCCATTCACACTCTCAGTAGTAGCTGATCCTTCACTCTATAACCCTGTAACTCTAGTTGCCTGAGCAAATCTGCTGTTAGCTTGATCGCGTCTCTTCTAAATATCTTCACTTGACATTTACATATTGCAATTGATTTTCCCACTAAGATTTAGTAGCCTGGTTTTTACAGTAAACATGAATTGTGCTACATTATATTGGCAATTAAAGAAATGTTCAAATGCTGAGAAAAGAAATCATAAAATAAACACATTTCCAATTAACAAAAAAATTAGTAAAAAAAACCATTTTGATTCAGTTAGATGTTCTACATTATACAGGCATGCATAATCATCTTTTATGACTTATATGTATAATAAATATGATTTCAATTGTGAAACTATATACACCTAAAATACAGAAAGCAGCAGACACTGTACCATTTGTTAAAAATAAAATCAAATTAATGCCAATACGCTGAAGCAAAATTAATCAAGACCATAAGAGTAAGTAGAGCATGCAGCAGTTATATATTAAGCATAAGAGCACGTGTAAATGTTTGAGAGAATTTTCCAGTATGGCTTACCTCGACAACTATGGCCAGGGCTGTTATTCACACAGGGTTTTACAGTATTCTGAGGTCCAGAACGATATATCACTGGACGAGGGTCAGCTGTGGGTTTACCACACCACAAAACGCTCCAGCCCTTATAGTACACTGGCAGCTCAGTCCCAGCAGTAAAATATTCAATTCAAAGGCCATTCAAGACATTTCAGTGCCTTTAGATTGTACTAGTTTTTTTACAACTTGAAAAAATGGATCTTGTAGTGTCATTGTTTTCGTTTAGAAAATGAAAAACTACTCTTAAGGTCATATTTACATGTTTTGTTTTTGTTTTTGTCATAGTTTCATTTTAAGCAAGTTCCTCTGGGATCAATAAAGGTTTCTGATTCTGATTCTTATGTTTATTGTGATTGGAAATTATTAATTTATTTAACTTAAAAATGAATTGAAATAGATTAAACTTTTCTGTTTTTAACATTTATAATAAATGTAAATGTTAAAAGCAACATACCCCAAAAACGATCATCTAGACACAACAACAACAACAATAAAAATACTACTACTACTACCACTACTACTACTACTACTACTACTACTACTACTACTAATAATAATAATAATAATAATAATAATAACAAGTTATTATAATTGTCGTTATTTTTATTATCATCATTGGTATTATTATTATTATTATTATTATTATTATTATTATTATTATTACTACTACTACTACTACTACTACTACCACTGCTGCTTTTTTAAAAATGCATATTAAATACAAAGAAGCACTTGTGAAAGTGTAATATGTCATCATGGAAGATCTCATGGTAACCCATTATTTCTGAATAGGTTCATGAGAGGAAACACTTCATTTTCTTTATGGCACAACAACATGCTGTCAGTGGTCATTTCAGCGTTATATTTAGAAATGTCTCTAAAGTGCACTTTGAACTGAATGGAAGCTGTGTTGAATATGGAACGCAGTGGGGGAAAATATTGGGATAATGAAGACAAAATGTAAGCTAGACATTAATCATTCAAGGCCCTCATCAGCAAAAGCCCTGCCCCATCTGAGACAGATGGAATCCAGTCCGGCTGTGTTCTAGAAGAAAAAGTTATTCTATCATGGCCTCGCAGTTTGATTGCTGCCTCGGTGGGGAGGAAACGAGGCAAAGCTCAAAGCTTGATGAAGCACAAACTTTAAACCCAAATCAGCAGGGCATCCAGAAAAGTGGGAGGGAGAGAAAGAAAGAGATAGAGAGGGAGAGAGAGAGAGGGGCAGAGATATATGGATCCAAATGCCAGGTTCAGTTGTTCAGGGAACTTTAAACCACAGATGACAGCGAGGGTCGTCTTAAACATCAAGATGGATAGACCTTCAGGACATTGCCAGACATGGTTAAATGTTCGTCTCGCTGGATACAAATGAGCGTCTCAACAACTTGTGTCTATAAAATCAAACTCCGAGTTGCTGAACAAACAGGAGTTTGTTTGTTTTTTTAATGAAGTTAGATTTCATTCAAATTTAATCAAAAATAATGTATACAATATTTCAAGTGCATGGAAAAGGTGGCATGTTCCTCTAATCTCACTGTTTACAAGCAAAAATTAATGTTTGGGGCATACTAAACCTAAACATTACTTGAGGTAACACATTTCATAAATTAACAATCTACATTTGAAAAAGTGATTTACGTAAACTATTAGTCAAACTATTATGTAGTTACCTGGTCTCATTCCCAATATTTAAATAAATAATCTGCTTTTTTTCAAAAGAGGCTCTGTATCATTATATTTATAATCATTATATTTATCAGGGTGCTGTAAAAGTTGAGTGGGTTGTTTAGGATGACACAGGCGCCTCTCAAACAATACAATCTAAAAAAAGAATATTTTATAATATTGGTGGCTCAATATTGTACTTTTTCATAGGGCCCAAAACTACTAGTGGTGACCCTGATATTAATGTATTTATTCTAATGTTATGCTGTGGTTTTACAAGCAGTTGGCTGGCTTTAATTTCAGCATCAGCATGGTAGAGTTGAGATAATTCAGGGAAACTTATATGTTACAAAGGCATCGCTCAAATAAAGTGACCATTCTGATATTGGTATTAACCGCAATGGCGTCTAATGCTGAGTTTTAAAAAGTCTGACCAAATGAAAATGTGACATAGTTCAAAAAAGATCATACGAATGCATGAATTAACATTATGAATTATATATGTAAATGATACATACATTTCAGTTTATCAGTGCTTCTCTACATATTTTGCAGCATATCAGGTTAAATTACTGCATTACTGAAATTATTGAAGGCTATGAGACCTGTTCTTACTACTAAAGCATGCTTGTCAGTATTGGTTTCATCTTGTTTGTGAGATAACTTTTCTGAGGAGGGCAGGTAGTGCCCAGTGCGGCTGGCCTGTCCACACTGCCCACATATGGTCGACATTAGAATGGGAATGGGCCACTGAGCTCCACCCCCGCACCCCTGAGTGGTTCAGCCCGTTGACAGACAGGTTCTGATTCCACATATGTTGAAATCCAGAAAGCGTTACATGGCCTCTTTGATACTGGGTGATTTATTGGGCCTTGGCACCAGTTGTGAATGTCTTCAGCGACAGAGAGGCTCGTCTGTGTAAGCGGATAGTGTCTATCAAATCGCAGGCCGACAGCACAACAAATGCTCGGCCGTTTCCACACATTATTCAGGCTTAGAGAAGCCATGCCTGAACACTACCGCTACACATTTATTACCATAGTTCTTGTAACAGTGCTCTCAGCATGCTTAATCACTGCTGTTACTGATACATTAGTACAGACATGTGCATTCAGTTTTTAAAGTAGATTCATACGTTTTACTGGTCAGCAGTAACAAAAAAAAGAAAGGTAAAGTCAGTTTTATTTTGCAAGACCAAATTACAGTTGGACTGAAATGTGTATGGGTGTGAATTACTAGACTCTTATAATGATCCTGTACAACAATTGCAATTTATGAGATTAGTTCAGATTAGCCACAATTAGAGATACATGTTCCTACTGTGCTTGTGATCAGCACTGGAATAAGAATAGACTGCTTTTACCTTAGTATCTTACAGTATTTTTTCAGTAAGTTTCATATTTTTTTTACATTTCGGAGAAATGACATGAGAAAGTAAGAAGTATTTGTTGCTTCAGAGTCATTCCAGTAAAAGGAGCAACATTTTGTCACCACTAGCTAACCTTACCCTGAAGTTCAGGCTGGGGTCAAAGGCCGAAAGGCTGCATAGAGGAGCAGTCTCCTCTCTGAGGCGAGGAGCCGAGAAAGGTCAGCGCTGTGTCACTGCAGTTATGTTAATGGAGACATGTCTTCACAGTACTGCTGAAAGAAGGGATGAGTCTTTCTCTCTGTCTCTCTCTCTCTCTCTCTCTCTCTCACACACACACACACACACACACACACACACACACACACACACAAATACAAATACCCTTCCTTAAATTTTACCACACAATAAAATTACTAAGCACACTAAGAGGTCCATCACACTAACCAGCACACTAAAAGGTCAAGCAACCACTCACATTACGGTGCATTGCTCTTTATCACGGTGAACTCTAAAGAGCACATTTAGAACATGCACTGAAGTAGAAGATTGTTACTGCCCACAAAAAAATTTCATTTTTTAGGCTGTATATGCCTTTTTTTGGGGGGAGTGGTTGTTACAGATTACTTAATTACTCTGAGTGAATAGTACCGTAGTACTCTATTCAAAAAGCAATTATAAACAGATCTATTTACTTATTTCATATTTACTTTTCCAGGATAAAGTAGAGTATTTTTGAAAACAGTTGGAAACTTAATGTTCTCATTATTCTGAAATTCAGCTTCCATGACATAAACCTTCACTAAGTTCAGTTCTATTAGTGCTAAAAAAAATGAGTGTACTGACAGATGGCTTAACTGGTTTATGTCTCGTCTCACCCAAATGTAGTGATGTAAGAAAGATGTAAAATCGTTTTCTTATATAGCTCTCCTCTGCATTTTCAGTAATCCTTCTGTGTAGATGGGGAACTAGAGCTCCAACTAACAAATACTTCGGTTAATCTAATCTTTTCTTTTAAGAGGGCTTTAACAAAAGGAGCTTATACACTTCAGATATTTCATTTATACAACCTTGAGAATATTCAGCACTGAGAAGTTATTTTCATGCTTTGTTCATCAGTGTTCTCTCAGTGCATTGACAATTCTGGTGGTGGTAAGGTATCCTGACCGCTAGCCTAGCCACTAATACAAAGAATCAGATTAACAACAAGGAACTCTCACTTCAGTTGGCAAAAAAGATAAGGAAAACATTTAGAACCTCTGTCTTTAATGAGCACATGTCATGTTGTTTTTCATTCTTTTAGCCAGAGAAAAGAATATAAAGCTTTTTCTTCTATCAGTTTTGAATAATTGGAATAATCTATATTATGAGGATGATAAGCAGACAGTTACTACTGTAATTTGGCTGCATTAAGACACAGCCTAGCATTAATGTAAGCTAACTGACATTCTTCTGCTGTCAGTTCATGATGAGAATCCAGTTCATAGAGTCGCAAAATGGATTTCCTTACTGAACTTTACTCTTTGATTCAGTTCTTGTGTATAATGATTCAAATTTGTTTTGGAACATCACTCTTATCTGTTTTTGTTGCTCTCAGCCAATAGAAATAAACTTGATTGCCATTTATACTGTACCGTGACAGAATGCTTCACCACACCATGGACCCAGCAGAGTTTAGGGCATCTCTTGACCGACAAGAATAAGGTCTAGTTGGCCTTATCCAAGTGATATTCACACTGAAGCAGACTGCAACTATGCAGCACGCTGCCAGCACAGCACCCCCTGGGTCCACCAAGGTTTGTCAGCTAAGACTCCTAGCAGTGGCCTATTTATGGCCCTACCTGAACAGTATGATGGATCATCCCAGATAATGCAGGGTTTTTTTGATGCAATATTTGTTACATGAAGCATCAGCCCAAAAGATTTCAAACCAATTGAGATAAGGTTGACTTTGTAATCGTGTTTTTGACAAGAAAGCAAGGGACTGGACTATGGCCCTAAGGACCACTGAAAATACCATACTTGACTGAGAAGCTGCATTTATCGGTCTTTTTTGTCAAATGTTCAACTATCCTCTATCAGTCCACAATCAGCGTAGACAAGGCCAATGGACCATAGCAAAGTTTGTGCTTGAGTTTTGGACCCTGGCGGCTGGAAGCTCTGCTTATTATGTTTCATTGCGGAGTTACTGTTTTTGCTTTTTTGTGTTTTTAAAATGTCACTTTTAAGGTTTGAACCCATCCACATTAGAGCAACTCTCTACCACCACTGTCTTTAGCAAAATAGATCTGCGTAGTAGATCTGAATATTTGGGAGGGAGAAGAATTGCAAAAAGCGTTCTTCACCACTAATGTCCCCTCTGTCTTTCGACCATTTAAAGACACATTTTTCCAAGATATGATCCTGTAGTTGTATAGATCAATGACATTTGAACTTTTCTCCCAATTTAGCAACTCACCAAACTCAGGTCTGTCAAATCCTCCAGTGATCGTTGGTAATTTACAAAAGGGGAGAAGTGTAGCTTTTACTAGTTCACTGTCTCATTTTTAGGGCATGTGCTGGGCGAAATTCAAAGACTAGAAAATCCAGGTAGTATGCGATTGGTCCATACATTAGACAGTAAAAGACAGTTCATTAGAAATTTTACTCAAGTTGCCGTCCAACTCACTGCACTTCTAAAACAAACTTTGGTCCTTCCAAGCACAAGAGGCTTTCTCTACTTTCAAATTTGCCCCCGTGCCTCAACAGCCCAGTCCTGACCAACAATTTGAAGTGGAGGTAGAAACCTCAGCTGTAGATGTGGGGGCAGTCTTGTCTCATAAAAGGGGCTGTACCACCCAAGATACACCTGTGGCTATTTTTCAAGTAAACTCTCACATGCCAATTGGAATTATGATGTTGAGGGGCAGGGATTTACTCATCAAATCAGGCATCCAAGAATGGAGACTAGAGGGGCTAGAGGGGGCCATCCATCCCTTTATCATCCCTTTTCATTGATCACTGCCATCTTTGTGAATTTGTTTTGCGAGAATTTTAAAGTTTGTAAGTGATCTAGATTTGTGAATAGGCACAAATCTAGATCACTTACAAACCTTAAAACATGTAAAGGCTGACCTTTTATGCCAGTGTGAGGAAAAAGGAGCACCACAACCTCCCATGCCTGTCCTCTCCGTACCTGTGTCCTGGCCTCCATTAGAGTGTAGAACAAATAAAAATCACTAACCATGAGGGACCAGTTCCAAGTGGCACCCCATAGAGTGAGCTATTTGTAACCATAGCCCTCTGCAACACTCTAAAAACAGTGGGCCTACACCATGCTTAGCTCTCGTCAGACAGGGGTCACAAAACTCTAAACCCAATCTCACAAAGGTTCTGGTGGTCTTCCATCACACAGGATGTGATTTTGCTTGATCATGCCCTGTTTGCACCCAGGTTATGAAAACCTCTTCCAATTCCTTATCATCCCTGGTCACATTTAGCAGTATATTTCATTTCACCTATCAGACTGACCAGACCAGATGGATTACCACAATTGCTGAAAGAGGAGAGACAGTCTATGTAATGAGGGATCTGATCAACTCTCACTGCAGAGGGGGTAATTCGGAATATCTCATTGACGGGAAGGGGTATGGCCAGAAGCAGCTGTCATGGGTGACAGCATCAGACATTTTGCACCCGACACTGATTTGGGAATTCCACCATGTCCGTCCTGCTTGCCCGGGTCCTTGACCAAGGGGTTGCCCACCTGGCCGTCCAGCTCCTCAACTGAGGGGCTGCCCACCTGACTGAAGGCTTTGGCCCTCTGGAGTCACTCATGGAGAGGGGGGTCTTTCAGGTTATAAAGAATTTCCACTTAAGAGATCAGCTCCTTCTCTGAACTCAACTCCATTGCACTGTCCCAGCTCACACTACCACAAAGACTCTGAGGACTTGATCAGATTCATGTGAGTTCTAAACACATGTATCTGAGTCAGTAATACAAATACCCTCAGTTTGTGCAAACCTTGGTGAGTAAATTATCCTACATATCTAGCATTTTGTTTATCTCCTGTTTGATGTTCCGACTGGACATTGACCCTTGCTACTCTATGATTCAGTTCTTGTGAATGATGATTTGGATTTGTTTGGCAGTTGGACAGCTTTCCAATTTTGGAACATCGCTTGTATCAATTTTTTGCTGCTCTCAGTCTGTAGAACTAAAATTGTTTGGTTTTTGTTTGTTATTGTTTTACCATGACACAATAAATAAATAATCAAATAAATAAATGACCCCAAAGCCCTTTTCAAACATTTCTCCAGATGTAATGACATAAAGACATGTTTCGTTTGGATAATGTCCCTCTTTGGTTTATAGCACACTAAACAATAAAAAGACAGATTGTATATCTCACATTCTGGTTGTATCCCATATGTCTGTTAACAAGTAATCTGCCTGGTCGTGAGTATTATAGACTGTGTCATTGAAGTTCGCTGTCCTTGAATTACCAGTGTGACACTGACTGAACTGACATGATCATTGACATGATCTCAGCAAACACAGAGCCTATTCCACTTTTAGCGCTTGCAGATATGGGTGGCACACATTAATCTCATTAATCCAAAGGTTAATCCAGCATCATGAATATCAAGTTAATGAATGCCAGAAAGGCAGAATTCAGAGTGGCGTGTGGTATTGGGACCTTCTGGCAGGCAATTTGGCAGGTTGTGCTGGGTCAATGTCCTCCTTGGTATATTTATATCATAAACTATTCCCTTCAACTCAGCCATAATGCTAGATAAACAAATCTCCGTCCCTGTCCAGTTCTCATGTTCAAAAGCAAAACAGAACAGCTAATTCAATTAGCTAATGAATGCTTGCGCCTCACTAAATAGGGATTGTTGGGGATGTACATACATGCTTTTATAAGACTAATTACCTATTGAGTTACTCAGTAATGTGTTTATATGGCTCTCTGGCTAAACATGCCTTTCCCTGCCACTTCTTTAAAGCAATACTGTCACTTATTTCACATTTAGTGAGACTCCTGAGTTTGGAGATGACATTAAGGGCTGTACGACAAGGTCCAGCATGCGAACAAGATATTTAGCCATGTCAGAAGAGGCTGTAATTAAGTTTCAAGAGCATACATGAATATCTGAACACCAGTCATGGTCATTCTAAACAGATGCAAATATGAAAAGTGAACTCCAGGGCAATTACAGTAGTAATGTTCAGTTAGACCTGACAGACTGTGTTACCTGCAGAAAGTCATAATTGACAGCAAAGAGGCATTGGCCATCATCCCGATTTACACTTTCCTTTTTTTTTACGTAGTAGTAGCTTAGGCATATATATGATAACGTAAGCACACATACATCTGTGACACCCCTCACACATGCACATTCACTAAGAAATATAGCATGATGAGCTGGCTTTCAGAGGTCAGGCTCAGTAGCTGGGCCTCTGTGATCAGGTATGACAGACTTATGACAGAAAGATGAGACAAGAGAAAAATCAAACTGACTATGACAGCTCTGGAATGGCAAGGGTATAGCCTGGGATTTGAGGATAAGGGATTGGTTGCTGGCATGGCTTTCAATGAGCCAGTAAGTGAAGTATGTTTGCTTTAAACCCGTTTAATTTTTCATGAACATAAATCCTGATGTGTTACAGTCTAAGGATAAGATATATGTTATATATAAGAACAACACATAAGTTACATGAACTTTTACCAATAAAACCAAACATATTACAAGTTCCTGTAGTTACTCTTTGTAAGACAGCTTGGATGTTTTTTTGTCAAACTTTCTCCATTGTTTAGATTTCAGCATATAACAGCATTTAGCCGTCCAAGTATGAATAGTAGTGTATACATAAGGCCTGGGGTTCCTTAGCTGGGCAAGTTGCTGACTACAGAATAGCAACACTATTTTAGAGGTTATTACTTATTAGATATACTTGCCTCCCAGCCATAGCGCCAAACTACAAAAGAAACAAAAGTGCAAATTTAATTTTTGACCGAACTATTCTGTTAAGCAATGTGTATGAGTATAAATTACAACACTTTTTCATGAAGATAAAATGTCTCAAAATAACACAATATCCCAGTCTTTTTTTTCTTTTCAATACCTCCCCACATCAGTCGTATTTTCGAATGAGCCACCGTTTGCCTAAATATTCTTAAACTAGCTTGAGATGTTTCAGTGTGATGAAATTTCACACAGAAAACTTTAAAGAACTTCCACATTATTTAAAGGTTCTATACTCATTAAAAGTTTTCCCAAGAACTGTACAAGTCAAGTTCAGAAATGTTATTAATTACGAGGTCTGGTGCCCACTGTGCAAACTAGTGAAGCTGGAAACACAATGTATGCTGTGCTCAGCGATCTTGTTTGTTTACTTGTGGCCTGGGATAATTAGACCAGAAGTAATGACTGCGCTATGATGACAGCCGCTGCAACCTGATCCTGACTTCTTTTCCTGCCGCTTCACCCTGCCCCAGCAACTGCAAGGCTGGTGGTGTCATGTCTATTTTTGCTCCCCGGCTGCTGAGGCACTGCTGGCGCCAGCCCTGGGGACCTGTGGTGCTGGAGCTGACAGGACCAGCGTGCTTATTCGCCCCTTTGCCCTCGTATTGCCAGTAAGGGAGTGGAACAGGAACCCAACACTAAGAACACTGTCAGGGCAGGTCACTCCCAGGGCCCTTGCAGGGGACAGAGAGAAACATCACAGCAGTGTGGCCACTTTGTGTTTGCACTTCCATACCTGTCCATGACTATGATTGTCTGGAACCCTAAGTCATTACAAGAAAATAGATTAAATCTAGTCATGCTGCACTGAAAACAAAATGATCTACTGGCCAATGAAAGTGTCCATGATACAGGCAATATATCTGATTACTCATTATGAGAGTGTGATAAGGACACTGTAAGATTACTTCTCCTATTTATAGACGTGTTTATTTATGTTCTTCAGATGTTTACCTTAAATCAGTTTATCAGCTTTAAATTATGTTTAACCAACCCTGGTCAAAGTATGAAAATAAATGAAAATATTCCACAATTAATACATTCCTGCACATTTCATTTTAGTGCACAGTTAGTAATTTGGAAAGAAATATGTAACCTAAAAAATTATTTGTACACATTTTATGTTATTTTATGTTATTGTACATATACATGTATGTGTATTTATATATATAACAGAGAGAGAGAGAGAGAGAGAGAGAGAGAGAGAGAGAGAGAGAGAGAGAAAGAGAGATTAATTTATATACTATTTATTATTACAAATGTTATCAGATTTTTTTTTCTTTTGTGTTTAAATGACCCCAGTGAGTCTCTGAGCTCTAAGCTCCCTGTGCTTGTTGCTGGATTTTAGCTCTATGTGTTGCGGTTACGAGCCAGATATGAACTCATGCCATCATAACACTAAACCATGTCCAGTGCAAGGCGCTTAGGCACTGTGCACTCTGATCAAGTTTATCTAGAGCCACATGCTGGATCTCCCTCAAATCTAAAACAAACAAGAGAGGAATGAGTCTCATGACATCCAGCATCATGGTGGCTTCAGAGAGCAAGCCAGTTTCTATAAAAACTATGCAGAGGACCACATGAAAGGACTTGTGCATGGACTAATAGAGAGAACTTGGCCAGTGCCCAGTTATTGACTTTTAAGGGTGTCTTGGACGTATCAGTGTTTTCTTATTGAATCCTTAGATAACACTAGAAATATCTGTGGGTTGACTTTGTGTTTGACCTATCAAGAGATGTGTTTATCGCAGTAGAACTTTAGAAATAATTCCATCAAAATGGATTTATACATACACTTAGTCTTCAAGGTAGAACCAATATATAAGGTTGGAACTAATGCTGTTAGCACGTCAAGTTGACAGCATTAATTCCAACCACTTATATTTCAGTCAACAAATACACGTGAAAACTGAGTAAGAATAGTGACATAACATTTCGACTGATGAATCAATGTGCTAGAGTCACCTGCTAGCAAAACCCCACTGAGTCCAGCAGGGTTATGGCTCCTTGTAGATTTTCTGAGGTGACACCTTTGCTCTTGAAAGGCAGACACTAACATTTAAAAGGTCCAAGGGACTCAGGAGGCTGCCACTCGTGACCTGCAAATGGTATTCGTTCCTTGCCGGTCTTGTGTGTGAAACATTTCTGTTGACACCCGGCAATGCGGTGTTGATGAGTTAATCTAGCAGCTGAGTGTGTCCTTTAACTACACCCACCCCTTCCATGGAGACACATTTATTTACACACATACGTCCAACACATACACCTCTTTCCAGGACCCCTTGCTGCTTTTGAAAAAAAAATACACGGACAAAAGAAAAATCAGGATTCCAAGTGTAAAACTGCCTGATGCTTTGCCTAGGACCCTTCAGAAAACCACGACGCTGCCTGCTGAGCTCATTCGTAATGCTCCCCCTATCTCAGTCCACAGTCAAGCAGAAAGCACCTCCTAATCTGGAATCCAGTGTAACAGGTTGTTAGGTCAAAGGGGGTGGGGATAACTGTATGCTTTAAGAACGGCTGTCTCGGCTAAGTGGGACACTTCAGATACCTTAAACAGACACTTAAAAAAAAAACCCACAAGATGAATGGCCAAGAGTTATGCCAGGGGTCTTCACTAGGCCCTTCCAGAATTGAGGTTAGTCGAGCTAAATCTGATTGTGGCTCGTTCTTATCCACAATGGTTTCAGCAACATCCCTCCCACCTCCTGCGTTCCCTGTGTATTCAGAAGAATACGGAGGAGTGTTAGCGCTACACATTACTTCAGCATTTCTGGAACTGGTCCAAGGAGCACCGGCTCAGGGCAGTAAAATAGGTTTAGCGCATGTTCAGCTATGAATGCAAAATGTCTTATTGTATGAGTTAGCCTGTTTTTAACTGAAAAATTGTGGTCTATAATCTTTTTTTACCTATT
>JBBJLS010000032.1:5086847-5106847 GCA_037577275.1 Bryconaethiops microstoma | reverse complement strand
GCCATTTCCTGAAAGCGTGGGAGAAATAGGAAAAGAAAGTCAAAGGGGTTTGATTACCACCTTTGCAGGACATTTCATTTTACAATATTACAGTATACTGACTAGTTATCAGGTAAAGTAACTTGATCATCCTGAGCCCATATGGATGATGTTGTGTCACAATATTGTAAGTTTTTTTTTAAACAATAATTTTCTTTTCTCAGTAAAACACAATTTAATTACAAAACAATTCCCTATTTAAATAAAAATAATTGCTACGTATTCAAACATAATAATATTTAATTTCATTTTATTAGAAAAATAATGAAATATTGCTGTCGTAACTATAAAACTATGAATTTCCAAAATGGAGAAAGCAAAAACAGAAAAAAACAGCTTGTAATTCATTCAGAAAAAAAGGCAATGTGATAATTGTGATGGTCACCAGATGTTGCTCCTGTGGTCTTATACAGTCATGTGCAAAAGTGAGCTGATACAGAATACTATTGTTAATAATACAAACATCTTTTTTACCCCATTCACAGGTAAAATTAATCAGGGAAAATCTTTGCAAATGAAACTAATTTGTAATTAAACTTCCTTTTATCTCTTGATTTTTAACCCACTTACATGTACTGTAACTATTTAATACATTTTTAATACAATTTAATTACAATAAATTACTTAAAGTGCTCTCTTGCACTAGTTGACATATCTGGCCCTTGCCAACCCATTTTTGAAATATAACACCTTGGCCTGAGTATTCAGTCTCATTAAAAGTCATCAGACTTGTTGGGGAAATTGCTGCTTGAATGAGTATTCAATCCCTTCAGACGAGTACTTGGTAGAACCACATTTTGCTGCAATAATAGCTTCATCTTAAGTTTCTACCAGCTTTGCAGACTGGTAGTGATTTTCAACCGTTTTTCAACCAGATTTGCTTCAGGTTGGCTGGATGACATTTAAGAATTGCAATTTTCAAACAGTGACACAGATTCTTGATTGGACAGAGCTGGACTTTAACTTGGCCATTGCAAAACACACAATTCTTTTGTTGTTCGGCCAGTATCGTGTTGATTAGATCTTGTTTTTATGATCAGTGTTCTGCTGGAAGGAGGAGTTTCTCTTTAGTTCTGGTTGGAAGCAGGTTGTCTTGCAGTACCTCCCTATATTTTGCAACATGCATCTGTCCCTCAGTTTTAACAAGATGTCCAGCCACTGATGTGAAAAAGCATCCCCACAACACAATGCTGCCACCCTCATACTTCACTGCTGGGATACTAATTGTTGAGTGGACAGTTTCACATATAGCATATAGACATTTGGCCAAAACATTTCTTTTGCCTCATCTGACCACAAAAGCTTATTCCACATTTTAGCTGGGTCACTCTGATGCTTTCTGATAAACTCCAGATGTGCTTTGATTAATTTTCCCTTCTGCAGCAGGTTTTTTTTTCTAGCCACTCTCCCTTACAAGCCAGTTATATGCAGAGCTAGTGCTATCATTGACTGATGCACCTTCTTTCCAGTCTCTGTAGCTCCTCATCTAGTATTTTTATTCGAAAGCTTTGCAGTACTGTCTCAATAACAACACATTATTTAACACAACCTTATTTCTTTACTTTACTGATTATTTTCTGCATTTGTAATTAAGTGTTCATTTTACCAATAAAAATGCTATGCTTCCTACGAGCCATACAGGTCAGATCTTACATGTAAGTCAGAAATGTTGGCTCATAATTAAAAGTTAATTTAACAGAGAGATGGCAGCATTGATTTCTACAGTAAGCATGTAGCTTCACAAATGAATTGTTGCTGCGTTAAATATTGATTACATTTTAACCTAACTGGGAATTGGTTTATAATTTACCCGTAATAGCAAGCAAACTATCAGACTGAAAACATGTAATTACTGACACGTGTGTGTGGTCAATGTGGACTTTTCATTAAACAAAAGAATTCTGCTTTACTGTAGAATTAGGTCTTGCATCAATACACTGAGTAATGAAAACCAGAGCAATTCAATAAAAACATAAGGGAAATTTATCTTTGCTTTGATTTTTGATACATTGATACATTTGATTCCTGCAATACTATATATATATATATATGTCAGTCTGGTTATTAGGGAATTGCCCCTGCAATCGGAAGGCCATGGGTTCCAATCCCAGAACTGCCAGTGACACCACTGAGGTACCGTTGAGCAAGGTACTGTCCCCAAACACTGCTGCCCGGGTGCTGAACCACTCTGCCCGCTGCTTCACGTGGTTAAATGCAGAGAAAGAATGGTTCACACTGTGTGCTGTACTGTGATGTGTTCACACGTGATTGTAAGGGGCCACTTTACTTTACATATAGAGCACAAATTAATATATATAAAGTATTGTAAGAATGCTGTATCAAAAAGAAAAGATAAAATTTGATATAACCTGAATCTAGGCCACATGCACATGCAGCATGCACTCAGAGCCCACATAACACTCAGAATAATGCCCTAGAAGCAGACATGGTTGTCAGATCCCTTCCTGTTAACAGCCATGAGAGAACTGCATCTCAACCACATTCAGACCACCACTGTCAGGCTTGACCCACCTCTGAAGTAGCTGTGACCCTCTCATTAGGCCATATCAACTCATAATCTCAAAATCATATTATTTATACCACATATATCTATCCTAGACATAACCGTTGTGTCTTTTATTGTAGTGAACTATTTTAAGAAAAAATATGTTTGTTGACACACTATCAACATCCCTGCAAGGTCAAAACCCCTTCTGTTTAGATGAGTTAGATCTTTGGTCTTCTGGAATTACCAGCGTACCTAATGGTGTTCTTCTTTGTCGAGCCATGCTTTCAGCAAGCATCAATACAGAAAGACCACCAAATTACTTAAAGGCTGTAAATCATAGAGCAAGTCATTCTAAAGGCACTCTACAATGTAAGAAGCTTTTTATCTGAGCTACAAATCAATTATAAGAAATATGGAGAATCTCTGAATAGATCTTTAGTCAAAGAAACAGATGTGCAAGATATATGACTATTAAGTGAACTATATTATTGTTGTTGTTCATAGACCATAACAGCAGGGCACGTTTTTATGCATCTCTGTATATGAGCTTATGTATGTGTTGGTATTTGTTCATCTGTTGTTGCCAATTGTATCAAACACTATGCAAAGCCTTGCTGACAGACTCTCCACCTGCTGAGTCAAGATAGAAATGCGATCCAAAAATTCACTGTAACTTTATCTTTTATCAATAGAAGCTTATAAACGACATGTAAAATATGATCAATTTGCCAACTTTTCTATTACAAAGGACATGGATTTAAAGTCCAAATTGCAGATGGTGATGTTTCATGGGAACATACCTGATGGTCAATACTATAATTAGAAAAAATATATTTTGGAAAAACATCACATTGGGAGCTTAGCTGTGTCAGCCTAAGCCTCAGTGAATAACATCATAAGACTGCAATGTCATAACAAGCAGGGTTTTTTAGGCTATGTACTAACAAGCAACAGCTGACGGGAGTGAAGTCTTTAGGGACAAATTACTTTTTACTATATTTAACCCCTTAAACTCTGGGCTTGTTAGTCCATTATTAGCGTTTATCTAATAATGCATTATTTTTATCTATAACCAAAAATTTGAATATAGAATTCTTCGCTGAATAATTATGAATTGTGTAAGGTAAGCACACCACCCAAAAATGCTTTTTTAAGGTTCTTTAGTAAAGGAAATGGTTTAATAAACATTCAAATAACTATTTAATTGTAGGCATAGTTCTTCATCTCATCAAATGGTTCTGTGCTCTATGGGAAAATCTGTTGTAAATGGTTCTTTAACAAACTTTTTAAAAGGTTAATATTAATCAAAAAATCATTTTTTGGTACTAATTGGAACTTTTCTGAGTATAAAGAGGTGGGTTTTTAGATTTTTAAGGGGATAAATGTTTTGCATGTATTTTTTTGTTTTAGTAAATGTATCAAAACAAAATAAACACAACAAATAGAAATTGTAAGCTAGTTAATTATATAGGAACTTTAGTGACTATGGCACCTAATCATCTTTTCATAATATATCATCACACTGCAAAAATAAATAAATAAATAAATACATACATAAAAATAAATCTTGCCTCAATATCTAATACAATAACTTATCTTATTGCCACAGATGTTTGCTCATTTTAAGTAATTTTATCATACTACAGGCAAACAATTTTGCTCATTTACAAAAATTATAAAGATCATATTTTCCCCCAGGAAATAACACATGAAATAAGCAAAATGACCTGCCAATGAAACTCTTTAACCACATTATGAATAAATAAAAATAGAAGGTGACAAGGTAAATCATTTTATAACATCCTAACACCAGTCTTAAATGAGAAAACATTTGATATTTTTAATAGACTGAAGATGATTTCATCTGCCTAAATATTCATTTTTTTCCAGGCATACAAAATCCTTCTCTTAACATTGCATACTTCCCTAGATTCTTTCTACTGATGTCTCTCAGTTGTTGTAGAACAATGCAAATTTGTTTCATCCTATAAGCAGATTGTCACACCTCCCTGTTTAATCCACAAATGCATTACACTTCAAAGGAAGCTGTGCAGGGGCACAAAGCGAAGCAATGCATGAAACACATACAGCTTGTGAAGCTTCAGAGAACAAAAGCGTGGCAGACAGTTTTTGCCCATGTAACCCAGCATGTGTGTGAGTGTGTGTGTGTGTGTATGTGCGTGGGTGGGGTCAGCTGTGCCTTGGTCCGATGCCATCTGGCTCTGGTGCTCTCCGGAGGTTGGCACTGTGCCAGAACCTTACTTCCACCAGACCGGTAATACTTGCTGCTATTTATACAGTCAGAGCAAATGGCTCACAACAGACTTCACACAGTGGCATTAGTGGGGGGGGGATTTTTCGCAAAGTGAGGAGCAGGTTGTGTGCACTGTCTGGCCCAGGCAATGGGCTGGTTAGGATGCTTCAAGTAGCAAAGATGAGAAAAAAGATGGAGGCTATTTCTGCTAGCAGGAAGTAGTGACAAGTTTGTTGACCATCATTGTGAGTGAATAGGGTCTAGTGGAGGCGTCATGGAAAAGGTTAGAGACTGCTGTGTTGAGAAGGTCAGGGTTGAGCTGCCGCCTTTCATTGGTAATCATAACTTCAAGTTTATTGTCATCAGCATTCAAACGAGAGAGCTTTCAAAATCAGAGCAGCATTTATGCGAGAAAATGCCAAGTGTGATTCTGCAGCTTGTCTAAGGTTGCTGCAAAGGTGTTGTTTGATGGTTGCTACTGTTTTCCAGTTGGTTGCTAGGGTGTTGTTAAGTGGTTACTATGGTGTTGCAGGTGGTTGCTGAGGTCTAGCTAGCTTGTTGCTATGGTATCTCTAGTGCTTCACTATGGTGCTGTTTGGTGGTTGCTATGGTGTTCAAGGTAATTACTACGGTGTTGCTAGATGGTCGCTATAGTGTCCAAGGTGATTGCTAGGGTGTTGCTAGGTGTTTACTATTGTTTAACAGGGTGAATGCAAAAACATTCGGCAAAAAGAGGTGGGCGTCTGGTAACAAGAGAGGGATTCAAAATGCTCTAATCACTGTGTCAGTCTTCTCCCATTCATTTACAACTTTGGACACTTTGACCACTGCTCAGACATTATTCATACAACCACACTGCATGCGATCAGGTCATGTCAAAGTTGGAATAGTGTCAATAACTTAGAAACAGTGAAAGCACTTAGTGCTCCTAAAATTGGTGGAATAATCTTAGTTAGAAGAAGAAAGAAGATGCTTGCAGCTTTCAGCTCGCAACGAAATAACAGCAAAGCTGGATTCAAATGTTCTGTACCATAACTGTCAGTATCCACAATTTTCCACTAAGCAGTCCTTGAAAACTCCAGTTGCCCATGCACTGCTCCTTTTTCTGCTCATTTCATGTCTTTTCTTCTCTGTTGTGCCGACATCCTTCTCATCCATGTTTTTATGTCTCTTTCCCTTTTCCATCCCTGCTTGTTTCCTTTTTCATTCCTTTTCTAAAAGCTGGGTCTGCCACCAGCACTCAAATGTTCCATACTCCCTATTAAAATTTAATGATATTAATCTAATACAAGAAAATTCTTATACTAGAAAAACATACCCCTATGGACAACAAAAAGAAAACATGGGAAATATGGCCCACGAGAGAAAGAGGTATTGACATCCTGACAAAAACATAACAATACACCAACCAGACACAGTACAGAACGAATGGTAATGTCAATGATAAACAGCTAAAAATAGATGTGCAAATACCAGTGCCAAATGGTACCTACATGGATGTGTGGTGCAGAGTTGAACAGTATAACAGTTTACAGCAGTGGAATAGAATGTGCAAGATAATATAATTACAGATAGAAAGTTCAGAGTAACACAGCATAGCATACCGTGAAACAATATACAGGTTAGTATGATGTAATGACTTTAATTAGTCTTAGAACAGTCAGTGTTCCATATCAATTCCCCTAACAAATCCTGATCAAAATTCCAGACTTTTGATTCCTCTGATCCTTTTTGACCACTGTCGTTGTTCCCTATAGATTAACCCTTACACTGCAAGTTCATTATTCAGTTGTCAACCTGTTATTCCACAGATAAAAATGATTCAGTAATTATAGTAATAATACGTAAAGTGTCGCCCATAGATAAGAGAGTGAAGTATTCTAAAGAGTGAAGTATCCTAAACGGAGAAGGAAATATATACACACACACACACACACACACACCTACATACACACACACACCTACATACACACACACACCTACATACACACACACACACACACACACACGATTCTGCACAGTTATATCCTCAGCACAAAAGCTCAAGTTGGACCACCTTGGCTGGGCTTCACGCATTGTTCCCCTGCAGGAATATTGCGACAGAGCCGTTGCCACAGCGGCAGTGTGGGACATCTGGTGGGCTGCAGTCAGAGAGCACCTGTTTTGGCAGTGCTATGGACTGCAGTGGTCCACATGCACAGTTGTGAGCTGTATTAGTTGCGCCTGATCATATGTAGAGACAGCCTTAGCCCTAACGCCTCCACACTAGCTCAAATTCCCCATTAAAACAGTAACAGGAGACACTGAAACACAGCACGGTACATGTGTGTGTGCGTATGTGTGTGTGTGTGTGTGTGAGTGTGTGTGCATGTACTTGTGTGTGTGTGTGCGTGTATTGCTGCTGTAAGAATAAAATGTTTGGTTTATATACAGTATATCATTGTTTTTGGAACAAAAACTGGTATGATAAATATACTACAATACTATACAATGACATACAGGTTAGTACTTAAATGTAGGCAAACCACTGAGTGTTACGCCACTGAACTAATGGTGCAACTAAGAAACAAGAATAGGGAATCACAATTCCACAAATATCCACTCCATCATAAAGCATGGAAAAGCGGTGAGTGGCCTGACCCAGAAGAGCAGCTGAGGCTGGGAGATGAAAAGGAAAGAGCTGATGGAGCTTGCTGGCAGGGCCACTCATCAGTAAATGGCTCAGGTTTACATTATTAAGAGGTAAGCACACTTTGACAGGATATACATAGACTTTGCTAAAATGCATGGCTTCTGGCCAAAGCCTGCTATCGTGACTGAATGTGTTTCTGTGGGATAGCTGTGCTGCTAATAAGGTGCCAAGAAAAGAAACAGGGACAACAAGCATATGACCCAAACTTTCTGCTTGCAAGGTCTCCAGGAAAGAGACATGTGTGGGTTTGTGTGTGTTTCCTGGCCTTAAGTCTGAACTATGAATCTGGTTTTATGAAGTATTAGATGGAATTCATAGGAGAAAACGGGGTAAAGAAGGTAGATGGATGAAGTATAAAATAATATTGCAAGGGCAAAAAGTGTTAATAGATAATTATGAATGCATGTGAAGACTCGAAAGAGCAAAACCGCCTTTAGGTGTCACATTTGAATCTGCTTCTAAAACTAACTCACTCAACAGCACTACATGACTCCTCAAAGTACCGCTTGCAGATGCCAGTGAGACATGAGCTGGTTTCTGGAGCTGGTGCTGAATTCTTTTTTAACACAGTCTGAGCTGAAGGTGCAGAATTGGCCCAAAAAAGCAGGAAAAATCCAGAGAACGTGGTCTCTTATGGTCGAGGAGGACAGCAACTTGGGTTTGCCTACTTTTATTACACTCTAATCCGTTAAAGACACAGCGTCTTTGTGGTATGAGGGCCAGACTCATTCTCACTTTTTAAGTTTTACGGCCTTCTCACATTTCCCCAAACCTGCTCAAGTCCTCTGCACTCTCCAACCTGAGGAAACATATTATGCTTGGAAACATGCCACCTACCAAGCCAATAAACCAAATTAGACCATGGTGGGGGTTAAGTGTGTGTGCGTGCATGTGCACCAAGACTAACAAAATTTTTCTGACTTTGTTAAAGTTTAAATCTTTTAAACTGAAGAAAAACAATTCCTGTTGTTTTGGTTAAGGGTATATATATATGTATGTATGTGTGTGTGTGTGTGTGTGTGTGTGTGTGTGTGTGTGTGTTAATAAAATTCTAAACTAAGCTTAAGAAAAAATAACCACTTACCAAATATATTAAGGCCTACCACATTTACTGCCACCCCTAAATTTGCACTTTTGGACCCTTCTCTTCAGCTAACACCACATATTTTCAGTAGGGTTTAAATCAAGAATTGAAATAATCATGCCAAAAACCTGATTCTTTGGTCATTGATTTTTTTTGCATGTATATTTTGGATCACTGATTTCCTGGTACTTCATAAGTCCTTGATGTCATGCATTATATCAAGGTTCCCAGAGTCTTTTGGAGGAGAAACAAAATGCTGTATGTTGCCAAAATGCTGTATTTTTGTTTCATCTGACCAGTTCTAGTCAAAGTTTCAGTAGTATCTAGCATCTTAAACAAACTTCTGTCCACTTCCAGGCAGATTTACTATAGCCCTGCTTACCTTTGCCCTTGCAGTGGATATATGCATTTTGACCATATGTTCATATGTTTCTCTGATGTAGCATGGTTTACACACTTTTATCTCATATTGTTGGTGAGTAATTTCCAGTTTTTATCTGGTTTCCCCATACTGATAAATGACTAAGGGAATTTGACCTCTGTGTCACCTTGTATTTATACCTCAGTGAAAAAGGAAGTCATGGATGGCTGCTTTAAGGTTTCCAAGCACTCGATGGACTTAAAAAAACTGGAAATACTGCTCAAGTATGTTTTCCACATATTCCTTACAGGATGTGAGATGGTGAATTCCTCATAGCTCCTCATATCAGTTAAAATAGTCTCTCTCCCTTTCTCTCTCTCTTTGTCACACACATATACACACAGGCATACACACACAAACACACAAACACACACACACACACACACACAAATCCTTCTCCTTGAGCTTCTCTGGTGGGAGAACTGTAGAGGGTCCGAAGGTCTGAAAGTTAAAGTGTCCTACTGGCTTGTGCAGTGTATCAGGAATAGCAGCTGTGTGGATTTAGACATCATCATTTAACTAGTCAGAGAAGACATAGAGTCATTTCCTCAGGAGAGGAAAGTGTGTGTGTGTGTGTGTGTGTGTGTGTGTGTGTGTGTGTGTTTGTGTGTGTGTGCGGCTCTGTCGAAATGAGATGTGGTACTGGTTCAGCCGTTGCTTTTGAGGTCAGAGAAACACTTAATAAATAGTTGCAGGCTGCTATGGCCCACTAGATGTCTGTGACAGTTCACAACATGCCTAACTGTATCTTTTGTTTTCATTTATAATTCCTAATACAAAAACAAAACCTCATAGGTTTCATTTATCAGGAAAAGAAAACGTTATATTTCAATGTAAACCGATGTAACAATAAGTTATTTCAAGTCTCTGTTAGTCTCTGTTGCTTTCTTGTTTCATTTGTCATGAACTTTTGATGCTGTAAATGACAGCTGGTTTGTTTAAATTATGTAAAAACAATTAAGACGATATATGGAAAATATTTTGGGACATTTGGGTGGTTTTATTTGACATGTTTTTGTTAAAACAATAGACTTGGATTGTTGGCAGCAAGATTGCACTGCCATAAAGCAATCGCATAACCATTATGTTTCGGTGTAATGTCGGGCAAAATGAATAAGTTTCACACGAAGAACTGAATTAATATACTTTAAATACACTAATGGATTCAATCTCCTAGGGGACCTGGTTTACCCCATCTGTTATTTGTTCCTGCTAGAGTGATGCCTTATAGCTTGCTTTAGAAGCACAAAACAGCAATCCAGTTTATTTACCACACTTTATTTTTCTGTCCTGCCCTGTTTGTCTCAGTGCTGACCAGAAAACGGAGTGTAAACAGGAGTGAGATTGTCAGAGGAGATTCCAAATCAATTGGTCAGGTTGGATGCTCAGAGTTTGGTAGCCTCTGTTTCAAGAAAAAAAGAGTGAGAATGCTCAGGTGACTGACACGGCAGCTGTGACTGTTTCACGGAGCATTCTGGGATCATATCCCAGTGCTGGGAAGCCGTTTCTATCCGGAACGCTGGCCCCAGCCCAGCCATCCATCCATCAGCAGCGAGCTGCGCTCCCATTCTCCAGGAATGGTGCGAAGATGTGCAGCCGTGATTTCCCCCACTTTACCTAGCCATGTGTGCGATTGGCCAGGCTCAGTTAGCATGCACATTTACAAAGTGCATCTGAAATCCACTACTACACATTGTGTTCTCATGCCCAGCTCCACCTTTTCTAACCAGGGTATCATATATATAAATATTACATATAGACACACACCAGTCAGTCATAACATTAAATATATTATAATATGTAGTTTCCCTTCATGCCACTAAAACATCTCTGCCCTGTCAAGCCTTGGAATAAAGACCTCTGAAAGTGTGCTGTGGTATCATTACAACAATGTTTAGGAAGGTAGTACATGTGTTAATGCAAAGTAACACTTACATGAATACCAGGGCCCCAGGTTTTCTGGCAGAATATTACCCAGAACATCACACTGCCTCTGCCTGCTTGCCTTCTTCTCATAGTGCATCTTGATGCCATTGTTTTCCCAGGTAAGCGATGTAATTCATCAGACCTTCTTCCATTGCTCCCTGGTCCAGTTGTAATACTCACCTGCCCATTTTGGTAATTTCATCAGTAAACAGGTGTCAGCATAGACATTCTGAAAGCTCTGCAGCCACACAACCCCATGTGCAGCAGTTGTGTTGCACTGTGTATTCTGATACCTTTCAATTCTAGTCAGAATTACATTGTTTAACAATTTGTGGGGTTGGGCCAAATGGGCTAGCCTTTGCTTTCCATGTGTCTCAGTGAGCTTTGGGTGCCAATTACTCTTTTTTCTAGTTCACTGGTCCTTCTTTGGTAGACTTTTGGTAGGTACTAACCACTGCACACTGGAAACATTGCACAAGACCTGCCATAGACAAGTGTAAAATTCACTCAGATTCACTGAGATCACTGACCGTTTACTTTCTGTGTAATATATCCCACCTCTTGACAGGTGGCACTGCAACAGGATAATCAGTTCTATTCACTTTATGTATCTGCAGTTTAATGTTGTAGCTGATTGGTGTGTATGTGTGTTTTTTTTTGTGTTTTTTTTTTTAAGCCAGACATGAATTGTTAGGACAGGAGTGTTTGACCAGGGAAATCGCCAAACAGTTCTGCTCTTCAGCCTTTCAAGACTAGAAGTGGATGCCCCTGTTCTAAAGTGTTGGCAAACAAAAAGACGAAGGTAGAAATTGTTGCCATGGCAGCTGCTCCACCCGAGTCAGATCAAAACCGAGTGCGTGGTCTGCCTGCCAGCGGCAGCAATTAGACAAAATTCCTCCATAGACAGGGAGGCCTGTTTCTTAGCACAATCAGTATTCTCTTTATACCAGAGAGGAAATGAACTGAACTATTGCCATATGCACATTTTTTTTTCTGATAATCGTTGATTGGACAAAATAATAAAATATTCCATTTGCCAAGATCCAGCCTCTCCACAAATATAAAAAAAGCTCTTATGAACAATGCAAGTATACACAGCATAATCCACAGGCTTGAATGAATGCCTACAGTGCTCTTTTCAGTCCAGCTGGAGTTGAACAGTGCGTTCATTCAGCACTGGGAATTCCATGTGTGTTGATTTGTGCATGTAGGTGATGTGTAGCTGTTTGTGCACTGAAGGATATCACAGCATTAGACTGCCGTTAGATGGTCAAGTGTTTGGAGTTTGCTTCTTTTTGATTATGAGACTTGCAATTTGTCATGGAAAAATTCAGCGCAATAACAGCTTCTGACGATATGATACATGACCTGGTCGCATTGCAATTTTGGAATGATACAGGAAAGTAAATTAAAGAAAGCTGTTATGATACAGCATTCCTCAGCGGTGCAGTAACGCATGCTAAATGATGAAGAGGCTTCTGACCCACGACCCAAAGCTGACTATGTGGCTTAAGAAAATGGCCAAGCGCAGAGAGCGGAGAGTACAGAAAGAGTGATCTGTGCATATGGAGCAAGTCATCACATAGCTTCTGACAAAAATTAATCCAGAGAATGAGGGGTCTGTTTCCCTGAGTCTTTTCTGCATGAGGTTATACATACTGCCAAGCCAAGAGAAGGAAAAAAAATAAGCAGGGTTTAGTTTCAGATAGATGATTGGGATTGATGAAGACTTATCTTGCTTTCCCAAAAACACTTTATAATGGTCAAAACATCCTGATGCCATTTGTACTTCATGGCAATAACTATACATCAAAGACAACCATATTGCAGCAATTCTCACGCCACGATCGGTCTCCTCTATGCAGTTCTAGATAAAGCTTCTTCATTACTATTACACAAAATTTTCCTGACCCTCAAACGATAAACTGTTTCAACCGCTGCTCCACACACAAATTAGTTCTTTCATAGCAGCTGGTTGGACAAGGTTTACAGAAGACTTATATTCTACACATTCTGGGTTTAAAACCAGACTTGTGCTTATCATCATGTCTGGCATGTCTTATCACTTACATTTACAGCATTTAGCAGACGCTTTTATCCAAAGCGACTTCCATTCCCTAACTACAGGGGACAGTCTCCCTGGAGCTGCTCGGGGTTAAGGGTCTTGCTCAGGAACCCAGTAGTGGAGCTGAAGGTAGGATTCAAACCCACGACCTCTTGGTCCAGAGGCAAGTATCCTACCACTAGGCCACCACCACTTAACTTTGAGTCATCTGAGTAACATGCAAAATAACCACGTTCTTACATTATCCACCACAGGAACAGCAAAATCAGTATTAAAAACCACAAGGTATTGTTTGTGAAACTTTAAAGCTAACTGGAGGACTTCCTTCAGTCAATTCCATTTATATTAAGTGACTTTTTCAGGCTTCTTAGCTCACCACCTCTTTCAATAACTTCCTTCTACGAGATGGTATAGATCCTGAAAAACGCAGATGCCCTGTTTCTAGAATATCTTCCATTACACTTTGGTAAAGTTATTAAACTCTTTTCCACCCTTTTTAAAATGTAATGGTGAATTTATTTTGTGATATTGGGTGGTTATTGTACTTTATGTTGTATGTTGTGTCTTGTATGCATGTATCTCTGTTTTGTATGTTTATTGTATATTGTGCTATCACAGAGTAATGCATCTTGAGGCACAGGAAACAATTATCACAGACATGTTGTGTGGCAATAAAGAATCAGTCTGTCAATCAAACAGTCAATCAAGAAACAAGAAACAAAGTGGCATGCACCAGCAAACACAGCAGGATATCTCACTTTCTTAATGCTTTACAGAAAACTGTTGAGCAACACTGATAGTGCTATGAACTTGTACATACCATCGAACAGTATATGCACTGATTACATAATAGGTTAAATTGTAGATAAGTGATTACAAACTTCCAACCTTCATTTCCAACCAAGGTTTTTATTTCATCCTTCTTAGTTTCAGTTAGTTGCAATTTTTTTTTAACCTAGAAACTTTATTATGTAGCAAACTTTTCATCTCAACACATCTAACCTGGATTAAGTGATACATAATTGGTTGGATCCGGGTTAAGTGGCCCTTAGCAGTTTCATAAAGGCTGCTCTCATCATTCTGTTTTAATTATTCTACAGCATGTGTTACCAATATTTTTTTCTCTAGTCTTACATTGTAATACATCCATCAAGAATTCATCTAAAGCCATAAATATTTAATCCTCCCCGCTGCACAGTATTTACATAGTTTATTGAATTTTATTCTAGTATCCAACACCAAAGAAAGAAATGCCTAGGAATACTGATGCACATGCATGTGTGTGTGTGTGTGTGTGTGTGTGTGTGTGTGTGTCTGTGTGTGTCTGTGTGAGTGTGTGTGTAGATAATGTATATCTCCATTGGCAGTGTACAGTATAAGATGTTAAACATCAAGGGAGCAGCAGCTGCCATTCTGTGTGATCTATCCCTGTTCACTGGCGGTGCCAGAATTGTGCACACTGTAAAACCTCACTTCTCTCTAGAGAGCCTTCATGCTTGTTTACATCAGAGGGTTCTGATGTCATAATGGATGGTTAAAGCCTTTGAGAGGGGCTCCTCTGGAATTTTACGCTTTTTATGTTTCAAACATCGTAAGATGCTCAGCTGGCAGGTACAGTAGAAACCAGAGTTTTATTGCTCTGGGCCAAGTATGGATTACAGGGCATCGCTGCGGCAGCGGACCCCCATGACACTCAAGCCTCCTTCAGCCATCTAAACCTCAAAGGAGCCCATTTTCACACCATGTAATTTAATGGCATAGCTGAAGTTTGGCTAATCTCTCCAAGCACAAAGGGATCCAGGGTAGCATACCATTTGCACCTCGGAGGAATGCAAATATCTTATTGATCTATTTACGGATGGAGCACATGCTGGAGATCACACGTGGATGCTTATTAGTGGGATAAGCAGCGAATGGCAAATGGTGTCACTGTCGGAGAGTAAGCTCCAAGTGGGGGAGTGCGAAGTCCACTTTGAGTTACTCGTTGTCTGTTAACAGAAAGAATGAATGCATGCACCACTGCAATTGGACACGACATGCAGATTTGTGCACAAGGTCCATGTATTAGTAGTATCTATCATAGCCAAGCAATACATTGTGGCAGTTCTGCTATGTACGAATGCCAAGATTTATTTGGAGGATGTTCAAGCCTGCACCACAGGGAGATGAGAGAAATACGGGTCATATGAATATTAACAAATTTCAAAGAAGCTGCGGGTGAACAAAATATTCAGGAGACACATGTTCAATATCTTTCTCTCCACATAGATCTTTATTACTTCAAATGGGCTGTAAGATGTCAGAATGATAGCAGAGACAAAGGCCCACTGATTTCCTGTGGCACCCTAATGATGTCATGCATATGTGGCGTGCACTAAAGCAGCACCAATCATACTGGATATATTGCATTCTTGCCCGATCCCATAGGGAACCACTCAGTGCAGAGCTCCTTTTGACAGGGGTACAAATTTATCTTTTGCTTTACGATATCCCCAAAATCGGTTCAGAATGCTTTTAAAACAGCTACAAGCGTTCGGCGTAAAGACACATGTGTAGCGTCTGTTCGCTCGTGTGCTCTCTTTCCCACCCCCTCCGCCTGCTTCTCCTCCCCCACTCTCTTGGAGCATAAATCGCTGGATCCCTCTCTACTAAGGAGTTTTTCGCAGAAAAGCCATTCTTTATCAATAAAGTGCACTCCTCAAACATGTACTCCTGGTAGAAAGTGTAGCAACCGTCTACTCACTTACCTTTTGACCTCGGGCCTACGAGAATGGGTCAAAGGTATGTTCACTTGGCCTTTTTGGTGCTTGCACATTAGCAGGGAAACTAACATCAACACAAGTTTATTTTTCCACAGCTGGGAGTTGTCTTAAGAGTCACCTTAAATCACGGTGGAACCTGAAGAAGAAAAGTGACTTCGAGCTCTCGTACAATATCACTGCAACACTCTTGGATGGTTCATCAGTTTAAGTTAGGAACACTTCAATCTTAAATATGAGACATAGATAAGGTTAGAGTAGCTTCATTACTGCAGAGTGTCCACACTTCCTTCTGACAGGAGAGAGACTCTATAAAATAAGTTTGATATTGTTTCACTCAAAGTAAGAAGGACTGTATAGAATGAGTTTCATATTCTGCTTATGGTTTCGTTGGCGAGAAGTTAACTGCTGATGTTTTCATTTGGTTTATTTATTTACAAAAAAAATTAACATTATGAGGAAAAAGCAATGAAAGCAGGGATAGCGTCTGCTCTGTGCGAGCGCAATAACTACATTAGATGATGGATGGGACTCTGGGGAAAGCGTCTCTATCCAGGCAATTATGGACTGTCTCGTCGTGGAGTCCTCTTCAAATGTGGTGTCGGATAGCAATTTCATTAGCTAAGATTAGAGGCGGATATGAGGAATTGCAGAACATTATTGCACTTTACTGCCTGAAAGAGCTGCCTTGTCATACATGGCCTGACAAGATCTGACAGATGTATTAAGAAGCGTGAGACTCGAGGGGAATCTTAAAGACCTCCACTCTGCTGGGCAGTTAGGAAATGTGGATGCTGGATGTTGGAGCAGTTTCATGTTGTGTGTGTATGAAGGTGAGTGTGATAGAAAAAGGGTCATTTGTGTAGAAATTAATTCTGTTTGAAAATGCACGAAAGGTTCCTAAATAGTTTTTTTTTTTAACAGTTAAAGGTTTGAACAATCTTTAAAAAGGTTTGAACAATCCTTTGATAAATGCTTTAGGGATCCAAAAGTGGGTTGTTTTGCTTTAAGGACCTTTTATTCCCAGAGGAACTGTATTTCATTGTTTTATTTCTTAGATTACAGAATAATCCCGTATTTACTTAACAGTGTAGTATTCATCTGAATGGTACTTGCACCCCGCAAGTCAGCTAACATAAAACACCTTGAAAAGAACAGAAAAGGTGTTAAAATTGTCACCAACATGTGTGATATTTTGGATTTACAACGTTTCCCAGAGATCATAATCTCTGATGAAAGCTTGATGGAGGCGATAAGCAGTTCTGTCTCGAAAATCTCCTCACGGCAGATTTGGATATTCGGCTGCATGGTCAGCAACAGCTAAAGAGGAGCGGCAGCCTTTCTCATGCAGGAGAAGCGAGCCTAATGAGGAAAATAAAAACAGATCTGGAGCAGATGCTCTTAGTCAGGAGCCTTAAAACCACAGCTCTTTTCCCTCCCTCCTTTTTCCCAGGAAATGTGCACTCGGCGTAGCTGTCAGCAGTTCCGAGATGCTGATAGGGGATTTGCAAAACACTTAAGATGAATATTTAGGGGAGCTCTGGCAAGATGGAGCTGTATCCTGGCAACGCTAGCCCGTCAAAGGAGGTATGCGCAAGGCAAACACACGTTTGATGTGGCCAAGCCCTGCAGTCCTGACAGCCTTGACAGCCTAAATGAAGGGCTTTTTATTGGGGCTTAATTTCTGTCCCTTTTTGTAGGTCGTGATGTATACTCCTCCATGTCTCCATCCTTTACCAGCCAACTGAAGTCCCTGTCAAGGGCTGAAGATGAAAACGTCCATTTTTCGGAGATAAAAGCAAATTTAGAAGGGAGCGAAATCTTATCCTTGGAAGTAATATGCATGTGAAACAGTCTTGTACAAGCCAATACCACAGGCCACAAGCCCATTTGTAAACGAGCATCAGAAATTCGACAAATCCCCCCAAGGGTGTATCCAGTAAAGTGTCCAGCAGTATAGGGGTGCCAACTACAGCAACAGATGCTCTTCAAGCTCGATGCAATCGAGGGGAAACCTACCCTGTTAGAAAAAGCTTTACTGTCCATGTAAAATGGCAACAAAATAAAAAGCCTGGAGTCAAGGTGAGTTGTATGGGGTCACTGCAACTGTATCAATTATATTACCCAAGTAAAGGTGCTGAAGGTGTACTCTTTTGGGTACCACCCCAGTGACAGCATTTGAACCCTAAAAGGTAGTTTTTGTTTGGTTAAACCAGGAAGACAGTTTTATATACTCCTGTACTGAATCGCTTTTACTCAGGATTCCTTTGTGTTTTTTTATTGATAAGCCCTTACATTTCATGTCAGATTCAGCCAAGGAAAAATATTTCTCCAGCCCTTCTTCACAGACTCTGTGGACTGTTTCTCGAGCCTGCTCAAAGCCAGAAAACAGGATGGATATGCTACACTCCCCAAAAGGTGCAGCTGCAGTGAAGCAGATCAGGTGCTGAAAGAAGGCTGTCTCAAGCCTCAGGCCCCTCTGACTTCCTGACTGGCCTGCTCTCTCACTGAGCATGTGCAGTGACCGCCAGGTCATTCAATGAGGGGATCCTCTGAAACACACGCTAATCACTGCCAGTTGTCTCTGTGTGCATCCATAGCTGCATAATCACAGGCTTTGTCGTTGGCTTGGGATCAGTCGGATCACATATAAACTGAACTTGGCTTCCTCCAAAGAGGGAATCGTTGCTCAATCATTCGGATTCCTTCTCGCATTGTGTTTCAAAATGCGACCTTTCTCCGAATGCACAAGTCCACATTTTAGCATTTATCACTTGGTTAATTTGCAGGAAATTGTCAGGAGAAACCCAGAACAGATTGATTATGTTTATGAGCATTGTTGAGAAGCATATGTGCCAGGAATTTCAATGAAATTATTGGATATGGACAGTCATTTCATAACAAATACATCTAAGCTCTTCTAATAGAAGGGAAACAATACAAACAGTCAAGTATGATTTGATTGGATATTAAGTGTGAATACTTTTGTAACAAAACCAGATGTATTTCAGTGCTAAACAATCAAAAGCCTTTTATGTGGAATTACTAACATTACACATTCAGCATGTGGCCAAAAACACGGAACTGAAAACGAAATGAGAGGTAATATCTCGTTAACATCAGACCAAGACTTGTACAGATCAAAGAGATCTCTACCCATTTCATGACTGAGCTTCATTCATTCTTGGGATCACTTCTGGCTGCTAACATCAGCTCTTCTGGCAGGGGGGAGATAGGTCACTTAGAGGGAGGAACACTCTTGACTCCTTCTGATATTCCTTAATAGAGAGAACTTTACCTGGCCCGGGTCATCCTGGAGGTTCTCCATTAAACTTTATGGTTCATTGAATCAGAGTGTGGGCATCTGGTTCCCATCAAAGCTCAGGGCCTTTATTATGGAGAACATACTCTGGCTGCAAGGTCCACGCCAAAGCCCTGACTGACAAATTTATACAAGTGCTAATTCATCCACAGAGATTTTTAAAATTAGAGGGTGTCAACAGTATAAAAGCTGATGCTGGGACTTGAAAAAAAGATGATATAACAGACAACTCAAAGTTGAGCAGGCTGGGTGTGTGTTTGTGTATTCAATGCATGTTTTGGCAGCTCATGACTTCAAGAGTCAAGACAGGGCCAAAATCTGAGCAAACAAAACAAACACATACTGGATACACATACTGGAATGAACAACATGATAAGATCACATTACCTAGTTATTGATAATGAATATCAAGCTTTGTTTAAAATAGTATAGAAACATATGAATAGTACACAATTATACATTTTAAGGGATGGCCAAAATACAACATTAGTTTTAGATCTTAAAAAAGCTGTTGTCAGGTCTGAATGCTGGTTAGGCACTACTGTACAATGCAATCGTCAGTCAACCTCAGCAATGCAGTAAAGACACCTGGTCCACTCAGTCTGTCTCGGCAATGAAACGTTAGCTTAGTTTCTTTACATTGCCATAACCCAAGAAAGACGAGTTAACGACAAGAAAACCTGGACTGAAGTGCCCCTTTAATCACCATAGACGTTTTAATGATGCCCTTATGGAGGCTGACTACTAAAGCTAAAGTTACAGATGGACATACCCTCATCTACATGACATCTATGGCAATTGTCTACTTACAAATCAGCATGTTGCTGTTGTTTCAGAAAATAAATAATAAGAACACACACACACACACACCCACCCACACACACACACACACACACACACACACACACACACACACACACACACACACA
>JBBJLS010000032.1:5053636-5075689 GCA_037577275.1 Bryconaethiops microstoma | reverse complement strand
TGTGTGTGTGTGTGTGTGTGTGTGTGTGTGTGTGTGTGTGTGTGTGTGTGTGTGTGTGTGTGTGTGTATTTGTGTATGTGTGTTGGTGTAATGAGCCTTAAGTTCATAACTTGTGATTCTCATATCATCAATAGTTTTGTTATTATAAACATTAAAACAAATAAGTAGTCAGTAAAGACATGCATTGTATTATTTATTTAACATATAACTATAAGTATTCTTCATAACAGTCTTTCTAATATAGATTTAGTTTTGTTTGTTTTGCCAGAGAGTAGAACTGAAAGATTCAAAGTCTACAGAGGTGAAGTGTTACATATCTACAAAAATGACTCAGTGGACCTGTGGTTTGGTGTATTTTTTCAACAATCAATTACAGGATACAAGATATTACCCAGTAATTACTGTGGTCTCTACTGAATGATTTTTCTTTCTGCTTTCCTGAGTATTTGGCTGAATTCAGAGTTCTTGACATGATTGAGAACCACATGCTTTCCCTGAATATGAAATATTTGGCTTCAGAAACGTTATAATTATCCACTTAATATACAATTCTAAGTCTAGTATTGTGCTATCTGATATGTTCCTTTTTGTGGTCGGTTGATGTTAGTAGTGAACCTCCTCCCAGTTAATAAGCCGCTAACACGCAGGCATTTATACCCACGCTAGGAACACAACAGTTTGCACACAAGATCAGTCAGTGGAGTTAATGAAGTTTGACTTTTAAGCCACGCAAGGTCTAATAACCTCCAGCAAGCAATTCCCCATCCCTAATTCGGCCCAAACGTTCGCAGCTAAAATAATACATTTCACGTGCATTTGTTGTTGGACGCTGTCGGAAGGGCATTCTGGAAATTTTTGGGAGTAAAATGTGAAGGGGAGGAAAATGATTGGTATGAACAGAAGCATGAGGCATATTTAATGCATGCAAGTGAAGGAATGTATCAGCCAGTGATCAGCTTCATAACTCGTGGAGATTATGTGCCCTGATTTCTGTTGTCTTGAACGTTAATCCAGAGACATTTGGTCATGGTGAGGTTTGTCTAGTTGGAAGTGGTTCTTTTGAAAAAATAAAAATAAAAATAATTTTATAAAAGCGCACAAAGTGTGTTTTTACACATTTGTAAAAAAGTAAAAGGCCAAAACAGATTATTCTGAGTAATATCTGCATTTGGTTTTCTGCAGAACAGTTTATCAGGAGAATAGTTTTTTGTAAGAACTACTTCAAAGCCTAAAGGTTCTATATAATAAAGCTTTTTTCCCATGGAATCATACAAACTTATCCATTGGGGGAAAGAAGCATTCAGGCACTTGTATCTATTATTTTATGTACGTATATTACATATATCCATATTTACATTTAGTATTTTAACTTCTGAATATGAAAAAAGGTATGTATTTTTAAGAACAAACAAAAATATGTTAAATAAATTACTTTTGGCTAATTCCTCTTGGCAAACTGCCAGTCAAAAGTTTTTTGCACACCATCATTTTTACCACTTATCCATTTATTTAATATATTGCAGATGTTTATTCATTTTAAGCATTTTAGGTATTCATTATGAACATCTATTGCTGACAATATGTCAAATAAAACAAGTTTCCTTTATAACATGGAAAGAATATGAAAGAACAGTGCATGTCTGACATCCTGTTAACTGGCTGTATTGTGATGCCCAGACAAATTCTAGACTGTCCTTTAACTTTAAATGCACTTGTTTCATCCTATTTGCTGTCACTTAGTAGCTCAGTAAATATCTTGTCTGTTGATCCACATTATAATTATATTAGTTTGTAGGTCAGTAGGGATGAATAAAAATGTGACATTTTCTGGCTGATAAAGGGACTCAAACATTGAACATACTGCACATTTATATTTTTATTGCATTTTTAGTAGTGAGTAGTAAGTGAGTAGTATGCAAATGTACAAAATCTTAGTGTGTGCAAAAACTTTTGACTGGTAGTATATACATACAAATATACACAACCACACACAGGCAGACACACACACACAGATACAGGGAAGCAAATTATTTAAAGTGAACTAAACAATTTTATTCTACTTTTATATTACATTTTTACAGAATTACAGATAATAACTTTCTCCCACTATTGGATACTGCACTTACCATTTGTATGACTTTCGTTTTGGGTTTGTAAATGATATGCTATGCTAGAAAATGCAAATATGAGGCATTAGGCACAGGCTGCAGTAATATTAAAGTTTTTTGCCTGAACAGGCTGGAGTAGAAATGGCAAAACGTCAGGCTGCGTGATAAATAACCTGCTGTCTCACGAGTCTCCACAATCAGGAGCTGCAGAGCTCATTATGCACTGCACTGTTATTATCAATTTACCAATTTTGCACTTGAGTAGTGCACTGATATTCCTCTCTTTGTTCTGTTGTGGCAAGAGGAAAGAAAACATACACACACTTACACACATACACACACACGCAGTCATGCATAGAAATCCCCCCTCCTGCTTTCTAAGGTGGTCGACTGGCAGTGTGTGGCGGCTGGTAGAGTGAGGAATGCTGGGAGTTCAGAAGCAAGTCTTCTCAATGGAGGGGGTCATTCAGGGGTTACACTCATCCATTACAGCACTCTGTTTGATATATCTGAAAAGAGAGTGAGAGAGAGAACGACAGAAAAACAAATAAACAAACCCAGAACACTAGTAAGCTACTGAGCATGCTTCTCCACATACACAGACACAGACACACACACACACACACAGACACACACACACACACACAGACCCCAACTGGCAATCATGGAGTAAATTAGCATTGTTTTGCAAAACGTACATACATTATTAACACTAATATGTTCTTGCATAATGTCTATTCACATGTAGTTTATGGCTCAGTCACTGTCTATATAACTGTTCTTTTTCTTCGTTTTTTCACTTTTTATTACATTTATATTATTTGTATATGCAGCTCATACAGAATTGTTTTGATTTTGCCTTCTTTTACTGCAAGTGCTTGGATTATTATTACTGTCACCAGCAGTAAGATGTGTGTTGGTGATGTGTGCAGATATGAACTAGATCACACTGCCACCTATAGAAGCCCACAGACCGCAGACCGCTCTGCTTATTTAGCCCAACGCTCTGTGGAGTATAGAGAGGTTCTGCTCGACATTATTACTATTGCTTGAATTCAAAATGTAATAAATAGCACTAGTTTTCTCTCTTTTTTTACAATAATAAAATAGACATACAAACATACAATTTTAATAACATTCCTTTGGTTATTTCATTTTCCCACTTCCCCCTATTTACTAGTACACTGTAAAAAAAAAAATCTTTTCCCTCCAATAACATCATTACATGCTGCAAAAATGTGATTGAAACATTTTTCCGAAGAAGGCCTACTAGCTTCAATGAAGATGTTCCAATTCAGTGCATATGTTTTGACAACCCAGACAAAAACATTTAGACAACTCTAAAGGCTTCCTGAGGGGAGTTTATCCAGTGTAACAGCTGACACACTGCCTTTGGGCAGGCTGGGGTGGGGGTAATAGTTTTTTTTTTCTTTCTTTTTTCTTTTTAAAGATGGCTCTTAACAATAACTTTCGTTAATCCCCTAATCTTGGTCTGTCATTCAGTATTAAACAAAATGCCTGTTAAAAACATTTAAAGTCTGGATCATTGTGTTGGTCCTGACATTGTACATTAGTCCTTTTTTTTTCTCAGATTTTCCTTTTTTTCTAAAACATTACTTGTAATCATTTGTATTAAATAATAAAACAGTAACAAAATCCAAATATTATATGAAATTCTCTTTACAGTTAAGTCTATACTCCAAATGAAACACATGTTAAGGGATACAGTGTGTTCTTCAGATATACACACTGCCTATATACACTGCATATATGTGTTCTTCAGATATACACACTGCCAAAAGTCTACAGCACTCTGCTAGTTATTTTACTATCCTCTTCTCAAGACCAGCATTCTTTAAACCACATACAGACATACTACATATATGAGCAATACTACTACAAATTAAAGCACCTAAGACACACACACGTGCACACACACACACACACACACGCACACACACACACACACACGCACACACACACACACACACACACATATCCACTCTGCAGTCCAGCTGAGGTGAGTGAACGCGCCTGATCGCCCTGCTACCCCTCTGTACTTCCTGTGACATTCCCCCAGCACAGAGAACATCAATCTCTCCCTAATTCCGTCAAGTGTGAAAGGGCCCTTATGTGAGGGTTGCCGGAGGGAGCCGGGGACACGCCAGCTCTTTTGTAGCCCAGCGAGGGGCGAGGGGAGAGGGGCTCAGGCCTGCATAAAGCCCCCTGCCCGCACCCACCCAGCCCCTGACAGCACGGCAGATGGCAACAGCACTAACCCAACAAAAGCTATCTAATAAGAGGAACAATAGCAGCCAGGCGCTGAGGAAGGCACAACAGCAGATCGGTGTGTGTGTGTGTGTGTGTGTGTGTGTGTGTGTGTGTGTGTGCTCGGGCCATGACTCAAAGAAGACAGGATGGTTTAGGTATAGCACAGTCTCCTCTCTCCCTCCCTCTGGCAGTATGGCGATAGGCGATGACTTTATTACCCCTCATTAACACAAATTAGGGCACTCAAAGCCCCCCAGAATGGAGGTGACAAATTGAATTAAGCGTCTGAAAACAAACCCAGCCCACTTTCAGCCAGGCTGTGACCATATTGCCTTAACATTCATGGGGTCACCAACAAAAGCAGCGCCCACTCTTACTGGATTCTTTAGCAAAGCCATGAATGACAATGTCTGAAAATGTTCATGTGGACCCAACTGGCCTCATTCACTTCAATGGGAAACACTTGACAAAAACATGCAGAATGGGACAGAAACAAGCATTTTTTTTTCACAAAACATGGAACCCACTCTCAAAAAAAAAATCTACGATGCTTGTTTAATTATACCAAACACAAATTAATCATTAAATATTTCATTCAAGTAAACAGAGAAGAATATGCGCATATATATAGATTTGTTACCGCAACATAAAATGTGATTGCAATTAATGTTGATATATTTTCAGCAAAACCCTTCTTGGTTCACCTTTGAGTGCACTGTTATCCTCCTCATTCATCATTGAAGAAAATGTTAAACATACCCAGCAGTCGTACAGCAAAAGTAAACATGTTCAGCAATTTTCGTGAACAAGACTAGTCCAACCCTAGAGCTATTTAAGATCAATTTGCAATCTGGGACAGACTTAAACCATGACTTACTTATTCCAGAGGTAACATTAACTTAATGCATTTTTTTTTTACAAAGTACAGATAACAAATGTGAAAAATGTCCATGACATCATGACACTAATGAATTAAATACATTCTGTCTTGCATGCATAGTTTTACTAAAGAAGGCTTGCAATAACAGCAGTGTGTGAGGTGTCTGCAGGGGAAAAGTGTCTCAAGTACTGAAACAATGTAACAGAACTACAGGTTCTAAAGCCAGAATTCTCTGTGTATTTGCACCCTCTACTGTACAGAAGAATTCAGTACAGCAAGAGGATACAAAAGTCCCATCTATTAGGATTATCCTAAAAAGGTCATGAAAAATGTTAATTGGAGCAATCTCACAAAGGCAAAAATTAAGCAAAGAAAAATAAAAAAATATAAAAAATATTTTTAACAAAATCACATTGTTTTATTATTAGCTCTAACAGCTATACCCAGGTGCTCAGAAAGTATATGATCATAAGTGATCATCCAGGCCTTCCTGTTCCTCTGGCATAAAAATATGAGCTGATGCAGACCCCAAATTCTCTCAGTTATTCAACAGATTACCAGATTAGAAGGGGGAACAGGGTGGACGTTCATTAAAACTGCTCCTGAGGTTTTAATCAATGAAAATATTAAAATATCAACATATTCCTTTTGTTTATGTAAATCAACATTTTGCTTTACGTTGTTTACTCAAAGCATTTAAACTATAAGGACAAAAGTATTGGGGCACACCTATTATTCAGGGTTTGGGCTAGACTTCTTAATTCCAGTGAAGGCCTTTGTTAATGCTTCAGCAGACCAAGACATTTTGGACAACACCATGCCTCCATCTTTGTGGAACCTTTTCTATCCAGCATGACTGTGTCCCCGTGCACAAATTAAGCTCCATGAAGACATGATCAGATGAGTTCAGTGTGAAAGAACTCGCCTAACCCGCACAGAGCCCTGACCTCAACCCCATCCAACTTGGGATGAACTGGAACTGAGATTGTGAGTCAGGCCTTCTCGACCAATATCAGTGCCTGACCTCATAAATGCTCTTCAGAATGGATGGGCACAGATTCCCACAGAAACCCTCAATATTCTTGTGGAAAGCCTTGCAAGAAATGTGGACGCTGTTGAAGCTCTAAAGACGGGACCAACTCCATGTTAAAGTCTATGTGTTTGAATGCAATGTCATTAAAGTCTCTGTTAGTGTAATGGTCAGGCGTCCCAATACTTTTGTCCATATAGTGTATTTCAGTGGAGATTTTCAGAAGATGGGAGCATGATGGGCAGCATAGATGCCACCAAGAAAATATCTGAAAGGCGTGTCATGTGACCACACCTGATTGTCAACACACTATTGGAACTTTGACTGGAACTGAATTCTGAGTTGAAAAAACTGAGCTTTTTAGTCCAAAATGAAGGATGGTTATACAGAAAAGTAGCCTCATTCCGTCTGTTTAGGGGAGGACATGTGGTTTTTTGGGGGTTGTTTTTCCTCCAAACGCTCTGGGAACTTTGTTATGATACATGGCATCGTGGACTCCATGAAGTACTAGAAGATATTAAATGGAAATCTGGCAGCCTCCACCTAAGAAGCATAAACAGGATTGTGGTTGGGTCTTCCAGGAGAACAATGATCCAAAACATACAACCAAATCCACACAAAATAGTTCAGTAAGCACAGAATTAAGTCCAAAACAGAAGACCTAGGACCCTGGGGGATATTCAGAGCAGAGCAGTGAGGAGTGGCCCCAGATTGCTTGCTCAGTATAAAGCTTTATAGGAGGATGTTGGTAAAGGGAGGGTGCATAAAATACTGAATACCAGGGGTGCCTTTCATTGTAATTTTTGTTGTTTGACAAAATGTACTTAAAATGTTTTTGCGGGACAGTATTTTCATACTTTCCGGGATTCAGGATTTAGTTGATTGACCACAGAGAGATTTGTCATTACCTTTTTATTCATTTCAAGGGAGCCAGTAATTATGGACTGACCATAGTTCTGTAAGAGAGAACTTGCTGAGTGATGCATGTAATGTTTTGTCTCGTTCATTCATATTTTTATATCAGCAAATATGTTAAAACATATTAAAATAAAACAAACCCACGGAATTAATAAAAATGTGAATGTGAATGGTTCATTATTTATGTTGGTGAGCAACTTGGCTGAGTGTTTCTGCTGTCATAAATCTTATAGTAACTCGTAGATTAAAGAACAAGTTATTTATTTTTCATTTGAAACTTATGTCTTAATGGTATTAGCAGCATTTGGTAAACATCCATTTACCAAATGCTTGTGGATTTAAAAAAAAGGTTTTGAAGCAGCTTTAAAGGCTTACAATGCAGTTTCCTGTGGTGGTAAGAATTAAAACCTCCAAATATTTAGCGTTCACATTCACACTCAGTTGAGTTCAGCTCTCACTGACTAAAATAAAATAAATACTTAAATTAAAAAAAAAAAAAAAAGAAGTAATGGCCTCCCTTGTCCCTATGGTGGTTTAATGAACAGCAGCAAGGTCAATATTCTTACAAGCACGCCATGTGTCAGGTTACTGTTACTGCTCCTTCCGTAGTCCTGTAGTGCTCTTTTAAACATATAATCATCCATATTCCCATTACAGAATCTAAAATCTGCTTACATTAATAATGCATCAGAAACAAACTGTGATAACTATTATAATGCAACAGAAGTATTATAGTATACATTAATGCTACACATTATAGCTGATCTAAAAAAGTACAGTAAAGTGGCCCCTTATATTCACGCATGAACACACCACAGCACAGCACAGCACACAGTGTGAACAATGTGAAATTCTTCTCTGCATTTAACCCATTCACCAAGTGAGGCAGGGGGGCTGTTCGAACCCACAACCTTCTGACTACAGGGACAACTCCCGAATCACCAGATGTCTGATTTTGTGTCAGAAACCACATAAGCCAGTCTGTTTGATATTTTGAGGTAAGTGTGTCTGCAGTTTGCCTGCAGTTTGCTCAGGGTTGGTTGAGCTATAAGCTTACATTACTTACTTGCTACGTTAGCCTTGCAGCCCCTGTGAAACCAATGAAATAAACTTCAATCACCAAATGTGTCTTGATTGCTAATATTTGAGGTAGGACAGTGGTGTAAACCCAGGGCCTTGGTTATAAAATATTCATGAGAACAGAGTTTAATGAAATCAATGTAAGTGAGAATATGTCCAGACGAAGTTTCTGGCATGAGATACAAATGATGTTATAATGTGCAATTTGTGAACATTGTGCTTTTATATATCAGTCAAATCCTGAGATTTTTGTCTGAACTGTCACTGTCATAAATTTCCTGATCCTGAATCACATCTATATATATATGCTTAGTTATCATATATATGCTTAGTTTTTCCTGTTTTTGTTGTTGTTGTTGTTGATGATGATGATGATTTCCCCTCTTTTTTTCCCGCCATTTACAAACAGCCAACAAGAATTTCTAATGGCAGAATTTTCAAGCACTAAAAGCACATAAACACTAGATGGCAGCAGAGCTGTCTGTATAAAAAGTTATAGGCCACTATAGATCAAGAGGACGGCTTTCTGTATGTTTTCAATAAATAAGCTGCTTCAAGCCTGACCCTCATTTTCATTGCATTCAAAGAGAAATTCTATTTATCTATAGCACTCTAGAAAATAATAATCTCTATCTGTCTTAAAATCAGTGAACTTCATCATATATATTTTTAGGTAAAGAAAATGAAAAATGCACGCTAATATATTCATAACTTATAATATATATTTACATTATAATGTACTAAATATATTCTCATTATACGTATAGTCTTATTATTAATAGTAAAATATGTTCTCAAACGGGAGTGTTTTGGTCTGCTGCTGTTAAATGACTTCTTGCTGTTTATAATCTGGTCAGATGAGATATAACTGCTACAATGATTTATTCACCTAAATTTACTTAATTTGTACATTCAGTTAAAGCAAGACACTATTCTGGAAGGAATATTACAGAAACATCCAAATGCTAAAGGCAAAGAAAAGGTACCATTTATATCATGAGGACATTCAGGAATGCTCATTAACTGAATTGCAAAGGTTGATGTTTTGAAGCAAAACTGCACAGGAACAATTTAATTCATTTGCCCATTCAACATAAATTACACAAAATGTGTAGTTGATGTGGTTCCTTACAACTTTTACTGTGTACAAAAACAAATGCATTTACTTCAAACAATCGGGTGTATAATATAAATACATTTATTTACTAAATGTATGTACATATGTTTGAGTGATGCATTTTTAAGTATTAGCACATATTTTTAAAATACCTTCTAGAAATATTTAACATTTAACTATATGAATATAAAGAAGGTAACTATGCTAAATCCAATTATTTCCTTTTTAAATATTTCTTACTGGCTCTGAACAAAATCCAATACATTAAATTGCTTTTGGCCCAATAAGTGTGTGGCACAATGTGTACTGTGTCCACCATGAGTCAGGCTACATAGAGTGAATGTTTTGTGTGTGTGTGTGTGTGTGTGTGTGTGTGTGTGTGTGTGTACCTGAGGGCTGCTCTAAAGGCACAGTTCTTCAGGAAGCTGCACTAATTTCCTCTAGCCTGCGTCACTAACGCTCAGGCCAGCCTGGAGCCCAAACCACAACCACATGGGACTCCAGTGCATTCCGCTGTTCACTGGGACTCAAACCAGAGAAAAAATACAGGATAAGTTAATGCCAAGGGCCAGTAAAAATACAGCTAGGAATATCTACAGTTAAAGAAACAGCAGGCCAGTAGAGGGGAAAAAAAGACTTCATTCAAATGTGCTGGTTATTTCAGTTAGCCAAATGAAAACACTGAGTAGTTTTTAATATAAATAAAGCACAAGGCCTGTAGCAGTTGGTTAGAAGCAAAGCTGTTTAGATGAAAAACTCAATACATGACTGTCTCACTGCAGTTACTCTAACACTGAGTGACTCTCAGGTTCTGCTAGTTCTGCAGATGGCTTTGTTTGTGGATTGCTCACAGTTAAACTCCAGGAAAGCATGTTGGACCCGCTGGATTGAGCCCAAACTACATAGTAATGTCAGCTCACTTTGTAGCTTAAGATCAAAGCTAAATATGCAGCTACAAATGATCCCTGTGATCCCTCAGTACACTACTGCAGACTGATATCAAAGGCAAGACCAAATTAAAGGACAGATTTACAGGTAAACACCCACAAGCACAGAGACCCCTAGTGTGCCCTTGCACTCAAAAGACAAGCAGCAGGGATCCTGATGCCTCTGCTGCTTCAGTTTGGGGAATGACTTAGCAGTTTACAATTCTTACCTCCTCAAAGACAAAAACTGAAGAATTTGCGCCCATTCATTCTGTAGAGCATTTCTGAGGTCGGACACTGAGGTCGGACGAGAAGGCCTGGCTCACAATCTCTGTTCCAGTTTGTCCCAAAGGTGTTGGATGGGGTTGAGGTCAGAGCTGTGTGCAGACCAGTCAAGTTCTTCCACACCAAACTCATCCATGTCTTTGTGGACCTTGCTTTGTGCACTGGGACACAGTCATGCTGGAATAGAAATGGTTCTTCCCTAAACCGTGTCCACAAAGTTGGGAGCATGGTGTTGTCTGAAATGTCTTGATATGCTGAAGCACTAAGATTTCCCTTCACTGGAAATAAAAGGTCACGTGAATTCAACAATTAAGAGATGTGTCCCAATATTTTTGTTCATATAGTGTACATCCTAAGAATGAAAGGTGGAAAATGGCAAGCCCTGCCCCCTGCTGGCCTAAAGGTGTACCACAATCTTGAGGATAAACAAACTGAGGTTGCAGCAGTCAGAGGCAATGGGTCTGTTCAGCAACTGTACAAATTGTGCATGAAATTCCTTGAAGATGTCTTTACATTATTGAATACACGGACAGGAGCTGTGAAAAACAGTGACACAACTACTATTAGCCCGTCTTAAAAGGCACTATGAGCTGTGCTGTCCTCCTAGAAGTGGACATAGGCACTGCAATGTTTGAAAGCATTTGTGACAGACATGCGTCACATGAACGGTTACTGATAATGTACATTATCAGAAACATATTTAATATTATTATTATTATCATTGTTGTTTTTATATAATAGTGAAGTGAAGTTTCTGTCATACGTGAACACACCACAGTTCACAGTGTGAACAGCACGAAATTCTTTCTCTGCATTTAACCCATTCACCAAGTGAAGCAGGGGGCAGCCAGGAACACGGCGCCCGGGGAGCAGTGTGTGGGGACGGAACCTTGCTCAGGGTACCTCAGAGGTTCTATGTGGGGCAGATGGTGACACAGGAACACCCACATAGGTGGGTGGGTGTGGGGGGGGGGCTCCAGAGCAGGGCCAAGCTGACGGTGAGTTTTAGTTTCGGATTGTACTAATGTGCTCTGAGTTCTATGGGTTAAACAGTTGCCCCACTCAGGAGGGCCCCCTGCACTTATTTATTGAATATTTTTTTCCATAATTTTAAAAGTGCAGCTGCCCTTTATATTGTGTCATCATTGTGTGAAATCGTCCAAAATTACTAAGAAAAAGATCTTGTAACATGAACTTACATAATATTGAGAATGTGTCTCCATTCTCCAAAAAAGTGACTGTTTTTGAGGTTTTGGTCAGATAGACTAACATTGCTGCACTTTGTCTGTGTACAATTACTCACTTCAGCCCATCTGTATCAGCCGCCCTCTGACTCATCCATCAGTGGAATGGAGCCACCACAGATCCACCCTGACCAGATATTACTTAGAAGGTGGACCATTTTCAGCACACGGTTACACTGGCATGTTAGTCTGGATTATGCTGGTGTTTTAGTGGCATGTTCAGTTTCCTCTGTGTCAAAGCTTTGTTGGGAATAGTCTGCCCCAACCAAAAGCATTCATAACCCTAACACACCACAAGTGCCCTGTGGTAAAAAAACCCCACCAGGATGGCCAAGAGAAACTGTACCTGTTCCATAAATGAGTGGGTTAAAGTGCAGCTGGCATATTACACAGCAACAGAAGGGCTACAGTCAGTAATTGTACATTAAACCTAATTCTACTCCCAGAAGTATTTTATTGGGAGTTCTATGTGGTGGCTGAACTTTCAAGAGCGAGAAATGTCACCAAGACTACATTTGTAAAGTACAATTTTTTTTTATTAGCGACCGAATACATACCCAGAATTAAAACTCTCCCACAAGCCAAATAGCCGTCACCATCGCCGAGTATTAAAAACAGACAAATGTTTAAAATACTGCCCTTGAACCATAAGCCTACAAACACAAGCCACAAAGCTCATCACATCAAAGTAAACAGACTACAGGTGCCAACAACCGTCAGCGTTTCCTTATAGCAGAAATGCTATTAACTAGTCCACAAATGCGCAAAAACAGTATCATTAACATAAAATGTTCAAACTCTCCCTATCAATCTACACCCTACCGAACAAAAAATAACTCACCCTAGCCATGCAACTCCATAAACCAAGTTAAAAACATACTCACATTGTAAATAAACAAGTGTAAGATGTGTCTGGGGTCATAATGAGTGCAATAGTTTTGCCTTTTCTTCAACGCTGTGTTATTTGGCATCCACTTAATAATAAAAGCTTTATTTTACTAATGATCTTAATGACTAGTTATAAATATAAGTGCCCCTACAGGTCTGGCACCACAGCACACATGCGCTGGTTCACATTTTTAACAAATTGCCTTCCTTTTCTTCACTGTAAATTTTAGTGAGTTGCATGTAAATTATATACCAGTGTAATTTACATTTCTTGGGGGGTACTTTGGGGTAGCTATGCATGTTTCAGAGGTAGCTGCTGAACCCCCGTGGCACTGCCGCTGCCTACACCCAACCTAGCTTTAACCTCAGAAACCACAAAGAAATTGTTTTACCTTTTTAGTTTTGAAAAAATGAAACATGAAGCTTGTAAGAGGCACTTTAGTCTGTTTGATCCGACAAAATGGCCTGACAAGTGGGCTTTCGTCTACAGAAAATATATGAAAAGCACAAACATGCACGCATTCACACACACACAGAGTTTCTAATGCATCCAGTGCCTAGACCCTGTGCACCAACAGGCTGAGAACAATCAGAGTGTGTGTACACACACCAATCCCAAGTGAGTAATCCAAACAGGGCCTCTCTGGCCCTGATCCCCCTCAGCAGCTGACAGCTCCGCTCCAACGCAAAGCAAATGTCAATCGGAAAAATTAGGGCTCTTCAAATAATAGGTGGTGGATAAAGCACTCCTAATAGCCGAATTCATCTGGGGAGAATAAAGCAGACGCCTATATTGTTGATGGCAACGTCCTTTATTTTCACAGCAGTCCGACCACTCACATGAAATAAATGTCCTCAGCGTGCTCAAAATTGCACCATGTCAAAACAGCTGCAGAACAAGCATGAGTTATAGGAGGCCGTTTGTAGAACATGGTGATAGAGGCTTTTTCTCTCTTCTTTTTTTTTTTTACCTTTGTGTTCCTGCCGTCTATTATTTCCCCGGATAAAAATCAATCTGGAAAATAAACACGATACAAATGACACAGCGTGTCATTTAAACCATTTCCTTCCACTTGGATCAGCTCACCACAAACAAACCGCAGCCACTCAGCGCTGCGTTAACTCCAGCAATCAAGATGTCAACAATGTCTTCCAAACAAAGTGCTCAAAAGTTTAAAAAAAATCTATATATATATGTCATACTATGACACGCCATTCCCAAGACATTAATGTAAGCGAGTCATGAGCCGAGTGTAATGTGTTGACATTCTACTGCAGGTTTCCGTCAGGAAGGTTTTAGACAAAATACTCCATACAGGCATTGTTTACTCGGATTAACAAGGTGCCGCTGAAAACTAATAGTTAAAGTGTCAAAGAGAGAAAAAACTGCTTAGCGAATGAGAAACAAAAATAGCCAAGAAAAGAACTCAAGTATAGACCAAGTTAAAGTCACCATTAATCATTCAGTCTTTATGTTTGTAGACAAGTATATCAAGCGCATGGTGCAGTGTAGACTCGCTTAGGCTCCATTACCAGACTGATGGCGGAGAAAGTGCTGTTTCTCCACTCCTTGACTGGTCCGTCCCGAGGGGGTTTTCTGGGGCATGGCTGCTACCGCTGCTGCAGTAACAGTCATACCTGCATCGATTTTACACCAGTGTGGAGTCTGGAGCTCAAATGGATGCAGCATGAGGGAATGGAATAACCAAATCTGACCTTAAACCCCATTTACAGGACCACCCTCTACTCTTTTGTACACACTCTCCAGAGGTTTGTAGACTCCAGCTCATCCCACATTTCTTTTGAAGAGTAGAGAACACTCTACTCATTTTTTGAAGACAGTACACTAGACGGAATATTGGTGCGAGGATTTGATTATATTCGCTTTAGTGAGGTGAGGTACTGATGTAAGGTGAGCTCTGTTCTCTTAAAAATAAGCAATGGCTCTTTGCATGATTTCACTTTCAACTGATAACTCATATAAGGACAATTTTTGTAAATGAGATGTGTGCAAAGAACCTTTTTAAAGTTTAAAGAGACTTCTTAGGGGAAGACACTGTTAAAGAACCAGAGTGAGATTTTTTTTATATAAATTATTTTAGGTGGATCTAATCTGGTCCTTCAGTGGAATTGCACAAATAACACGTTTATTTAAGAGCGTGAATCACGAACACCACTGCACTCTGTGTTTTTTCTATTGGCAATGCTTTTCTATGGTGTGCGATGGACTTGTGATAGTGTTTTACAGGGGACCATGTTATACACATTTTGCCTGTAGTTTGAGAATTAAATGCTGTTTTCGCCACTGTGCTTTAAGACTAATACATGCAAATGACCTGTGATCTGATTGGCAGCCCTGTGTTGTGTCTCATTCAGAGCATTCCAAGCTGAAACAGTGTTGTAGCAGCTTGAAGGAGCTAAATTGCTGCTGGCAGTGAACATTTGTAAATGTACTGATTGGTACAACTTTAATACAAGATTACTCTTATAAAGGGTTTATAAAGGGTTTATAAATGTTTTATAGTTATGTAGTTAATGAATAATTAATAAATGGTTGTAATCAAGTTATAAAAGTTGTAATACATTGAAGCAGACTCACTATTTGGCAAGATCTGTTGTTTTAATTGTAGGAGTTAACAAATGCCTGATGAAGTTGACAGAGTAACAAGCAATTTTCTCCAGAAAGTTTTCTGATTCTGCTTCTGCCTGAGAAAAATGTGCCTTTATTATATGGGATGCCGTTTGTAAAAACAGCTTCATAGATTTAGAGGTGTCATTTTTTTAGCTCAATGTTCACACAATTTCCCCACATTTAGAGGTAAATCTGTTAAACAATAAAATGTTGCGCTCTAAATCTAAATGTTGCACTTTTACAAACAGAGACTCTAAATGTGGGATTTTAATGTACCACTTTTACAAACGGCAAGATATGCTAATTGGCCACGTCCCACTAAATGATAACAAAAATGACACCTCTAAATTCGTGAAGCTGTTTTTACAAACGGCACCCCATATTATTATTGTATGATCATATGTGTAACTTTGACTGCTTCATGAAGTGACTATCGCAATAATCAATGCATGTAATATATGTCTATTTCTAAAATATGGGCCTTTGCCTAGTTGTCATTTTCCCTTTCCTTTTCATCTCTGCAGTTCTGCACACTGCTGTCAGTGGCGTTGGAGGGGAAGTCTGATCAAACCTTCAGGGAGATCAAAACACTGCAAATTCAATACATATTTAAGCGCCGGCGGTTTGCTTATGGAGAGCAAAAATAAACATGGCATAATTCTTGTCCCCCACTCATGTATGTAGTTTCAATTAGTGAAATATCGTTACTGTGCCTTCCAGCCGTTAATTTTCCCCAGTCAGCAATCTTTAATGAACTAAGATTTGCAGTATAGCACTGCGTGCGCACACACACACACACACACACACACACATTTATCTAACTGTTCTCGGTGTTGTTCTGAACCCCTAGCAAAAATCTCTCTCTCTCAAATGAATAACCTGAATTGATTAAATTAGTAATCTTGCAGTTGTTCTGATAATTAATCATATACATGCAATTTATAACAACAAACATTTCATTTGACTTCATATGCATGACATTTGTGACAAACACGCATGCAAGTCCTTCATTTATCTCTTATATATTTTATTTTCTTCCCCCAGATCTTAGACATATCCAGTTCCACCCACTAGCCTTGCCTCTTGTAGAGGACGTCCAGACTGCTGAACACAGCTATACAGACATGCATGATTAATTCAAATTGCAAAGTAATCACTGATTCATAAAAAAACACAATTTTCTTTTTTTTCCAAGCAATAGATTGTAATTGCATAACGGATTTGAATCGATTGTGACAGCCTTGGACTCCACACAAAGTATGGAAAATGATGACTTTGATATAATCTCAGTTGTGCTGCTAAATTGCCTACATTTTATACTTTAATTTTATTAGTACAAATCAAGTATGTGCAGTTTAAACAATTGTTACATGAAAGTGATAACATTTAATGGTCAATTCTGTTTATGTTGTCCTTAGATCATATTACACTTAATGTTTACTGAATGTCCAGAGGCATCCAGACACCATTTCTAATTCGGGTATTCTGCTACTTCACAGCAGTGTGCATTCATTGCTTATACAGACATTGAGCTTTGCACGCACAGCTAGTATAATCTATAGAAAAATACCACCAATAGAATGCGACCGCACATTTTCCATGACTAAGGTCACCATGACCGGTGCCCAGAGGTGGACAAAGTACCTAACTTCATTACTTAAGTGAAAGTACAGATATCACTAGTCAAATGTTACTCCAATTCAAGTGAAACTCATACAGTCAAATTTCACTTAAGTTAAAGTACTGAAGTACTTGCTTCCAAAAATACTCAAGTATTAAAAGTACATTTTTCACTGCTTTGTTGATTTATTACCACCACACTTACAATAACTAATGCATGTAACTCGCTTGTAGAAGATGTAGCATAAGGAATAAGCTAGAATGTTACAGAATGGCACTGAATTGATAAAGAAAACCAGTCTTTTTTTTAATTAATTGTACGCTACACACCTACACAAAAGGTCTGTGTTTGTACTGTATATTTGAATGAAGTTGACAACTGAACCGCTGTAAATGCAGCTGGAATGGCTCGCACTTAAAACGATACGAATTTTTTATCTTTTCTGTAAACTTAAACATCGACTCTAAATATGGCCATGGATGGGGGCATGAAGAGTCTCCGTCTCCGTCTCCGTCTCCGTCTCCGTCCATTCTCCCAACACTGACTGACCGCGTTTCAGATCTGCTGGCATTGCAGTGTTACAGCGTACGGATGTGATGTAACACTACTGTTGATTTCAGGCTGTCATCTGCTAAAAACCAATCAGGTTTTAGAAAAGTGAGACAATTACACCCACTTTCAGAACTGAAGGTAATGAGTAACAAGAAACTTGATAGAAATGTAGTGAAGTGAAAAGTACGGCTTTGTCTTTCAAATGCAGTGAAGTGAAAGTTATAAGTTTCCAAAAAAAGTGAGACTACTCAAGTGAAGTACAGATACTCAAAAACTGTACTTAAGTACGGTACTCAAGTAAATGTACTTCGTTACTGTTCACCTCTGCCGGTGCCGAATGTCTAGACCCCACCAGGATTGTTCTGTGGAGCAAACCCCTTATTAAGAAGAAACATTGGATGAGCAGGTATCAACCAAGTGAAAAGCTCATTTTTTCTTAACATTTTTATTTGATTGATTTATACGGCAACATGCAAAAGTCTTAGACGCCTGAGAAAATTATATTTAAAACCTGTTTATCTGAGCAATTTATGCTTTCGAAAGCTACTATTTTAATATATACAAATAATACAGTAAATTAAGATCTGTCTGTGTGTTTGCTTAATCATTGTCAGACCTCCTTATGGAAGCCCAGTATTACACTGTTGTTCAGCAAATACCTGGTTCAGCGCAATCAATACTTCGTTAGAATCAGGAGCTGCTGATGTAGTTTCACAAATCCATGCAAAGGCTGGAGGCGCCGAGGTGAACCTGTGTTCTAACCAGCTTGCAAAACTTCAAGTACGTTTTACAAACAAAAGAAATCTTGATAGTATTTCATGCTTTCTTGTTTGTTTGCATTTATTTTGATGTTAACTTGTGTATTTGTTGGCAGAAAGTCCCTCACTGCTCAGATAAATGGCTTTAAACATTTTGCACTGGAGACTAAGACTTTTGCACATTTGCCAGATGTGCAAAAGACCAAATGGACCAGTCGAAATGGAGAACTGCTTGCATTACTTGTAACATTAACTTACTTTGACTTTAGGAATTTCCTCTTTTGTACTAAGACCATGTCAGAGATATGAGGTTTTATTATGATGATCTGTTTTAGGGAGCTGGGCACGTTTTAATGTGTCATTTGTATCTTTTTCTTGCAAGAATAGCCTGTTCTTTTCCACTACTGCCACTGAGGTTGATTGGCGGGTTCTGATGCAGGACAAGGGCATTTAAATGATCAGAATCTCTTTGAGAAGGTTAACTATGGTGCCTGAAAAGGTATGCTCATCCGTACTCCCCTGGCTGCTGTAGAAGCTTTGAGCAGATGGGAAAATGGGGCTTCTAAGTGCTCCCCTCTGTCCATTACACCTTATGTTAGATCATGAGAAAGAGAGAGAGAGAGAGTGAGAGAGAGAGAATAAGAGAGAGAGAGAGAGCGATTAAGAGAGAGAGGGAGAGAGAGAGAGAGAGAGAGATACACGTGTGTGTATATGAGTAACAAATTCTGAAGGAGAATATACACAAATCAGCCGAACCATTTAGACCACTTACTTAATATTGTGTAGTTTGCCGTGATGTCCTCAAAATAGCCCTAACTGTCGAGGCATGGACTCCACAAGCTCTCTGAAGGTGTGCTGTGGTTTCTGGCACCAAGACATTCACAGCAGATCCTTTAAGTCCTGTAATTAGCGAGGTGGGGCTTCCATGGATCAATTGGTTTGTCCAGCACATCCCACAGATGCTCAGTTGAGATCTGGGGAATTTGAAGGCCAAGTCAACACCTTGACATATCATGTTCCTCTAACAATCCCTGAACATTTGCACTGTTGCACTGTTGCACTGTTTTCCAAGACAAAAAAAAAGCTGTTTTCACTACTGTGCATTAAAACTAATACATGGAAATGACCTCTGATCTGATTGGCAGCCCTATGTTGTGTCTCATTTAGAGCATTCCAGGCTGAAACAGTTTTGTAGCAGCTTGAAGGAGCTAAACTGTTGCTGGCAGTGGAAATATCTAAATGTACTGATTGGTACCACTTTAATACAAGATTACTCTTATAAAGGGTTTATAAATGATTTATAGTTATAACAGTTGTGACACATTGATGCAGGCTCACTATTTGGCTAGATCTGGTGTTTTAATTGTCGGTGTTAACAAAATCGCCGAAGTTGAGAGTTTAACAAGCAATTTCCTCCAGGAAGAATGAAGTTTTCTGATTCTGACTCTGATTCTGATTCTGCCTGAGAACGAGACAAGATAAGTTAAGCAATTAGCAAGTTCAGAGATCTTGCCAAATAGTGAGCCTGCATCAATGTAAAACAAATGTCATAACTTGTTTATAACTGCTTATTAACTGTCAACAACATAATTAATCCAATTAATGTATGAAATATATATATATATAATATTAGTTTACATATATGGACTGTAAGAACTTAGTAACTTGTAAATAGCACAAATGCAAATAGCACATTTTTAAACTTTGACGGTGTTTACATAATTCATATAACTCCTGTTTCAACAAAGTGAGGCCGTTTGGTTCTCTGGGATATGAGCTCTTTAATTAGAACAGCAGATCCCAGCTCTGGACCTGAATTACGCCTGGTCATGTGCAATACTGTGCAAAAGTCTTAGCCACCTATGCAAATTTTTTGTAGCCATTTATTTCAGCAGTGGGTTTCTTTCTGCCAGCAAAAACATTATAATAAATGCAAACAAACAAGAAAACAGTAAAAAGTATCAAGATTTCTTTTTTAAAGAAATAGTTGATATTTTGTGAGCTGGTTAGAACAACACAGGTTTGGTTCCAGATTTCTGCTCATTTCCTCCAGTTATTATGTGGATGTCTAAAATTCCAAAAGAAACACACCTGATTTAATCTACCGAAGTTAAAACAGCAAACCCTGGTATTTGAAGGAGCTAAGGGTAATACTGAGCTTCATGAGGAAAAGAGATCTGGAGATAGTTAAGTGAACACCTTTCCATATATAAAACCACTATTTACTGTATTAATATTATTTGTATTTATTGTAATATCAATGTTTTAATGCTAACTTAACACCACTTTCCAGCAGTAAACAGCTTTTAAAGATGATTTCCTCAGGTGCCCAAGACTTTTGTACAGTACTGCACATTTTAGAGTTATTCTTGCTTCCAACATACCAGATGCAACTAATCTTCTCATTAACAAGCCCTAAAACACTCTGAAGTTTTGGGCAGAAGATACTCCAGGTCCATGGTTGGGTTTTCCAGAAAGTCAGTTAGAGATACTACTGACAATCACAGAGAAACTCAATGAGGTCAGACTCACAGAACTGGAGCTACAGGGGCAATGAGACATGAGTGACAAAAAAGAGAAAAGTTAAAACAAAAAAAAAATAGCCCATGCAGAAAATAGTGTGCAAGAAAGGTGCTAAGCAATGGGCGACTAGACAATGAAGCATGACAGAAATGAAGGATGGGGAGATAAAGAGGGAGATTGAAGAGGAAAAGGAGAGAGGAATCCGAGAGATGTCTTGGAGGCCTTCTTTTTAATCTGGGAATAAAACAGATTCTGTGCTGCTCCCACCTGCTGTAATGACTTGGAGAAAGGTTGGGTAAGAAAATGTAAAAATAAGTCTGAAGGCATGTCGCTCGCTCCCTCTCTCTCTCTCCTGGGTCGCTACCCAGCGGCACACGAGGCTCCATGTCACAACCCCACAGCACTGACAGCCTGGAGGAACACAAGCCTGCGAGTGCCACTCTCTCATTGGAGAGCACACAGCAGTGTTACACACACACACACACACACACACACACACACACACACTGCACTGGCCAGCTAAAAATATAGAAGCCAACAGTGGCAGAATCTATCCTCGCTTCAGTTGCTTCAGACTAGGGGCTCTGGGGGACGAGCCCCATTCGCTCTGGCTTGTTTCTCTCCCATAAGATGTAAAATGAACAAAGAGTGAAAGCAAGACATTTGAGAGAAGAATACTCAGGCATTTTAAATGTCATGTAAATTTGTGCAGTTTTCTCTATTGTTGGGGTATAGTGGAGCTGTCCAATGTGCCTTCCATATCACTGCTGTGCATCATCTGGTTCAGTGTCTTTAGAAAATTGCAAATGAACATAATGACTACAAGTAATAACATGCACTGAATGAACGTACCGAATTTATTTTGATTAAAATTACCACAGGAATAAAATATATAGCACCACATTTGTTGCTAAAAGTAAATGATGGACACATTTGAATGAAGTATATTAGGGACATACATACATTCATTCAGTGCTCAGAATTATTTGTAGTCATTAATTAATGTTATTTTGCAAGTGTTAACATCAGACAGTACTAATAATGATATGGACAGCTCCATGGCTCCCAGACAATAGAGAACTCTAGTTCAGCTCTGGAAATAATAAGAGAGCACTGCAATTTATTTTTAAATCAGCATCTCTGTGAGTGTGAAACCATTCCAGTCCAGTGTCTGTTAAATTCCTACACAAGCACCTCATTCTGCTTTATGAGGGACTGAT
>JBBJLS010000032.1:5029139-5042682 GCA_037577275.1 Bryconaethiops microstoma | reverse complement strand
TCTCTCTCTCTCTCTCTCTCTCTCTCTCTCTCTCTCTCTCTCTCTCTCTCTCTCTCTCTCTCTCTCTCTCTGTCCAGCATTAGTGATGATGAAAGATCTGGGCTGGGGCTGGCTAAGACCTTTCAGTCCTAGAATCTGAACTATTGTGCCTGAAATATTAATGGCCACATTATTACTTAATTTTGTTGTGACTTGGAGGGATTAATACCCATCCATTAATTCCTCCCCTGTCTGGGAGAAAGCCTGTGCCTACTGGATAGCAGAATTACATTAGATGCTGAATGATCTATGGCACCGGGGTGGCGACTAGTGCTGCAAATTGATTTAGCGGTTGGAATTGACAGTGATGATTATGCGAGTGGTTGCTGACCAAAGGAAATATTTACTTTTAATGAGATATATTGTTATGCTCACAAATGTTGCTGTAGTACGAGAATTACACAGTCAACCTAACACTTGCTATATGTAGTAGTGGACCTAATTGTGGTGCATGTACTGAAGATCATTTTTAAAGTCTATAGAATTTCCTCTGCATTTACAGCATCTTTATGATTTTCATCATTATAAGCACAGTAAAAAAGAATGCTTTCTGCTCTACCTAGTGGAATTTTGGATGTGATAAAGCAGATAAAGAAGGTCTACCCAGCAAGTTTTGACAAATAATTCAAAAGATTTCTGTCCATCTGATGTGACATTCTGTTTGACATGCCTCACGTAATCCACACCAGTTGTAAAAGGGTTCTTTGGGCAGTACCATAGAAGATCCCTAAAGAACATTTTTTCTTAATGAGATGTGTGAGTGTGCAGAACCTTCTAAAGCTATAAAGTACCATGACATAATGAAAAGATTATTTCCCAGTTTAATGGTTCTTTCAAGAATATTCAGATTACGATGAGGTCCTTTAAGCTTTAAGACGTTCTCATGCATCCGATTTACAAACATGGTACTTTTAGGAACCATCTGTTGAAAGGTTCTTTAGGGAACCAAAAAGCATTTATTACGAAGGTACCTTCATTACATGCTCAGGCATGTTCAAGTTCCCTAGCACCACAAGTGCTGGACTGTTTTATTTAACCTTTTCCATGAACTCATATTTACCTGTGCTTGCTACTCACTCATTACTGCTTATTTATTGATCGCCAGCATGAAGGTGATTATTGCATTCATTTGTGGGGATAAAAGATCATTTTTCACCATCAACTGTGTGTCATCTCTATTCTAGACTTTTTTATCTCTCAAGGCCCAGCTTGGTGCCCGACCATGTGGGGTCGTTTAACAGCTATTGGATTAAAGAGACTGGCAATGAAACTCTGAACATATGCACTAATTTAATCATTACACTAAACTGATTTATTATGATGGATTGCCATAGGTTCCTGGCAACACATTGCATCGTGGAATGGCATTCAGACATTGCCTCCAGAACAAGCAGCGGTCTACCATGAAGACTTTAGAGTCTGTGGAAATGAACCCAGAATAAAAATACGGATGAGACGTTGCAACCAAGAGTACACTGGCAAGCTCTGAGCTCTCTGAAGTATTTCCTGGGAGAATTTTTGCGCTTTGTCCTCTTTCTGTTGGTTTCTGTACATCTTTGAAGTGCATTTACATCTCAGACAGTACACAGATTTATTAACGTTCACTACAAACAAAGGAAGGATGCCTTCGCTACATGTTCGCTACATGTTTTGCTGTATGTTTTTCTGTAGCTATGATTGAGTGACTAGTTGAACAAGCACAAATAACACAAAGACAGGTAATAGGTTTTCTTCCCCTGTAAGGCTTTTAAAGTCCATTGAATGATTTGCAGCTCTCTTTTGAGCAAAGAACAAATAAACTGAGACTAAAAGAAAACATATTGGTCGTCTGGTTAAAAACACATATTCTGGTTAATCTTCTTTCTCCGCTCCCTTTCACTTTGGTGTGAAATTGAGGATTGATAGCAGAAAAGAAAGAGAAAATGCTTTGAATAGAAGAGATGGACGCCTCCGCATAGTGAGGTTTATGAGATTGCGCTGAATTGAATATAGAAAGCAGATAAATGATATGGAATGATGGTCCCCTGGCTGTCTTTTATTATCCTCCAACATAGGAAAATGTGCTCCTTATAATTGTGTATAACCCGAGCTGATATCTCTGTGTAATAGCCACACTTGCATTTTGTGTACTTTTATTATCTGATGCTTGGGCCGAATTGCCACCTCTGCTCGTGTGTGGAATAAATGAAGCCAATAAAGTATATAAGTCAATACCACACACGCTGTTTGCAGATAATTGTGAGGCAGAGAGCACAGAAGAACATAATGACTCCTAACACGTCCTCCCAATCACCCAGCACCGATCGGCCAAGCACAGCTGCCACATTAATTCATGAAACAATGAAAAGTAATGCCCTTCCTACATACGTGCATCCGTTTATGCTGCTTTTTTGCCTCTGTGAATTCTAATGTGCTTGTGTGCATGCATGTGTTAAGGAGGAAATAGACACTGGGTTTACAGTAAGTGAATGCTTACTTTCAATGAGAGGCCCATAAGGCAGATATTATGGTTAACTCTCTCGCTCTTTATCAGCCCTCTGAAAAGGAATTTATTGCATAATGTCAGGCACACAGCCATCTCCATCTCCATAAACAAACACTGGGACCGGAATGGGCCGCATTGAAGAGTTCAATGACTTTCAGCATGGCACTGGCATATGAAGCCACCTTTCCAATAAATCAGTCAAATTTTGGCCCAGCTAGAGATGCCCAGTCAACTGAACATAATGGAGCAAAGGTCCTAAATTTAGTGTAAAACCTTCCTGGAAGAACTGAGTCTGTTACATTGATGCCCTTGAAGCAGTCACTAAAAATAGGTGAAATCAGTACAAAATCACTAAAAACAGTGTAATGTTGCTATTGACTCTGCTGTTTTTCTTTGCAGTTGTAATTGTTTCCATGTTTACTATTTAACTACAATGCTTAACATTTAATAAGTTGATTAAAACAATGCTCCCTCCTGTGCTGCTGCAGTGAAACTAATTTACAAGTAATGATGACTATTAGTATTCCAATGCGGCACAGGCGATGAAGATTTGAGAGAAGCAGGAGCAATGTGAATGATTACCATGCTGAGTAACAGGAGAGCAGCATACATTAATTACTGGCCCACCAATACCCCTTCTCGTCTCTCTGTCCCTCTGTCTCTTTCTCTCTCTCTGTCTCTCACTCTGTCTGTCTCTCTCTCTCTCATCCTCCTCTCCTCTATCATATCCTTACAGTTGCAGCCAAATATGGCAAACTCTGCTTCAAAGCTGGAGAACACTGGAGCATAAGAAGCTTAGCTGTGTATGAGGAAAAATTAAGCATAATCCTTCTTTACTGGGCTCTGATCTTTTCTTTTTTTTGGCAAACTTTGCCCTAAAATAGCTTTAATTGGCCCAGTTGTGTCTGTGTGAACTGGACTTTATTTGTGGGCACTGTGGAGTGACCTATTTGGAACCGAGTTACGTGGGAGTACTTACATCTTCAGGTAAAAAAGAGAATCCAGAACTCTTATTACAGTAGCAAACAGAAGAAACCTATAGCTGCTTTGAAATGTTCCTGTGCCTTAGACAACTAAGCAAAGCATGGTGAACAAGAGACTTTAAAGGGGCATTCTGATGTAAAACTAGAATTCATTGTTATTTGTCATGTTACCTTGTAGCACAGCATTATATTCCTCAGCCTCATCAGTTCAGAATTCAAAATTCGAGATGATTTTCAGTGTTCTTTCACTACAATACCCTTAGGAATCCCCTAACTTAGCAATTGACCGTTGGTCTAGCTGCAAAGTTATAAGCTACATATATATATATATATATATATATATATGTATGTATGTATGTATAAAACCAAGCTAGCTTTAGAGTAACCCACCTTATTTGTAAACAAAAAAGTAAAGGGACTTTTCAAGACAAGGGTGTGAATGGCAGGGCATGTACATATATAACACTTGTGAACAGCTGCTTTTGAAGTTTGGTGTAAGTTCAAACAAGATTTTGTAACATTAATACATCAAACATTGGTATAACGAGGGCTCATCTAACACACTTCATTTAATCTAATAAAGTCATGGAACAGTCCTAAGGACAAGAGGGACATGTAAAAATGAGTATTGAAATCGATACAAAGTATCTAGATAGCCAGTTAGCGATGTAGCTTTGGCTTTTATGAATAATTATTTTAATAAAATCATAACATTACCTGGAGGTCCTTCCCAGTCTCATATCTAATTTACAAAAATTGTTCTTTAAAACACAAAAATTGAAGGGTTCCTCAAAAAAGAAGGTTTTTGTGTGTGTGTGGACTTTGTATGCTTTACTATTCAAGGCATAACATTAACCTAGCCCCGAGCCAAATTCTTTCCGAAATTGTGTGTGAACCACAATCTGTCCATTTTTCCCATGAGATGTGTTTTTAGTACACGGCTCAGCCTTGTTTTAGTGGCTTTGCCTGCTCTTGCTCTCGCTCTGTCTCTTTGCCTGTGTCTTTTAATGCATTGTTTGTGTTTGGTTCAGCCTCCCAGTGCTGCCACAATGCACCTGATACACACAAACAATGGGGCTTTTGTTGCCTTGGCTTAGACAGCAGAAGAGCTAACCTTTCCCCGACTCCTTTCATGTTCCTCCCTGGCCCATCTGAGGCCCAAACCTGGCAGCTTTTAGCAAGGGACAAGAGGACCCTTCCTTAGAGGTGATGTAGTCAAAGCAATGTGCAGCTGTAGTATATTATAGGTATTAAAGCAGCTAGCACACCTATTGGTCTCTACTGCATGGAGACAACACCCGAGAAGTCTAGATCAAATGCGCTCCTTTGTAGAAACTGTCGCCAGTACCTAAAAAAGAGCTTTACTGAACACTTGCAAATATCCTATTCTATCTATTAAGGATTTGCAATTCTAACCAAAAAGTTTAAATGGATTATGCAATTATATTTCTCTCATTATCTCATTACAATTACAGGCTCATTACAGGCAACAAGTGAACAGTCAATTCTTGAAGTTTATGTGTTGTTAGCTGGAATAATGGGCAAGTGTAAGGATCTGAGGGACTTTGACAGGGGCCAAATTGGGACGGCTAGAAAAGTGGTCCAAGAAAAGACAACTGTGAGCAAAAGGAGATGAAAATATCAATGCTGGCCATGATAGAAAGATATCAGAACACAGTGCATCACAGCTTCCTGCATATGGGGCTGCGTTACCCCAGGCCGGTCAGAGTGCCCATGTTGACCCCTGTCACAATGGGCAGGCGAACATCAGAACTGGATCAGGGACGAAGTGGAAGAAGGTGGCTTGGTCTGATGAATTGCATTTACTTTTACTTCATTCAGACGGCTGGGTGTATGTGCATCAACTAGTCAAATTGATGGAGGTCTCACCTTGCAACTTACAGAACTTAAAGAATCTGCTGCTAGTGTCGTTGTTTTAGATACCACAGCTCACCTTCAGAGGTATTGTGGAGTCTACACCTCAAGGGTTAGAGCAGTTTGGTTTGAGATATTATATCTAATCTCTCTCTCACTCTGTTTATTTATTTACTTATTTGCATCTGTTTGTAAGATCACACTTTTATGATCCATTCAGTGAATTTTCTGTTGTGAGCAAATGTTAACATGGTGGTCAGAAACGTTCTGTGAAGCTTGTCTTACCCAGCACTGTTTGCTTCACAACAACACATATGTAAGCTGAGCATGGATAATTCAATTTTCGTACTTCTTTGTGTTCTTTGACATTGGAAGTATGTATGTATAAATCAAATGCCTCATTAGTCCATATGACTGTGTTAGCTGTGCGTGACTGAAGGCTTTGCTAATCATTCTTGTTATCCAGCTGTGCTACCATGGTCAGTCACCTATCGATATATTCACATCATTAGTGGACCATCCATTCGGTGACATTGATTCAGATCTAACTCAGAGTGTGGTATATGCATGCTTGTGCACTGTTTGAACGTCTATACAAGATTCCGTCAACACCCCCAGAACTAATACAGTTTATATCAATAGTGGGGCACTGGGCCTTGTGTAGTCAGGCAGGGCACATTTAGTAGCTTGTGGCATATTAACCGTGTGTGTGTGTGTGTGTGTGTGTGTGTGTGTGTTAGGTCACTGAGGTGAACAGTATGAAGGCTAGGTGCTGCTGTGCTCTCTCACACTCTTCTCTCTCTAATGAGGGCCTTTTCCACATGAAAGGCCCGCATGCTCTCTTGTGCCTGTCAGAGCCCATTGGTCTACTCTGACAGGGAATGGAGAGAGACCTAAGATGCTGCTGGGCTGATCAGAAAGCTGCCTGAAGGTTTGGAGACCTTCGGGGGGAAAAAAGCAAAAGGACTTTCACTACTTCACACTGCAAGTCTGGTAATGCCCACATGACCTTAGACCCGGTGATTTACACATTTGTTAGCATAGCATATAGCATATAAATGTAGATAGATTTGCTGATTTTGTGGTCTTAGTTTGTGTTCTGTATTTCAGCCCTTGACCATCAGTCCCTGCACAGACTTTTAATCTGCGTATTTGTACGTCTACCTTACACTATACTGTGTTAATGGACATTCTCGAGGCTAACCATATTTTTGTAATATTTCCAGAGTGTACATTATAAATAATACTGTTGTGTTGTATAGCTGTTATTCTATGGGTTATTTTAAATTTCTGCTTCTACTTTCTTCTTTTGTTCTGTCCACTTTGCTGCTGCAAAGTCACTTGTGGGACTAATAAAGGGTTATCTTATTTTATATTATCTTATCTGCTGAGTATATTCACCCCCATCACTAGTGCAGCACATTTATATCCTTTGTTTTTGTTTTTTTTATTTTTAATCTTGATAGAATTTCAACTTCATGCAAAAGTTGATCTAAATGTTTCTGTTTAATACTTAGGACAGACTATTTGTGATTTTAATTATCTTAATTCCTATATCTGATGTCCACAAAGAGTCTTGGATCCTCTTAAGGTTTTCCTCTGCAAGCTCTTAGCGAGTTTTTCCTGCTATTGTTGCCCTCAGCTTGCTCATTAGGAGCTTGAACCTGGATTTCTGTAACGTTGCTTTGTGGCAACAATGGTTGTTAAAAGCACTATACAAATACATCTAAAATGAATTCAGTAGGACTGAATCAAATGGACCAATTTCAATTCAGTTCAATTCAGTTCCTTTTCCATTGCAAAATGCACTATTCATTATTTAATTATTTTACAAATCTTTTCTTGACAAACCCAGACTCTTGTCTAGACTTAGTGTAGATTGGAACTTCATCAAGACTGTTATCCTGTATTTGCTGCTGTGATGATTTGCACCAGATGTATTAGGTATTCTTTTGTAAATAAAGATGTCTCAGAGGAATCTGGGGGGTTTTGGGTTATTCATTCAGAGACTATTCACTTTAAAGGAATGCTAGGGGTGGTACATAATGGACTTGCCAGTGAAAATCACACTTTGTTGTTATTTTTAGTTGTGGTCTTTGTATAAATGTTTCACTGGAAATAAATGAGATTACTACTTTAAATGTTTAATGATTTTATCGCCATGAGTCATTTTTCCCTTCTCATCCCCGCCTCCTCCTGCTCCAGTCCCTCTGCTGTCCATCACCTGTTCCACTCCATTTGAGAAGGGCCATCTTTCCATAAACATCCTCCTTCTCCCTGCTTGGTTCGCTCTCTGCGGCTTTGTCTGGTGCCTGCTTTTAGACACAGATGGCTAACATCGCAGCTACTAAAGTGGCAGAGCAGTGTCTGACTTCTCCTACACCTCTGTGTGCGGTAGAGTTCCCACTGAACAAAGAAAGAAAGAGCAAAAAAACTTTGCATGTCTGATTTGCGTTTGACTACGGTTAGTTTAGCCCTCAGTGCGGAACACTAAAAACAAGGCATTTGGTGTGGAGTCCGTTCAGGGATTGGAACTCGATCCTCAGTGCAGGGCTATTCTGACTGATTGGGGCTTTTCAGGGCTGCTTGTTTTCATGTGAAGTAGCAGCTGAATTTTTTTAGAACAGGGGGCTTTCAAAGGCACCGCTGCTCATAACCCTCGCTGGGAGACTGGAGCCACCTGTCCGTCCTCTACCCAGAGCTGTCAACCTGAAAGTCCACTGTGAGAGTGTGGTGTATGTGTGTGTGTGTGTGTGTGTGTGTGTGTGTGTGTGTGTGTTGCTGTTGGGGGTGCAGAACTCTTTCACATTCGATCTACTCACAGAAAAGCCCACTCAAACATGCAGTGGCGACAGACTTGTTAAGTGAATTTTTGACCACTGCTGTCATAAAATCCTAATGATAGAGGTTAGATTAGACTGGGTAGAGGTCAGAGGAGGGGGGCAAGAAGGGGGCTTACGCCATGCGGTGTTGGAGCTACCTCACATCCCAATTTATTAACGTATGTCTTATTCTTTGGTAAACTTAGTCTAACTAAATTAATCCATTCCGTCAAACCTATTTAAAACCTCATATTGCTACCAATAAAATCCAGAATTGCATTAAAAAACAATGCATTACTTAAACCTTTAACTTCCCAGACAAATAATTACATTTTGCACATTATTGCATGAACGCAAATTCTGCATATGAATGCATAGCTATAAATAGTTTTGAGGATACTGGGTCCAGTAGTTTCAAGAGTTATTCTTTGTTGCATATGTCCAGTCATTATATTCAGTGTGGAAAGAGCAATGTCCTGATATGTTCTACTATATTCAAAAGCTTACATCCCAAAACAACACAACCAAAAATGAAATGTTTGATTTTCAACTGACGTCATAGCAGCTGTGGTTCACGAACAAATTTAACTGCCCACTATTGCTAAGCTCTGCATGAGACATTATGGTGCTCAGAACAACCTTGGCTTCTTGTTATGGTGTACCGGTATGCACATATGATAGGCTATGGTAAGACATGACTTTGACATAACGGTGAATGTTCATGGGCAAATATATGACACAACTGGGAGTGTTTAATGAATTAAGCTTGTAAAGCATGTTTTGAGTTTGGAAATTCAGTAAATAATAATGAGCTTGTAGTTGTGGGCTACCCATAGCAAATAAATTATGATAACATTATTCCAAAATGTCATCAGGAGCCCTTTGAAGGAATTTTCATTTTAATGCGTATATAAGTTTCTGTGTGAAAATGCTACGCTGGCTCTGGTTCCTATGTGCTCAGGCTGTTCATGCTTACGTTTTCTGTTATTACATACAGTAGGGGGCCATGAACATACATCAAAACATGCAGAGTAGGTTAATGGTACTGGGGATCAAGAAACAAAGCTGTTTCTTCCTACTAAACTATATTTCTGGCTATAGTGTCTATGGTAGCTTTCATGTCTGTGCCTTCAGCACAGTACTTTTTATTTTTATTTTATATATATTATATTATAAAGTCCTCTGGAAATGGTGCTCGGGGAGCAGTGTGTGGGGATAGTACTTTTTCATTTTTTAAAATGACATAGATCAAAATTGACTCAAAGGTACCTCAGTGGTGTCATTGGCAGTCTTGGGAATTGAACCCATAACCTTCCGATTGCAGGAGCAACTCCCTAAGCACCCTAAAGTACCATCAGTGGGTGAAAATTGAAGGGGTGTTCATGCATGTCAGTTTTGGTCTACAAGTCATTTTCAAAAATTAGATACCATTGGGTTCCTTGGATCAAGTTAATTTCAATGCAGATGTTTTATAAGATTTCACGCTAATTAAACCAGGCCTTATTGGATTTTATTGAAATGAATAAACCATTTTGCAGGTCACAAAGTTTGCCCACTCTTCACTAAACATGGCACAGACGGTCTTCAGATCAAGCCGCACAAAATTTACTTGATAGATTTTTTAAAATTTTTGTCCGTCATTGGCAATCAAGTGTTTGTCCGTCACTGGCAGTCAAAATCAGCAGCAACGTTGCCAAACGGTTACACTCAATCATTGATCGACATGAAACTTCCTATCAGTGCTAACAGCCATGCTTTTAACACGATCAGATCAAGTTGCCATGGCGACTCTGCTTGGCACCCTCATCTCTGCTTGGAGCTACATTTCAATATTTACTCTTCTGGTTGCTTAGATTGATCTGTCAACAAGATTTTTCTTAGAAATATGGTGAAAATAATGTGAATGAAATAAAAAATATATCACCATGTCTATCTTTATGATAGGATTATGACATAACTCATTACTATATTAAAGAGGGTGATAAGCATAGCTGTGGAACAAAGCTATTAATGAGCCTTAAGCCTAATGCAGTTTATTTTATCTCAGTATGACTGGACTGAGATGACAAAGCACAGGAACGAAATAAACACTACAGCCCTTTTTTTATTCACTGTGCTTGGAGCGGTAATTAAAGCTAGCAATAGAAATTCATGTACGGAGCAATGCTGAAATGGATGGATATTCCCAGTGACAGACCACCAATGAGGCGGAGAGACATCACTGATGAAAAGTAATTTCCTCAGTGTGGTATGTACATTGCTAGTTTACTTGCTCCTTTTGCGGTATGAGAGTGCTACAGATGCCATGTCAGATTAGAGTATGTTGGGAATAGGGAATAGGTGCATTGCACAGGGTGGGACTCAATTTCACTTCAGCTCATAGGTGTTTCTTCTCCATGCTTCCCTGCAACACAGGTCTGACAGAAGCCATCTCTCTGGTCTAATTTAAGCATTTCTGTAGACTAGTAATCCGCCTCCAATGAACAACCCTAGTGCAGAAACAGATGCCAGCTTGCTGATGCCATCAACACACCACCTGTATCCTCAGCTTTTACATAGGGAATATGTTCATTTCAACATACGGCAATGTACTTAGCATATGTCTTATATCCTATGGGTATAATAAGTACTTAGGTAAAAGAAAAACATATTTTATCTTTTATGTTAGCAATTATATCAAATTTACTCACATTGTTTTGGGGGGATATGAAACTGATAAACATTGTGATTAGATTATGACTTCTCAGCACTGGCGAACCATTATAAGCATTATTGCAATTTTTTTGGCCATATTAGATCGAAAACCACAGGTTAAGTTGCTGCTCAAATTCACAGTCTCCAAGGCTCACTGTGCTTTTATTTTTTTTTACAAAACTGGTCCAACCCATTGGCGATCAAACAATATTATTGTCACTTATTGTCCTATTATGTTGGTGGCTAATCTGACATGGTAGTTTTTCAGTGCAGTGCCTGATTGGAGAACCAATTTCTACCTGTTTTTACCTAGAAAATGCATTAAAAAAATGTGACTGACAATTTTAAGAATAAAAAAATAAGGGTGGTTGTACACTACTTGCAGAGTTTAAATGTAAACATGAGTCTACTAAATAAAAGTCAACTACAAATTAACATTTACATTTAGTTCCAAGAAATCATTACGCCTAGAAGGCTCTGAAAGTTTCCCTCCGCTTGTCAGATAGTATAAAACGAAATTTTTAATCTCACAAGCTTAAAACTGTTGCAGTTCCATATCTTTCCATATCTATACTGTATCTTTATTTTGCGGCATGATATTTCTTTTCTGGCCTTGAGCTTAACCAAATCCATATACCCACACAAGCACCCTTGCACAAACACACAGAGTTCAACTCTGTTCCCCTCTGTATGTCGATAAGCCTAACCCTGTTCATCTTTCTCCTGATTAGAAGCAGGTGGTCGATTCATTCCTGCCCATGTGGCCTCAGCCCACTCTAGCATTTTCCTTAACATAAGAAAAAAACCTCTTGCGTATTTATTTCAAATGCAGTCCAAAGATTAACTGCAGCCTGGCTGATAAATGAATTGGCTCTTCCATATGCATGAGGTGACTAAATAGTCTCCTCTGCCACAGCTTACAGCACACCAAGCCTATTTGGGCAAATATGCATGAAGACGTGGAAATTAATGACTTTTGAGAGCGGTGGTGGCAGAAAGGCGAAAGACTGGATGCAGCAAAGTGGATTCCATTCAAAGTTTAGGCATACCATGTTATTGGCCTTTTTATTGCATCTTCCTTCAAATGGACTGGTTACTTTTCTAGTTTTACTAATTGTATTGGTACACTCTTAAAACCAAAGGTGCCAGTGAGGGCATGATGCCATGGAAGACCTTTTTTACAAAAAAGCTATCCATCCTCAGCCCACACATTCATTCTTGTGTAACTAGGTTGCAAGGATGGACAAGCTGGGAAAAATTCGATTTATCTTAATGAGAAACTAGCACAGCACCGTTTTGTTCAAATAGACACTTTATATGTAATTCATTTCAAGTGATATAATTGGGAATCATTTTACTAAAATTACTCATGTCAGATTAATAATTTCTGTTGAGCTGTTACTTCATGTTTATAATATTTATAATGTGTTTCTAATGTAAAAGTCTAGACAAACAAGCTGGGGAAAAAATGACAATGGTGTTTACCGTCATGTTAGTGCTAGCTTAGAGACACACACATAAATAAACTAAACTTGATCTGGTCTTACACTGAGACCTTTGCCATGCCCATATAGAAACTGTGGCAAACCAAATGAATAATGCATTTTTAATATACTTATTTTGTCAAACACTGACTTGTGTGCTGCAGTTTCTTACAAAGTTGAAAAAAGATTTTCAACACCATTGGGTAAAGCTAGCTTGCAACATGCTAAAGAGCTGTCCACTGAAAGATTTTAGAATATTGTTCCCTAGAGCATCCCTAGCTTGCATATTTTTGTGTCTGTGCAGGACAGGGCTGGGAAACACTGCTTTAGGGAACTAAATGTGCTTCTTCTGTGAGATCACTCTGAATGACCCTTTGTGGCTACTTTGTTATTAAGCCTTTACAGGCATTAAGACAGAGTATTAGTGTGTGTATGTTTTTCTCTGTTGATGATCTATTTACCTTAGCATCCCCACATCTGACAGACGACAGAATATACTGTCTGGTGTTAGGAGATGGATTCTGGGGCAGGCATCCAATTCATCTGCAGCTCATGGTCTTCTCTTGTGTGTGTGTGTGTGTGTGTGTGTATGTGTGTGGTGCTAAAATTAGCAACATGCTATCAAGTGGCAGGTTGGTATCAATCACCCAAGCCTGGCTGACAGATATGAACGATAGAGGGAGAGGGGGAGAGCAAGAGAGAAAGAATGAGCGAGAAGCAATCGTAGAAAGCACAGATAACCCTATGCAGCAACACCCAGAGTGATCCAGCAATACCACTATCACATCCTGACCCTTCCACATCCTGATATCTCTGACAGTTTGTACAACTCAATTTCAGACACTTTTTTTCTCATCCCTGCTCCCACCTTGACATCGATGCTTTAGGTAGAAGCACAGGATGACTTGATTTCACTGTGTGAAGGTCAATAGATAAGGTTCTGGTAGGTGCTAACATTGATCCTACTGATTAATTGAAGTGTTCAGGTGATTAGTTTTTTACAGTATTGACTGTCAGATCAATCTTTAGCTGAAAACTGCTTGAACAAAGCAACAATTAAAAGATAGCTTGAGAAGCAACAATAGGAAACTGATTCCTAAATAATGCATTATTAGTTCCAATTTGAACAATGCAGTATTAGTTCCAATTCCTCGCCCCAGG
>JBBJLS010000032.1:5003257-5019956 GCA_037577275.1 Bryconaethiops microstoma | reverse complement strand
TCTCTCTCTCTCTCTCTCTCTCTCTCTCTCTCTCTCTCTCTCTCTCTCTCTCTCTCTCTCTCTCTCTCTCCTTCTGCTCCTCTGTCGCTCTCTCTCTCTCCTTTTCTTTCTCTCTCTCACTCACCATCTCTCTATCTCTATCCCTCTCTTTCTGTCTCTCTCTCTCTCTATGCCTCACTACTCCCTGTCTCTCCAATCTCTCTCCCTCTCTCCCTTTCTTTTTCTGTCTTTCTCTCTGAATCGCTCTCAACATCCTCGCTTTCTCTTTCTGTCTCCCTGTCTCCCTATGCCCCCCCCGCTCTCTCTCTCACCCCTTTTCTCTTTTTGTGTCTCTCTCCCTTGCCCTCATTCTCCATATTCTCTCACTCTCTCTCTCTCTCTCTTCTGAAATAATCCAAAAACTGTCCTTCCGTCCTTTCCTAATTCTGTTTAGTTGGCTCTCTCCTTGAGACCCTTGAGTCTCAGAAATATCCCCCTGCTCATACACAGGAGGCTAAATTTGATGATCCATTGACAATGCAATAAGTAGCTCAGCCCAGGGCAGAGATACATTACAGTATGAGCAAACATGACCACAGGGGCCCCAGTCTCTCACTGTGTCCAGGTCCCGAGAATAGAAGGGTTTCTCCTCAGCCCTGCTACTGTGTAGGCGCGTTATATATCTATTACACGCAGAGCTCTGTCTCCACTCTAAACATATCACAGAGCTCATTACTTTGATATGTGATAGTCTATTGTTATGTTTCTTGCTGCCACCGTTATTTCTGTCCTATTAAGTCAGGCCTATTTATCAAGCCACTTTCAAACGCATACCCTATAGAAAGTCATGTGTTAATTTCGAGGATATGACAGTGGCACTGACAAGTGAAATAAACATTTCATATATGTCCTGCTCATTGGATACACTGAGACTACCAGCATAAGGCCTATCTACAAAAGCAGAGGCAGCCATTTCACATGCACTCTTTTTATATTGAAATGATAATGATTATTGTTATTATTATAATGATTGTTATTGTTATTATTATTACTTCATTATCTGTCAGACATATATTTGGACTACAATTTCAGTTTTGCTGCCTGAAATAGGAAAGATTCACCTCTGTCCAAACTTCAGAGACGTTCGAGTTCATTATGTGTGGAGCTCTTGGAGGAAGAACAACTGAATCCTTTGTTCATGTTACAACCAAACAAAAAGCCATTGATGCATAGCAAAGATGGTGCCGAGGCGGCATCTTTCCATAGCTGCCTCTCTCTCTTCAAATCCCACACAGTGCTAATCATATTTTGTATCAGTCATAATGTTTAAGTCATGAGGATCAGATTTTTCACAAAATCCTCTTCACTGCACTGAACTCCATCAGCCAGAAGTACAAAGGCAGCATATTTCTCATACTACTCGAGATCAATATTAATCTGAGGATAAGTAGCAGAGTGAATTTAAAACAGAAGGTGTTTTGATATGACCTCAAGCTTGGGATGCAGAGGTGGGTTATCAATCGTACTCGCAATTCATGTGCGTCAGTGTTTTCTTTTTTTTTTCTGCTTGTTTTCATGGCCTATAGCCAAAACACTTCACTTTCAAAAGCTATAATCATTATCACCTACATGCACAGATGCTCTGAGGCCTCAGTGACTTCTTATTGACTTGTTTGAACCTTTGCATGGAAGCTGCTGCTGGTGACAGTTTCGAATTTATCTCTGACTTAAAGGAGTAGTTTGGCAAAATATCAAATGTATACAATTTTCCACTAACCCCGGTTAAGATGGGTTTGGCATCCAGATTTACTCTCTTGTGGAGCGTTCTCAGATCAAGGTGCGTGGTTTACCGACTCTCATGTGTATCCGCGATTGGGTTCTTCCACTACGCTACACTGGGCCAACTGTGGTTCAGGTACGTTCTTGTCTTGCCTCAGTGACAATAGAAAAATAGAACCTATATTTCTAAAAGTCTTAACACTCTATAGCATTCATTTAAATGCTGCAGGTAAAAACAGGGTCTCTTTTCACCGTTACTTAAGGAGTAGCAGGGCGGATCTAGAATCAGGTTTTTATGCCAGTGACCATTGTAATCAGAAGAATCTGCTTCAGGATCAGTCCTCTCCACCACAAGAACTTCATATTCACATATGTCCACCTATTCTGCATACTGCAGTTTTGCATCAGCCATGTTAAAGGTATAAGGAGTGTTCCAGCCTGGACTTCTTTTTGAATGAGGCACAATACAAGGCCAATCACAAGGTTATTTACAGGCACTGTATGGACAAAAGCATTGGGACACATCTGTTTTTCAGGGTTTGAGCTACTTCCAGTTAAGGGCAATGTTAATGATTCACCATATCAAGACATTTCAGACAATGCCACAGAGCCCTGACCTCAACCCCATCCAACACTTTTGAGACGAACTGGAACACGTCTGGCCTTCTCATCCAACATCAGTGCCTGAACTCATAAATGCTCTACAGAATGAATGGACTCAAACTCCCACAGAAACTCCAATATCTTGTGGAAAGCCTTCCAAGAAAAGTGGAACTGCAACATGAAGGGGGAACAACTCCATTTTAAAGTCTATATATTTGAATGCAATGTCACTAAAGTCTCTGATAGTGTAATGGTCAGGTGTCCCAATACTTATGTCTATATAGTGTATATCAGTTCTAAACAACAACAGCAATATGTATAATTGTAAGCAATAATGAGATATGAAGACTGATTGTGTATACATGAACTGTGAGTGGTTTTAGTACACAACCCTATACAAACATCATAAATGTTCCTTGGAGGGTAGAACTAGAAGATAAATTAGCCATTTAACAACTGAGAAAAGTTCATGGTTTCAATTATAAAACATTTTCAGTGGAGCAACCTGCGCCAAGAGTTATTCTGGAGTTTGGTTTGGCATTACTTAAGGTTGCAAATGTTCACAGTATAGCCATACATACAGTGTCTTCTCCAGGGGAGTCCTTTATGAGTTCCAGCCACACTTCCCACTCACAAGCAGCAACGGCAACATTGCACGCTGCTTTATGCATTTTATGTGAAAACAATCTTACATAGTTCAACCTTTTCTGCTTTAACTCTGGCCTACACTTTTCAATGTGATCAACCGCTTCACAATAATCAAACAAAAAATAACCCTTTAAGAAAATTCCCTGTTGAAGGTACAACCTTAATGAAGAATTCATCCTTCAAACACACCCCTTCAAAGATCCACGTGGATGTCTCTCATTCTGAAAGAGAAAATCAGATCTTCTGCATTCCTGTGGGTATGGATCTGTCTTCAGATTTCAGGAGTATCTTGCTGTCTTTTTTTTTTCTTCCTGTTCACGCCTCAGTTTATTAAATTCCCCACACTCCATCTGTGTGAAACAGAAGTGGTGCAGATGTGTGCTCACCGATGCAAATTTTCAGGTTTTTCTTACATTAATGACATAAGGAGGTTAAGTATGAATCACATTATCATGATGTCACAGAGAAAGTCGCATAGCACAATAAAACATAGCTCAAATTCCTGAGCCACATAGTGAAAGTTACTTTTACAAGTTCATTATTTTTGTTGAATGGGCACATTAACATTCTGTCTTGGCATGCCTTTCAAATATGTAAGACTCTTTTGATGCCATGCGCATTAATAAATGAAGAAAGCAGACATGTACTGAATATAAGACAAGTTTTTGATGCCAAATCCATTTTTCATTGCTAGCAGTCTGCTTCCATTTTTCTACCCATATCTCACAATCTTCTCATTGCATTATAATCCACAGATTAAATCAATTACAGCTATTGTTTGGGATATAGTCAGAAGAAATCGGCACTTTGCCATTGCAAGAGATGTATACTACCATTTCATGTAGTCTCTCATCCTTTTACTTATATGCTGTTTACTATTAAAAGGTCAATATCCTACATTTGTAACACATTTTCCTCTTTAGGTCTCCTTATGATCTTTGTGGGGTTTTATGTATGCAAACCACCTTTCACTTATCTCTTATTTTAACCCTTAGAATTAAACAAATTGTCTTTGTGATTTAGTTTTTAAGGCTGTACTATTTTGTTATATTTTAATATAGTGTGATTCATTCTAGTTTCATTGGTCCAACTATCCTTTTGGGAAACACAACACTGGTCGTTTTCTTCCAAATATTATTTTGCTAACCCTGTTTGAAGTAAAGTTTTATTTCTATGCATGTAGTGTAAGTGTACACATAAGGCCTATGTAACATTAAAGCACGCTTTGAGGCTTGAGATATTTGTTCTGATCATTAGCATTATTTAGAGCTCAGAATTGAGCTTTTTATGCAGAACACAAATTTCTTGGAAAATTGAAATGTTGCTTAATCTAACGGTTGCTAATATAAACCAAAAATGTGGTGTAACAGCTTAGAAAATGAGATCTTTGTTCTGACTTGCCGGCATGCATTGCGCTTCCAGGCTGAAACTCTCCTTTAACATAAATAGTTGAACTAAATTGTTTTGACATCACAAAAAGTCCAAAATGAGTCCAAAATGTGCCAAATTTGAAGCTTGGTTTCTATATATGGATTATTTGGCCTGGAGAGTGGACAGGATATACTGAACTCTAACAGTGTTTAACAGTTTGTGGAATACATCAAGCTGTAATGTGATGAAAATTAATGACATGGGCTCTTTAAATATGGGATGTTTTTCCAGCTCTGCCAAAAATAAAAGACCACAGCAAAAATGTTCAGTTTCTCAGGTTTTATCTTTTATAGATGCAAGTATTGAAATGAACCGCTTTGCCTGAGTTTTTAAGAACTGCTGACTATATTTCTCCTTTTTTTCCAAATAAAATATTGTTCTTTAAAGCATAATCTTAAAGGAAATGACAATACATCAAAATAAGAGAAATGATAAGAGAAGTGTTTACAGAACTTGAATAATTGTTCATTATCTTGTTCACTCTTAAACAAAATGGCAATAATGCCCTTTGACGTACTTTTAGAAGTGTTTTGCCATCCAACTGGTCACATTGCAAGAGGAGAGTATTGATTACAGCAGTGGTTTTTATACTTTTCCTCATTAAATAAGGATTGATTCAGATGATCGCTAATCAGTAACTCATAAAGCAGAATGAGGTGCTTGTGTAGGAATTTAACAGACACTGGCATGGAATGGTTTAAAAATAAATTGCAGTGGTCTCTTATTTTTTTCCAGAGCTGTATGTTTTCCATTCTACATTTTCAAAGGCTTCCAGTAACTTGCCAGTTTGACATTTGATCACTCGTTTCAAGACCTAAAAATACATTATGGACAAGTTATACTAGCAGACTTGGCTATGTGAAACCCTTCCTGAGGCTTAAATGGTTCTCTCAGCATGGCATTGTAAAGCCATGCTGCTTCTTTAACAAATTTAGGCTCAACTTCAACTCTCGACTGGTTTGGCTATTATGCCCATGAAGCAGGTTCTTCTGTTGGTCAATGGCGCGTGAGTGCAGACAGTAGCTCATAGAGTCTCCAGTGAAGCAGCATGCTCATAATTAGCAAGGTCATTAGTTCGATTATTACAGCCGTGAATGGCCTAGTGCGGTCCGCTGAGGGTCTGATTCCTCTTTGTTATTTTTTTGCTTGCTGTTCTCCCATAGTTCCAAGTGTTCAGTGGGCCCTGACAGGAGGGGTGGGTGAGTGGGGAGTTTGTGTTAAGAGAGAGATGACACTAAGATGAATTCTGCCTCTAATACCACTGAGAAAAAGATTCCTCCTCTCCAGCCTTGATTACTATTTAAACTCGGCGGACCCAGATTAGATTTCCCATTTCTAACATCAGAATGTTTCAAGAAGCAATGGAATAAATTTGAGAACCTTATTTACTCTATCCTCATTAACCTGATTCATCGTGTAAGCCCAGCAGTGGCTGCATTTATGTCTTAACATTACATTTTTTTACATTAACAAGAGAAGAATTGCATTGTTCATTCTGGTGACATTTCTGTAGTATTGCAATCGTTTGCTTTATATAATTAGGATATGTATTAGGCAGCCTAAGTTTGTCTTTTCTGACAGAAATGTGGCCTTTTTTGCTTTAATCTAGCTTTAATTGAATTACTACAGCCTAGACAAACTAATTTGTTGTCCTTTTATCCAGTGTGGAGCATAGTCCCGAGTTTGTGTTTCAAATTCATTTAAGAATGCTTTTGTTCCGGAGCTCCTTTCTTTTTTGAAGGTCAAATCTTGCATTTTGCATTTTTTTCCATTCATTAAAGTTGCACAGCTAATTGGATTTTTAATTAAGCTGCCACTTTAATTAAAGATTTCAATTTGATGATTGCCTAATGCTCTCTTCCTTTGTGTTTTATTAACAGCAATAAAATTGTCAAACATTATGCTCCAGGGAGCACGTTACTCAAATTTGAATATTACTGCAACAGGCCCACAGTTACAGTTATTTTTATACAGCCTTTTTCTTAATCTCATGGTAAAGGTAAAGATGTTCATGAACAGAGCCAAATTGCAAAATGTCTTTCTCATCATTACATATTCAGTCATTTATGGCTGATAATATGCTGCTCTGCTTAAAAGCATATTACAGCATTGATTATGTAGAAGAGGAGCATTAACTTCATCACGCTGCTCTATTGCAGTAGGCTATTACATAAAAAAAGGAAAAAAATAGAAAGACAAAGTTGCTGGAGCTTCCTTGGACTGTCCTTTTCTCTATACGAGCAACAATGCAGTGATAATTTAGCAGTAAAGCAGGAGACGGAGTGATGTTATAGTGAATTTTATCATGAATGTCAGGCATAAATAAAATCACAACCATGCCGTTATTTGCGATAGCACACAAACTCAAGTGCACTATTGCTTTTATACAATTCCTACAATAAAAGAAAAAAGTAAAGTAAGTTCTAAAGGTTATGGATAGTGCTATAAAACTGTATCGAGTTCTATTTAGTCTGGTTCAACACCACACAGTCTGAACAGCATTTTACCGTATTGTTTGTTGATTTGTTTTCTGTTCCTTTCAGGCTTATATGAGTTTGTTAAGTTGAGCCACTGTCACAGACGCCTACTGAATAGCTTTTTCAGAAGGTTTTGGGTTTGAATCCCAGGACTGCTAGTGACACCACTGAGATTCCCTTGAGCAAGGTACCATCCCCACACACTGCTCCCCTGGTGCTGTGTTCCTGGTTGCCCGCTGCTTCACTTGGTTGAATGGGTTAAATGCAGAGAAAGAATGTCATGCTGTTCATATATAACAAATGGACACTTTATACTGTTTTACACCTGATGTAGTCTGTCTCTTTGTGATTGTGGTCATTTTTGTTCAGCCAGCAATGATTGTTTCCCAGGAAGGTGAGGTAATGGTTAAACAAACAATCTAAGACGAAATCAGAGAAGAACAGCAGCAACCTTTATTTACCTTGTGTACAACCTTTGTTGGTTATCTTGCTAGTATAAAACTACCTGTTATTTAGTAAGCAGTGTTTAGGGAATTTATATTGTTAATGTGAAAAACTGTGCAGTTATCGCATAATAGCACAGGTAGAATCCTTCATGGTCAGAACTGTGTAAAAGTGCTTTTATTATGTATGCCACTACAAAATGAAAGACATGATGCACAGCTGAATGGTAAGAATCTGGCAACCCTCTAAAAATTAAAAATTAAAAAATTTATTTGTGGGTGCCTTATTCAGCTTATTCAGTCTATACCCTCGCGGCTCAGCGTTCAAGATATGTTGAATGTGAGGAGCATCAGAATAATGCAAAAAAAAAACAGAGCTGAAGAATTCATTTTGGTTTGGAAGAAAAAACTAAAAGCTATAATTGCATGTCACCTTTTCAGTTTTATATATTAGTACAGAATTTTGTCAATAATAATATTTTAAACTGAGAAGAGACCCATTTCTAGGTATATGGTCAGTTTTGTTCTAAAGTAAGTCACAGTTTAAAAAACAAAGTTTGCATTTTATACCATAAAATAATTATCTTAGAAGCTGGACATCTCAGATATGCATGTCAGGTATTTCATTGATAAATTTCACTTCCTTGGCATCTTAGAGAGTCTCAATTCGTAAATATTGCTTTTCATCCATATTTAATGAGTCCATATACAGTAGCCTTGCTATATAGTGTTAAAGTTTCTAAAACATACAGTGCTTGTGAAAATTACTCACACATAATTGCTGCTGATGTAATGAAAATATACATTATAAGGCAAAAACAAAAATACTATTTTTGAATGATAATTTCATTTACTTTTATTTAAAAGTTATCCAACACCAGCTGGTGTTCTGTGAAAAAATAATGACCCCCTTAGTTACTCGATAACCAATTTACCAAATTTAGTTGATAGTTGGGATAAATCAGAAACACTCATAGTGGAATACTGTTACCCCTATTGAATCTAAAAGTAAAGTACACTAATAGTCCTCAACAACCAGTACACTACACTATGACTGAAATAATTTCTGGAGGAGATAAAAAGAAAGTTAATGAAATATAATTTATCGTTTTGTGTTTCCTTTTGTTCTCCTCGTCCTATGTTACATTTTCAACGAAGATCTGAAACCATTTGATATGGCTAATATTCAAAGGTCACGTTATCTACATACTAAAAGTACAGCCCTGCCCAATCACATTGGAGATATGAGGAGAGTTTCAGGTCAGAATGTTTTTTTAACTTGAAGTGTAGTTTAACGCAGCCAATCAGAACAGAAACTATTTAAAGGTATCAGTCTTAAAAGCACGGTAATAAAGTGGCCTGTTTAATTTTTAGAGATAAAGTGAGGTTGTCAGCAGTCTTGAGGAAATAGATCAAGGTACACAAACCAACATAAATATCATATGTGGACCTAAAGTAAATTGCAGGACATTTAATGGGTTATACAGACCCAGCTCTGGCTTTTCTGTTTAGACTCCTGTGTCCGGCCTGGCATGAATTTCTGACTTACAGCCAGTTTACCCAAACTGGACTGCAGTGGGATTTGTTTGCTGATTCTAACAACTTTGTGCCAAAGTATGATCATTTGTTTCTGCCTCAATGTTCTATCTCAGATCCGTCTAGTTCACATATTGTTGCTACCATTTTAACCCATGTAGTATCTTGTCATGTCACGTAGGATCTTCTCATTCAAACTGTTAGTGCAATGTACTTGGAAAGTGTTTTTATAGAATTGTACTAAAATGTCATATTTTCCTCTCTGGATGTGTCCTTTTTGCACAGAATTGAGGCCAACCTCTTTTATTGAGTTCTGTACCTCGAATAAAACAATACTGCAGTTAGTTTTGCTGCAAAAGGAAACTTCTGTGACCTCCCTTCCAGATGAACAAATGAGGGAATTCATAGAGCCAATGCGGTAGAGCACAGCGCGTTCTTACCCCTGAGTGTGAAATGTTATTGCAGGTCTGTCCACTGGCCCTGAGCTTTAATGTATTTACCGAGAGCTGTGCCCTCTCGGCTGAATAAGGGGAGAAGCAGGGACATCAAGGTTTCTGGATTACCCATCAGAGCACAGCGGAGCCAAAAAGTAACCGGCCATACTCTGTGAATGAGCGGTGATGTTTTTATTATTATACCAGATTGTAAACTAATTGGTGTTGACTTTGGTCATTTAGGTCTGCAAAAGTTGGTTGTTACGTAATTTTTGAATGTACTGACTGTGCAAACTCTTATGTATTTAATTCAAGCAGATCAATCGGTTTGCAGAGTTCTTGGCTAGATAGAAACTTTCAGTTGGTATCAAAGATATACTGATGTTCTTTAGACTTCAGTAAATTATTTAATTTACAAAATATCACTTCGGTTATTTTGTTGTCATTTGCAAAAGTGCACAGTAATTAGATAACAATGCAAAACTGGGCTCATAGTCCAATAACAAATACAATACAGTAAACATGTTACAGAATATATAATGAGGCAGATGGATGAGAATGTGTATTTTGTGGAAGATATTTTCCAGTTCTTCCAGTTTCTATCTCCAGTTTTATTCTTTTCATTATTCCTTATTCATTATTCATTATTCAAAGTAGCATTTTCTATTGCAGTTTAGTGTTAAATCCTTTAGTGTTAATCTCCTTTTTTACCCTTATTGGTGATCTGATGTGCTGCCGTTGTGTTGTATTGTACATTGCACCAATGGTCCAGGAGGACGATATTTCGTCTCACTGTGTACTTAATGCATATGGCTGGGATGACAATGAAGCTCTACTTGACTACTTGACTTGACTTGATTTGTTTCTAGCTCACCTCTTCCCTTTAGGCCTGTGTAGTGTTCGTGTGAAGCATAAATGTATGACATTTCACCAGTGAGATCCACTGTATCTTCAGATCTTTTTGGAAGTTTGATACATATGAAAAAGAGTGCAGATGGGCTATAGCTGCATGGGTAGTTCAGAGTTCAGAGGGGTCTCACACCCAGCTGTCTGCTGCCTGACTAAGTCCACATGGCTGGATTCCTGACCCCCACCCCACCCCCCCCCCATCCCCCTTTGCCGCACTGGGCTGTCTGTGTAATGTGGCATGGGCGCGGGCTGAGAGCAGGCCGGGTTGGCAGAGTTTGAATAGGGTCAGTTAGATTTCAAATATCTGCTGATGAAAAGAGCTGGTGCTGCCTTCAGAGACAGGAGCTGCTCCGGACCACAAAGACACACTTTGAGAAGGAGAGGGAGAGAAGGAGTGAGAGAGGGAGGAATAAGAGAGTGGGAGACAGAGAGAGAGAGAGAGAGAGAGAGAGAGAGAAGAGTGAGAGATCGAAAGAGAGGGACAGAATGAGAGCAAGAGAAATGACTGGCTTCTTTCTATGCTTTGTCCTGCACAAAAAGTGAGAAAAAAATGCAGAAAAAGGCAAAGAGACAGGATGAGCGAGAAATAGTCAGAGTTGGAGAGAGAGAGTTAGAGAGAGTGAGTTCGAAGGAGAGAGATGAGAGTGAAGAGTGGAGCTCTGTGGCATGTCTGAGAGGCCGGAGCGAAATGCTCGCTAACACAATGGAACAGGTGTTACTGGGTATAAGGTTTCAGTGAAGAAGGGGAGTTGGGGGGATGGGGGGGGTGGCGCGTCTATAAGGGGATGTTGACATTCATGGCTGACAAAACCGTGCATGGAACTTTGTTTTTGTAGGAGAAGATGTGTTGACAGAATTTACCTTAGCAAGTAAGGTGGAATGAAAACATAGCTCATCTTCTTGGCGTGAAATGGATTTGGCCTCCTCACATCAAGCCATTGTTCTCTTCTCCATGTTCAAATGGACTGAAAATAGCAATAGAGCTGCTTTCTTAGCTGCACTTTGTTTTTCTTCCTCAAATGGAAACTGACTTTACATTTTTACTACTCACATGAAAGGCTTTATTAGGTTTTCATTTTTTTTACTGCACCATCACAAATCTTTTCAAATGAAAGGGTTGGAAAAGTTAGCTGACATGTATTCCAAAACAGGACAATCTTCAATTAAAAGCCAAGCTTTAGATGAGTATAACCTTGCTTTTGAGTTATTTTGCATTTATGGCGAAGAAAACATAAAATCTGTTTTATTCCCACCTGCATACAGGTGTCTTACTGTAAAAAGAGATGCGTTGAATATATGCAACATCTGTATTGATGTAAAGTTGTTTTTCATGTGGTTACTGCATACATATTTACCATGTGTCACTTATTTTAGTGTTGGAGTACCATTGTCTCACATCTGGGTTTCCTCTTGTTTTCTTTAGTGCGGTGAATGGCTGAAAAATGTGTAAAAACATTGTTCATGTTATATTATATTGTATGGTCTCCTTAGTTAGTTTGTAGCCAGACCTACACAACTGAAGCCAGATGTTAGGTATTTTGCCAAGGTCCTGGTATGTAACATTAGACTACATATACACCATGTCAGCCTGCTGCTGTCTGAATAGCCCAAAAAGCATCTATTCTCCAAATGTACTGAATGTAACTTTAACTGGAGGGACAGAAGGGCCATTTATACCCTGAGGAGACAATGTCTACTGCCTCTACTTTCCCTCATTCTTTCCCCTCTCTTCCTGTCATTCCTCAAGTTTCAGGGGAAATCTCAACGAGTTACTGAGAGAGAGAGGGAGAGAGAGAGAGAGGGAGGGAGAGAGAGGAGGTTAGAAGGAAAATGACTAAAATAACAAAATGTTCCATGTAGCAGTGTGGCAGGTAGTGTGTGTGTGTGTGTGTGTGTGTGTGTGTGAGTGTGTGCATGTGGCAGTAATTGTGTGAGGGCAGCAGCTGTTGGGTGAGCTGGCACGGCCATACCCTTCACTTTGAACATTAATGTGGAACACACACACACACACACACACGCACACACACACACACACTCACACAATCTGCTCTTGGTCCATGAGCCAAGCCTTTATTGTCCCATCTCTTCCAAGCCGACTCTACGTGTACACACACATACACATACACAGGACTCTACGTGTACACACACACACACATACACACCATCTCGGCTAAGCAGATGGGGCAGCTAAGGGGGATCAAGGTCCAGCTGCCCATGAAATCAGACAGATGAGTCAGCAAATACAGAGAGACGTTAGAGCTCCTCTGCCCTCGTGGAACCCCAAAAAAAGTGTCTCCCTCTCTTACAGCCTCTTTCATCAGCTGCCGTCCTGGCTGTTCTCATTTTCTGTGTTTTATGAATAGGTGTTATTGTACCTGTGGTTCGGGCTGTGGAAAACAAAGAATTACTCCGTTGGTACAGTGTTTCTCGGCCTTGGCCCTACATATTTTGGTGCTTTCCCTCTAACACACTTGGTCTGATCAATGAGCTTATTCACAATCTCCTCTTAGAGTAGATGAACCACCAAAATATTCCAAGCTGGGTTGCTCCAGGACCATGATTTGGAGCTATTTATTTTTTGTAATTTTATTTATATACTGTTTATTTCTGTAATTCTTTTTGAAGTGATCTTTCCAATGAATGTCCAAAATCATTTTACCCTTTGGAACCTGAAGACCACGTTTTGCAGGCTTTGTTTATGGTCATTTTTCAGCTTTATAACTCATGAAATTTAGACATCAAGTTACACATTTTAAAACAATCCATGGTGTTTCTTGCTACTGAGGCAGGCCTGCTCGTACTGTGCGTTGTGCAAAACTGTGCGATGTCTCTGAACAAGAGTACTACCATTCATCAGGGATTCAGAAAAAAGAAAGTTTAAAATATGCATCTTCTCCTTGCCACTAATCTAAATGTATACTTTTGTTTGTTTTAATGGTGAGCCTTCTGTAATCCTTCATGCACCAAACTAAAACTGAAGGGTCACCACACAGGCCTCAGCATGTGTTTAGCTAGTGATGTGCGCATATGCAGTATTTTTGCTTGTGAAAGGAAAAGGGGAGCTGGAGTAAGATAACAGGGTTGTGCATTAGGAGGAATGAGTGAAACTGATGAGCTAAATTAATATATAAACAGATTTAGTAACAATAAATAAACTGATAGTTTATTTACATACAGTGCCCTCTGCACGTATTGGCACCCCTTGTAAAGATTAGTAAACAGGGTTAGAAAAAATGCGTTTATGTTGAAAATATTGATTTCTTGATGAGAATAAATGTAAATGTACTGAGTAAATATATTTCAATTAAAGGTTGGATTTTTCTCATTTTTTCAGCGTGAGATTAAGTTACTTCGCCAAATGGTGCATTTTTTCCAACCCTTATAATAGTAATGATAAATAAACTAATAAAAAATCAGCATTATCTTTCACTCTCAGTTGATTTCAGGTATTTTTAACAGCTAGCAAAAAAAAAAATCTAATAAAAATGTCTTTATGCTAATGACATATTTTCATACTGACATCTGAATATAGTTTTAAGTACAAAAGGTCTCCCAGGAGTTGCACTCCATGCTTAAAATTTCTTCAGCTCAGGTAGAACTTGACTATAAATGCAGATAATTTAACATTTTACAATTACAAAGGGAGAGAGAAGGCCATGAACCCTTTGAGATGCCAGCCCCCCGTCACCTGTGAGAAATGCTTGATTAGTTTGACGTTTGCACTGAATGACTTCAGTGGCTGGAAAGCCCCTCCTAAATTTCCCGTAGCCTCCCGAGACAAGGCACTGCATCCTGGGAAAGTGGCACTCACATTCACACATCCAATCAAAGTCTCCAAAAGATCAAAGGTGCCGGCAGACACTAATGCAAATCTGGCAGGATTATCACCGGATGGAACCGAGCAGGCATTTCAGCACTCTTCAACCCAAATCCAATATCACACCAGGAGACAGAGGGCGGTGAGAAAAAGCTTCTTTTTTTTTTAAACATTATTAAAGTTATTAAAAATGTCCTAAGTTTCAGTCAAAAGCTGAAAATGAAATATCAAATAAACATCTTTCTACATTTACCTGTTTGCAATCAGCCATCTCTTAAAACTGAAAGATGTCTTGGACTTGACTTAAACATGACGTAGGACAAAAAGTGCCACAGAAAGTTTAGAAAGTTTCTATATGTTGGCATATATAATTTAAAATGACAGTTTTAAAGAACCAGTTTTAAAATGGTAAAAGATGAGTGCAGATAAATGCTCATTAATTACCATAAAGGAGGTAGAATCCGAACTTTATGAATAAGAAAAAAATATAAAAATTATGTAATTATGTATATATATAGATAAAGATATATAAAATGGTGTTTAGTTTTTATGGTTTTGTCACTTGTCCTAACTTTATAATTCATTAGTAGAATTGCTTTTTAAGTTGTAAGACATTTTGATGAACTTTCATTATGCTTTGTGCCCCTTTGTAAACCCTGTTAGAAAAATAATATTAATAAATAAAAATAGTGAATGTCATAGTTTTGTCTATGCCAAGGAAAATTTATACAGTAATTGTTTTCTGCAAAACAAATTCCCTTTTTGCGTCCAAAACAGCTCTGCAAGACCTCTGAAGGTGTCCTGTGGTATCTGACACCAAGAAATTAGCAACAAATCCTTAAATCACTGTAAAATGTCTGGTTGGGTACTTGCTGGATCAGCACATCCCACAGATGCTCAATGGGATTTAGGTCTGGGGAATTTGGAGGCCAAGTCAACACCTTAAACTGTCAAGTTCTTCAAAGCAGTCCTGAAGAAGCTTTGCCGTGTGGTAGGGTGCATTGTCCTGTAAAAAGAGGCCTCTGATATTAGAGAATACTGTTGTTTGAAGTGGTATACTTGATCTGCAGCAATGTTTAGGTTGGTAGAATGTGTCAAAATCACATTTACATGAATGCAGGGGCTCGTGGTTTCCCACCAGAACATTGCCCAAAGTATCATCTTATTTGTCTTCTTCCAGTACTGAATCCTGGTATATAAACATAATGCAGTTTAACACATCAGCAAACTTCAAGCCTAATACCCCTCTCTATATATAGTGAATATGTTACACTGAGATTACTCAGCAATTTCATTTTTTCTCTGCATTTGTCAAACAAGCTCATCTGCAAGAGCTGTAACCTGAAGGGGACACACATCAAATTTCATTCCAGAAAGAACCAAAGCAAGGACAAAAATAACATGACCATTACAAATGTCAGACTCAGAAAAATCGTTCTTTTGTTTTTCCCCACCTGTCTGCCTGTCAACATCAATTTCATTTAAAAAACCAGCATGTGGGGTTTGGGAGGTGAAATGAATTTGGACAGTTTTGACTTTGATCGAAAGAAACAGCACCCGCATGGATGGATGGAAAACATGGGCACAGTATCTCAGCAGCTTGTGTGAGAGAAAAGCAGCAGCACAATATCTCAACGTTAATATGAGCTGCAATTAGTTAAACAGTCCCAAAGAAACACAATTATGCTCATACTTTATACATTAGTGTCCTAGAGAGAGAAAGTTCCATTTGTGCTTTTTGAATAAGAGAATATTCCAAAGGGTGGCTTGGGATCATTCATGATTTATGCTAATAAGAAAAACTAATCTATATTAAATAAAATATCTTTTCATCATTTTTGGGCTTTTAAGAAATTGACAAAGTCAACAAAAATGTTTGGAAGCATATTATGTTGTCATCTACTGTGGCAATACCCCCTTTAAAAATTTTTAAGACAATAATTCATTTGCATTATTAAAACGCTGTGATTTAGGTCGGTGTGCGGTCTTTAATATTTCAACATTTTCTGCTTCCTAGCGGAACTGTTTTGCATACTTTTGGCCTAAACAGATCAAAGGCATGCTGTCAGATTCACAGTTACGATAGTGCGAATCCAAACGTGGAAACGTTTATACCAGCCAAATGTAAGATCAATGTTGTCTCTGTTATGCCTTTCAACATAATGCCAGCAAATATGATTCTGCTAACTTAATGTAGTCATTAAAAAAAACAGGTAAATAGTAAAACTTTGGGGGAAATTATATAGCCATAAAAAACACAGGAAGCATTGAACTTTTGACCCTCGGAGCCACAAAACCTCCAGCCTGATGTCAGTGTCCGGTTCAAAAATCAGTAATACTGTTAACTGTTTGAAATTTCAAAATGTTCAAACTTTTTATCGATCAAGTCCCCCTGAAATCCAGGCACTGAATTTTTTATGCATCTTCCTTTTCTTCTATAAACTGGATTTGAAAATGTTCATTACTGTCTTACTGTGATTTTATCACAATTCTATATATTTTAAATTGTATTCGTTTTAGTTTGTCTGTAATACATAAAGTTATATATATATATATATATATATCCATCTATCTATCTATCTATCTATCTATCTATCTATCTATCTATCTGTCTATCTATCTATCTATCTATCTATCTATCTA
>JBBJLS010000032.1:4964073-4989849 GCA_037577275.1 Bryconaethiops microstoma | reverse complement strand
AGAGAGAGAGAGAGAGAGAGAGAGAGAGAGAGAGAGAGAGAGAGAGAGAGAGAGAGAGAGAGAGAGAGAGCGAGAGAAGGCTATTTATAGACTCTGGAAGGAAGGAAGACAGTCTATAAATTCAAAGGATTTCAGTACAGACAGCTTGTTCCCTTTATTGGCCTACAGATGTAACTGACAGATTCGGGCAAAACCACACATTCACTCACACACAGGCACACACAGACACACACACACACACACACACACACACACACACACGCACTCACACACAAGGTTTTGTATTTCTGTCTTTATGAGGTATTTCTCTAAGACTGTATCTGGAAGCCGATGGGCCACACCTAAACCAACACAAGTGTTTCTTAGATTTTATAAGTAATAACCCACCAGATTAATTGAAATTTTAGTGTGAGATTTACATCAGTCAGAATTTGTAACTTCATGAATGGAATGTCTCAGTAAAAATGAACTTAAATACAACAAAAAAGCATCCGCTACTAGATCCAAGGGGTAGGAAACTACTGACAAAAATCCTTTTATCCAGGAAAATTCTTTAGAAAATCCATCCCATTGTGTGGGGCTCCAGTGACCTCCTGCAAAGAACCCTTCCAGAGAATCCCTGCAGAGAAACCCTCCAAAAAAAAACAAAACGCAGAGAACCTCTCCAAAGAACTGCACCAAAGAATCCCTCCAGAGAACCCCTCCAAAGAACCCTTCTAAAGAACCCACCCACAGAACCCCTCCGGAGAATCCCTCCAAAGAACTCCTCCAGAGAATCCCTTCAAAGGACTTCTCCAAAGAACTGCACCAAAGAACCCCTCCAGAGAACCAATCCAAAGAACCCCTCCAGAGAACCAATCCAAAGAGGTCCTCCAGAGAATCCCCTCAGAAAACCTCTCCAAATAACTCCTCCAGAGAATCCCTTCAGAGAACTTCTCCAAAGAACCCCTCCAGAGAACCCCTCAAAATAACCCCTCCAAAGAATCCCTACAGAATCCCTCCCAAAAAACCCTTCCAGAGAGCCCTCCAATGAACCACTACAGAGAACAGTGTTCTGTCGAGTAGTATACCGGATTCAGTAACCATAACCCTTTCAAACGTTTTTTAAATATTCTTCGAGAAGTCAATGGTTACATATAGAACCATGACAATTCAGTGTGCTTGGATGTCAACGAACCTATTACATATGGTTCTTTTTTAAAGAACCTTTTTCAAAAATATGTAGCAACAAAAGGGTTCCATTACTGCTGCATGTCTTAGAACCATTTCTTGTCTTATATAGAACTTTTTTTGCTGAGAGTCTGCCATGCTGTATAGAGACTTTAATCTGGTGGAGGATTTAGGATGGTGAGGGAAACCAGACCGACAGACATACAAAATAAATACAGACTTATTTACTGTAATAGATGTGTTCTGAGCTGAGGCTCTGAAGTCTGTGTCATATTCACATGTACTAAAGCTCCTTTATATTGAAACGGTTATAGTGGCAAAATGGAAAACTGACGGTGTTAAAGTTTAAGAGAGCTGTGAAAATCAGCCAGAGCTTATAACCAGCCAGCACTGAGAGACATTTATGGACTTTTTGTGACACACTGGCATACACAAACCTGGACACACACACACAAACACACACACACACACACACACTTTTTGTAATACTGCATTTATGAGGACATGCCTATATTTCCAATGACTGATGTAATACTAACACTACACCGAAATCTAAACCTGATCCTAAACCTAAGCTAAACTTCAGTAACAAAAAGGCAAGCATTCAGTTTTTTTTTCCAAATTACAAAAAAATTCAGAATTTGTGGAGAAAGCAGCATGTTTCCAGAAAAATGTTCCCTATTCGTATCATTTTGAGGACACTTTTTCCATATATAAATACAAGGCCATTTATACACACACACACACACACACACACACACACACACACACACACAAGCACCTATCAACAATACTATTACTCTATGAGTGTGTCTGGGTTTGTGTGTATGAGTGTGTTTGTGTATGTGTGTGTGTGTGTGAGAGAGAGAGAAAGAGAGAGAGAGAGAAAGAGAGAGAGAGAGAGAGAGAGAGAGAGAGAGAGAGAGAATGAGAATAACCATGTTGGTCAACAAACATTTTCTATAATAACAAAACTCAAATTCACATTTTGAACAGCTTTGAGAACAATCTAACAAGAATCCTTATATTGTAAAGATTTTGTATCTAATTTGTAACCTATTTTTTTTCCAAACATGGTTCTTTCAAGGTTCTATGGCATCACTCAAAGTGGCATTTTTAAGGCACTCCTTTTAAATAGTGTATAAATGAATGACGATGTATTAATAATCTGATTAATTCATTCAAATGCAGCATGGAACAAAGTGGGGCATGAACAGCTCTGCTACTGCAGAAACGGCCTGCAGAGTGAACGCGCTGCTACAGTGGTTTGGAAATGTCAGTACAGTGTCTGCTCCGGGTCTGAGCTGAAGTCTGAAGGCTGACTGTGGCTTTTTTATTGGGCTCGGCTCAGTGTCTGTGTAGGTGTCTCCTGTCTGCCTGCTGGGACGACAGTTAGGGTGTAGGCTGGAGAGAGAGAGAGAGAGAGAGAGAGAGAGAGAGACAGAGAGAGACAGAGAGAGACAGAGAGAGAGAGACAGAGAGAGACAGAGAGAGAGAGACAGAGAGAGAGAGACAGAGAGAGAGAGAGAGAACCGTACTGTGTTTACATACGTTAAACCCCTTCATTTCAGATTGGATGCCTTTGCTTCCCTACATTATTTACTATATTTTGTGTGTGTGTGTGTGTGTGTGTGTGTGTGTGTGTGTTTGCCTGTAAGAGTGTGAGAGAGAGAGTGTGAGAGAGAGAGTAAGACTTTTTTTCAGTGTTATTAGAATAGCCCTTCACCTCTCTCTCCTGAGCACATTAATTATTCTTAGTGTGGAAGGAGCAAGCTCTGCATCCCTGTTACCAAATCCACTTTGCATGCGATTAAAACACGGATAATTAGAAGAATGTTGACTTGCGGGTCGGCTCAATTACAATAATAAGAGTTTTATTTGCTGCTTCACTTTGACATTGGCGGTGTGTTGCAGAGTGAAAAGGTAAGTGTTTCATCTCCTGGGGCTGGAGTAATATTCACCTTTTAAGCACTTTCATGGTTAGCTTTGTGGCTCTTTTGTTTTGTCAGTGAAGCATGTAGCCAAGAGTCGGTTTACTAGCCATACAAGCTTATGAAACCATGACTGTGTGAGTGTGTGTATGTTTATGTGTCTGTGTCTGTGTATACCTATCTGTCTATGGCCCACTTTGTACACCAACAAGAGTTAGAAGAAAAAAGCACCATCACAAGCACTTCTGTCAGAACTGCCCTAATAAAACGGGTGTAAATAGTGTGTCTGTGACCATGGACCACGGGCCATAAAAGCACAACCTCTCCAGCTCCTGCTAATGTCTAACAGGTTAATCTAAAGATCCAAAATCTAATACCCAGGCTGATAGAGAATCTATTTTAGAGCCTCTCTCAGAGACTTTACTTTGATAGAGACGTTCATCACCCTGATGGAGAAATAAAGATGTTTTGCAGATGCTCAACATATGTTTAATTTACGTTCATCTTAAAATCAGGACATAATCCCAGTCCTAACCCTACATCCTCTTCTAATCTTAACCTCAGAGCTATTGAGAAGCATTTTAATGGATAGTTTGTTTATAATAGAGTTAAGAGCCAGGCCTTCAGTTCGGGTTATATCTGAAGTAAATGAGAACAAAACACATATATTACAGCTGTCACATCTATGCCGCCTCTCCACACTCCTAGAGGGTCTAGTTCTCTGGAATTCTGAGCTGACCTGGTTATACCTGGTTCCAAATCCACTCTGTTTCAGAATTCACCAGCAAGGCTGCAGAGCCTTTAGGCTGGAACAACCTAGGTGGTTCTGCAAGAGGCAGGGCTTCAGGAGTGGAGCAAAACCAAGAGTCAGCGGCACTAAGGATCATCCCGGTCCAGAACAGGTCCCTTCCGCGTGGCTCTGAATTAGAGTCTGCTTGTATTTCTGTTAACAAAGCCCTTCGCTTTCAAGTGACTGTTTAAGTGCCTGTTTTGCCATTAAAGCCCTGTGTGTTTTGTTTAACTCCAGCGTTTGTGTCCTCCTCCGTGAGACGACATGACAAAAGCTAAATTCTCCTACCGAACATATGGGATTTCTAATAGTCTGTTAAGCATCAATCTAATGACAGCAGTTTGAAGATAAATTCCATACAATTTATTTTGAAATTCACATATTTGACCTTATATGATGCATTTTTACATAGATTCCTTCTAAGCTCTGGTATGTTTTCTTTTAGAGTTATGACAATTTGCAGTTGTTCATGTATATCAGCCATCCAGGAGGTCAGGCACGTTTTTTTTTTTTCCATCAAGTTAATCCCACCTGTTTCACTGTTACTTTCTAACTATGTTCTTATGTTACATTACAGCTAACTTTACCTTGTTCATAATAGCTAACTGTGTATTTATATAAATACAGGTATAATTTGTAATACATTACTTTAACTGCAAAACTGTTTTGGACATACAGTACTGCATGACACTGCATCAACAACATGGGGCCTCAGATCACTGCCTCATTTTGTTAAAACCGAATCCAGATTTAATTGCCTATGACCTCAGGTGTTAAATGTATTTACATTAACCCGGCAACATCTTTACAGTCTAAATTACATGTGCCTACTTCTCCCTCGGCAGCATTAAACCACTTTAAAATAGGGTTAAAGAAGGTCTGGGGAAAATGTGCATATCCATCTCCCCACTAATGAACATGCCTAATTAATGGTGACAGTCCCTTTCTTGGTTGTAAATAACAGTCTCAAGGTCATTGTGATGTATTGGGGATGCTTATTCGTTCATTTATTTGGGACAAGGCTTGGGTGAGAAATTGAAGTGTGTTTCTTTTATTCTTGAGGAAAATGGACCATACAGTTGGAGAACAGTGAGAGAGCTATAGGTTTGAAAACATAATGGCAAAATGCCTGAGGGGTAAAAACCCGCTGAAGCACACTTTCCCTTGTTCTCTCTCTCTACACATCAATAAAGCATACTCAAGCAGAACATAATCGTACCTTTATAGTCAAAATCAGGGGGAAAAAGCTTTCTTGTTTACTTTAAATGTGCAGGAAATAGTTGCTGATCCTTTATGACCATGGCCTTTAGAAGCAAAAAATTGTTTTTTTAACTCGCCTGCCAAAGAAAAGAGTCTTCAGACTACAGTTTCTGCTTTCATTGTATTAGCATAGTCACTGCAGACTGGCTAATGTTGTGCAAGACACTTTAAACTGCTCCAGGAGTGTTGCAACATGGCACCCTGTTCTCTCCTATCTTTTTTGTCTGGTCAACCGCCTAACCATGGATAAACAAAGCGTAAAACAAAGGGTTACGACTTTAAGCTTCAAAGACGTCCACTGGATTGTGTTAGATGTGAGAATGGGGGCTGGTTTTGTTCCAAAAAGTCTTAACTGAAGTGAAGTTAGAGACAAATTAGGAACAACCTTGACAGGACGCACAAAATGATCTTGACTTTGAAAAGGAGGAGCAGGCAGATCGATGCTGAAACATCAGTATTTCTGAACCTGATGGGCTTTTTTTTTTTTTCAGAATTGATCCTCACATGAAAACATCAATACTAATTGTCTTTTTCATACTGTCTTTGATGGTGAAAAGTGAAAAAAATTAAAGAAAAAGTGAAGGAAACACACACGCACGCACACACACACAGTGTCCCTGAATACTCTATAAGGGTACATAATTTTTAGTGAATATATGGTGCATCATTTTGACTAATAGTCAAAATTATGGCAAATGATGTAATGACATTTACTTTACACTATTCTTAAATATCATTTTTGATGTTCACATAAATTTATTACTGTAAAAGTCATAATTTTCTTATCCTTTTAATGCACAAGAAGACTTATTAAAGTATCTGTATTAGTATATTATCCTTGATATTACTATTATCAGATTGAAAATACAATCTGTTCTATAAGTAAGTGCTTTTTACAAGGTTTTTTCAATTATTTTAAATAGAAAGGTAAACTTTTCAAGATTAAGATTAAGCTTAGATCACATTTTTGTTACATCTTCACTTTCCAAAAAGTATCTTCAAAATAGGAACTTTACAGGAGAATGTAAATGTATTGTAAGTCATGTAATGGGCTATAAGGCATTTATATTTGTCCACTAATCATGAAAGTTTTACAAAGTGTAAAGGGCAGTTGCTATGTTCATGATGCAGAAAAAGAGAATTAGAAAAAAATGGAGACATTTGTTTTTTTTTATTGTGATGATGTACTGTAGGTACTTACATACTGTATAAATGACTGCATGCCTTGACGAAGTATAAAAACAAACATGGATGTATATCTATGTTTGTGTGTACCCATGACTCTTTCTGCAGACCCCATAGTGGCCATTCTGTCTGCAAAATGTTTTTTTTCCCCAAAACTCTGTTATCAGATTACTTCTGGCTCTCTATGTGTGAAATGTCGTGACTCTGCCTTGAGCCCTGAGGGCTGAAATGGAAGCAGTAAGGACCCCCAGTTGTGAAAATTATATTGTGCATAACTGCCACAACGTAAAACAGCATTTCAATGTTGAGTTTCCCACCGACGAAGACAAAACTTAAGATGGTATCTGAGTTATAAATCACACATTCCACCAAATGTGTTCCACTGTTTTTGAAAATAAAAAATAATTTTGTATAGTGATCTTCAAAACAGAATTTGCATTCAATGGCTACTGTGAAAGGGGTTAAACTCTAATACTTATTAAGTAGGGATGTTGAATAAAGGCATTTATTTCGATCAATTAATCACAGAAATCACAAAAATTAATGCTGATTAATCGCAACTCGTCACTCTAAGCCTGTACGGTGTTCTGTCAAAACATGCTACGCATCAAGATATTCTACGTGCCCTTCTGCCCATGTGTAGTTCCAAAGTCTTGGGATTCAGTGCCACACCCATTAATCTGTGCTACCTTGGAACACTGGCAGCTGTTTAAACTTCAAGGGAGCATTTTTCCACAGGGTAGCATGACTCGATAGACTCTGCTGTCAATTAGCATTTTTCAACAAGGCAACATAATTCATCAGAACACCCATGCTTGTATGTACGTACATTGTCTTAAACTGCAACTTATAGATGGACTTAATTCTATCATTATTCTTCCTGAAGCATTATTATTTTTGATTGGGTCATATTTTTGATTGCTGTGACCATTATTGCACATGAACAGTGCAGAAACAGTTATTAGATAAGAGAGACGTTGAAAGTCTGTAATGTTGATTATACATTCACTCATATGCCAAAATCCATTTAATTTTTGAAATAGCTTTACAGCAAAAATGTGCGCGATTAATTTGGATGAAGCAATTTGAGTTCGTTTTTCTTTTCTTTTATCGTGTGGCACCCATATTATTAACTAAAAGTGTTCATAGTCCCAGTAAAACATCACTCACCAAAATCTACACTTTACTGTTCTGCTTCTATATAGAGGTTTGTCTCTGTCCCTCTGTCTTCAATGTCACACACACTCAACTAATTACATCATTCAGCCACTTCTCCCACCCTCCCAGTGGATCTATTTTAAATTCACACCTGCTATGTATCCTTTTTAAACCATGCCCTCATTTCTTCAGCCTGCAATGTTATTTTTGTGTGTTTGTCTTGGACTCTGATACGAAAGATGGAATGCCCATTACAATGACTTGCAGGGGCTTTAATCTGAGTGCTTGATGTCCCAAAACATGAAACATGTGGACGACTTCTGTACATGCAGCTCCTCTCAGTCTGTCATGAACTGATGCATGTATTCATGTTTCATGAACTTGTTCCACATGTAGGTATCACAGAAGGCAGTGCAGTACATTGTATAAATTATACATCAGCATGGACTGTACACAGACCTGTGTTTGTTGCTGTTTTGCCTGAGGCGAGTGTCTTTTCGTTAATCTTTTTATTTCATATACATTTTTATTTCATATACGTTTTACTTACAAGAAAGACATTTTGGCAGAAAATAAAATATATGAACATGGATGCACTAATCCACGCTTATGATTCAACCAACTTATTTGGAAACAACTGACACCCACCCCAACAACAAAAAAAAAATCTGATAGAAATTTTCCTCGTTTTTTCACTTCACAAGAAACATACATATTAAATCCTGAAAACATATTAGAAATGTATTTACTTACCCACTTATTTACTTATATTTAATATTTCTGATTCTACTTGAAGTATAATGAGAAGCTTCCAGCTGCCGACAGGCCCTCAGACCATGGCGCTGCTCGGTGCCACTGGCCGGGGGGAGGGGACATCACAAGCGGTGCCGTCTCACTGTACCCCCTGCAGTTTACATATCATCCCAACCTCTCAACAGTGGATTCCATCACCACCGCCCTTCTCCTGGCCCTCACCGACCAGCATCTGATTGGGAAGCTGAGATTGCTGGGCCTGAACTCCTCCCTCTGCATCTGAATCCTGGACTCTCTGACTGCAAGTCATCAATCAGTCCAGATCAGGAGCAACATCTCTAGTACCACCACACTAAGCACAGGACACCTCCCCAAGGACTGTGTGCTCAAAATTCTGCAGTTCACACAGCTGACCCACGCCTGTGTAGCAATGCACACTTCAAACCACATGGTCAGTTTCATTGATGACATGCCTGTGGTGTGTTTAGTCAGCAGGAGCGATAAGGTGGTGTACAGAGAGGCTCTGCAATGGCCTGCTGGTGCAGAGTCAACAACCTGTCTCTGAATGCTGATAAAACAAAAGAGATGGTTGTTGACTTCAGGAGGGCACAACGTGATCACTCTCTGCTGAACATCACTGGCTCCGCTGAAAATCAATCGCACAGAGCACCAAGTTCCTTGATGTTCACATTGCGGAGAACCTCACGTGGTTCTTCAACACCAGCTCCATTGGCAAGAAGGCCCAGGAGTGTCTCTACCTCCTGATGAAACTGAGGAGAGTGCACCTCCTCTACAATTAACACTTTGTTCTACAGTGGGACTATAGAGAACATTCTCTGTAGTTGCATCACGGGATGGTACAGAAATCGTTACGTTTTGGATTGAAAGACCCTACAGAGCCATGATTGTGGAAAAGACCATTGGGGGCTCTCTCCCCTCTTTCATGGCCATTTACATCACATGCTGCATCTTCAAAGCCACCAGCATTGTGGATGACTCCCACACACCCTATTCTACCTCCTCCCATGTGGCTAAAGGTTCAGTAGTGTACGGGCCTCCACTAACAGAACAGAGATGTGTTTCTTCTCTCACATTTTTTTTCTTGCATTGCAACCATTGTTTGGGAGGAACGTTGTTTCATTTCACTGTATTTTGTGTATACGGCTGAAATGACAATAAACCTACTTGTATCTCAAGAAAAAGTACATCCAGTACATGGGTTTGACACTGTATTTTGCTGTTTTGATGTCTGTAAGAATGAAGCATCCAGCAATTAAAATAGTTGGTCAAGTTGTTCATCTTCAAAATGAGTTACTGAGAAATGAATAATGTATGATCTTCCTTTTGACCTCTCATAGGGACATTATCCTTTAATAATGGCCTGGACATAAAAATGTGTTAGGAGGACAGTAAATATTTCTACTTGACTCTTTGTCTGGCATTTATGGAATGATTTCACCTGTTTGTAAATAAATGAGATGATAGTATTATCTTAGATGAATGTATATACATGGAAATTATTCACTTTATGCTATTCCAGGGAAGATTGTGCTCTTTCCATAATGAAAAAAAACAAAAACATTCCATAAGAAAATGTCAGGAAATACTTATGTGTTCAGTCAGCCTGTGTAGTTCAAACACAACGAAAGCATGGAAAGTCAAATGAAATGTCATGAAGCAAATGTCATAATTACAAATACACTATAATGTATTAAAAACCATTCACACACTTGCCATTCACTGAGGCACCGTATTGAAACTGCTCCTGACAACACGACGATTCACTACACACTTGAGCTCAGTATGCATGTCTCCAACTGGACTCTATTGGCTTATAATTACAAAACAAAGCTTCCTGTGATATATGAAGCCTCCGCTGTCCATCCATAGACACATGAGGCAACAACAGAAACCAGCATTTTTCCTCTGAGCATATATTTTATTGACCTAGAGCCTTTTACTCCACCTTTAAAGAGCTTTATGTCGCTTTGCGGTATGTGTTGGCTTCAGGGCTTTAGGTGAGATTTCCTAGTCTTTCTAGCAACCCGTTTCTTAATGCTCCATTCATTAGCGCTAGGTTCCATGGGCTCCTGAAGGCTGCCCCGAACACACATCACACACAGCGGAAATATGTTAGCGAGATGATGCAGCAGTCAAGGTCTATTCTTTAGTCAAGTAGCCTTGTACAACAGGAGGAAATCCCTTAGTGATAAAGCCTAATAAATCCTTCAAGAGTTAAGGGTTATACTAGCGACATCAAAACAACTCCCAAGGGAATGAGGGAGAAGGAGAGAGACGATGTGTATGTGTGAAAGAGAGAGCGTCAAAAGGAGGAAGTGGAGTGAAATGGCATTGTAAATGGTGGCAATGTGATTGATGGGGCGCAGTGTTAATTGTCTGGGCATTTGGGGTGATAAGCAGGCTGCTCTACGTCCTCTGTCTCCACATTCTCTGTCACACACAGCTGTGTATTTATGGTGTGAAGCAATTTTGGTGATGAAATATTTATGGCCATCACTTTCAGTGTAATGCAGTGAGCCATTCAATCACGAGGACGGCGTATAATGTTCACCTCTGGTGGTGGAGACAGAAACAAGTATCGACATCTGCACAATAGGGCTTTGTGAAACAAAAAGAGGGATTGAGGTAGAGAGCGAGCAAAAGAGAGACATGGAAGGAGAGAGCTGGCTGAATAGCTCTGAAATGAAAACATCCTAGGCTTAAAGGAATGGTAACCCAAATCAGAAGAAGAATTTCCTCTGTTTATACAGTGTCAATATCATTTTCCCTCATTATGCTGGGCTTTGAGGCTCAGAGGATGCTTTAGCCTGTATCTAGGCAGCACAAAAGAAGAAGGTCAGGCTCTCTAGGTTGATGTAAATCTAAGCAGTCTCAAAGAAGCAGTTTATACACCACTACAGTAATAGTTAATACAATGTACTGTTTATGCATGCTTATACAGTATATTTGAAGAACTGACAGGTGAAGTGAATAACAATTATCTTGTAACAATTGCATCTTTGAAGGGGTGGGTTATATTAGTTAGATGGCAAATTAACAGTGACTTTGTCAAGGGCCAAATTGTCATGGCCAGACAACTGGACCAGAGCATCTCCAAAACAGCAGGACTTCTTGCAGGGGTTAGTAGCAAGCAAAAGCGGTCAAAAAAGAACAACCAGCAAACTGGCAATAATGTCTGGGATGCCAAAGACACTGTTGCATGTGGGGAGTGAAATCTGGTTCGATCCCACAGAAGTGCAACTGCAGCACAAACTGCAGAAAAGGTTAATCGTGGCTAATATAGAACAGTGTCAGAAAACACAGTGCATCACTGCTTGCTGAGTATTAGTTGCATACTGACTCATGATGCAAGCGGGAAGCAAATGCTAGTTTGGCCTGATCCCACAGTAGAATTTCTATAGCACAAATTGCTGAAATTGTTCATGCTGACTATAGGTGCCATAACACACAGTGCATCACAGCAGCAATCAACTTGCCTATGCTAATCCCTGTCCACCAAAGCACCTATAATGGACACATGAGCATCAAAACTGGACCATGGAGCAACGGAAGGAGGCAGAGTGATCTGATGAATCACATTTTCTTTATATCATTACCTGTGGAAACAGTGTGAACATGACAAAAGACTTCAAGGTGTTGACTTGGCATCCAAATTCCCCAGATCTCGATCTGATTAAGCAAATGCGGGTTTGCTCCTGACAAACTAGTCTGACCAATGGAAGTCCCACCTTAAAAACTTGCAGGACTTAAAGGATCTGCTGCTAATGCCTTGGTACCACATAACAAAGCTCACGTTCAGAGGTTTTATGGAGTTCGTGCCTCAGTGGGCCAGAGCTGTTCTGGCAGCACAGGTGGGCCTAAACAATATTAGGCAGGTGGTTTCAATGTTATGCTTATCAGTCTATATGCAATTAGTATATAATGTATACAATGTTTTGTTCACATATGTGATCTGACAAAATATCAGGGGTTGTATACTATGCTGTTATTAAACCTAATAATTTAACAGGACATTCTGTTCAGCTTCATTTTACACAGTCTTCCAGTGGGATGTTCTTCCAGTGGGATGTGTAGCATTTCCACACCAGTATGTAATGCGTTGGGAATAAATGATATTGTTAAATAACATGTAAGCAGTGCATCATATTGTCATTCTTATAACAGCACACTGTATGTGTCCAATTGTATTCTCAAAAGAAGAAAAATGTATGCTTAAGTTCTTACAAGATAATTAGTCTAGTTCAATAACATGTTTGTGTTGTGTGTGATACTGCAATTAAGGGGGAAAGTGTAGCTGTAAGGCGAAGTGACAGCCATATAGTTATAGGAAGCTGATTACTGTGTTACTCATGTGAAGACTGCACCTGTCTGTCATGCACCCTCTCTCTTTCACTCTCCATCCAGAGCAGCACTGGTCTTCCCTCGTTTCACTCCACTACATTTTTCCTCTCTCCTCGGTGGGACATGGGCACTGAGAGAAATGAAGGAGAAAAAAAAGCCAGAGGGGTCACACGGAAGCAGCAGTCAAAGTTAATTTTTTTTTTTCACTCCTGCCAAGGAACACAACCTCCTCCCTCTACATAAAAAAACAGCACTCTTACCAGAAGGGGGTTGGGGGGCTGGGGGGTGGTTGGTAGGAGAGAAGAAAGAGAGAGAGAGATAAACAGAATAAGAGACCGAGAAAGAGAGAGGTAAAGACAGAGTAAGATGAGAGGTTGTTGGAAAGTAGGGAGATAGACTGATGAAAATGGACAGTTGGAGACAAAAGAGAGAGAGAAAGATGTTCTCATTATGGATAGAGGGGAGTATGAATATGAATAGTAAAGCTGTTGCTGCTGTAAGACGGCTTTGACTCATGAAGCCGCAGGCTCTGGGCCAAGCTAAACTCGGCTGGAACAGCCGGAGGATTGTGAGCAGTACCTGGCTTGGGATGAGATGCACATTCATGGAATTTTACTGCTCATACCTGACCGCTTGCACAGTGCCGCCTTTTTACTGCCTTCTCTTTTTTCTCCCCACCTGCACAAACCTCGGTGAGGACGCAGCGATAAACTGTTCAGAGATCCATTTCAGAGCCATGATGAATATATGCAGCATGAGAAGCGATGTGCGCAAAGAAGTCAGGGGGCCAGTAATGGGTCCTAATTGATTTCCAAAGTAGCTAGATGGGAAGGTGTTGAATTATTGATCAGGAGAAGCCTAGCCCACTGCACTACATTTCTAACTACAGTGATATAATGGCCCACCAGAAGCAAAAAAAAACCATGCTTAGAGTGTTCAGCAGTTTTCTACTGCTGATCATGACAGAGAATACCACCAAGAGACCTACTTGAAAGTGTGTATGTCGGGGGGAGGGTTATACTTTCAGCCTTTTTAAAGACCCAATTTTCCCAGAGCACACTCAATGGAAAGGGTCCTTCAAAGAACCTCAAAGGAGGGTTCTCATACAGGAGAAAAAAAGGTTCCTCAAAGGGGCTTTTCAGAAAAGTTCTACACTGAAAGGTCCGTGGAGGGGCCTTCTTTCTCTAATGGCGCACAGTAAACACTCACAGCTTATTGGTGGCTGAGTAATGTGGTGTGGACACGGACACACAGCTGCTTAAACATCTCCCACTGAGGAGCCGTTTGGCTGGGGGCCACAAGACAGGTAGCGTCTTCTCTCTCATCAAATTTACCATCTAAAATAACCACAAGCAAGACTGTTATTTTATTTTGGTTTACAGCAGGCTGCTGTGAGGAAAATGAGAGCAAAGGGATAAGGTCAGTTAGCAGGCCACAGAGAGTGAGCAGTGTAATAGAGCATAAACTAGACACTCGATTGCTATAATAATTTTGTTTTTGGCTGTTTCTAGTAGTCCCTCATTTATCTTACGGTTATGTAACATTACCCGCCCTGCTCCTTCTGTTTATTTTACCTCATAAGCTCCATTTCTCTCTGATTCATTCTTACTTGTTAATGTTGAGTAATGCAATAGAAGCAAAAAGATGGGATATGCACTAGAAATATAATAAAAGCAACAACAACAAGAACAGTAATAATAATAACAATACTACTACTGCTACTATTACTACTACTATTAATAATAATAATAATAATTATTATTATTATTATTATTATAATAGCAATAACAATAATAATAATAACTTTACATCAAGTCACCTACTTATCAGTTTATATAATATACTGTCACTGTCTAAAAAAAATTACTGCTGCTTATTAGAATGTGTGTAAATTTCACAATACACGGGCCTTCAGAACTGGTTGAAAGTTACAGAAATGGTCTAAAATGAATCTGTCTAAAATCTATTCTATCTAAAATGGTAAAGCAATGTAAATACCAATTATTGTTACCTAACAGCACTAAATATGATTTTATGCTGTTCAAATAATTTATTACAACAACTACTACATACCATCACTTTGCCCACCCCTAGAGCACACAGTCATACTTTTTTTTCAAAAGGGCTTTGTTTTACTTCACCCTTCATACTCTAGACACAAGTATTCATGCAGCCAGTTTTTCCTCTATGAGACATTGAATCAGGGCTGTCAATCATTGGGGCAATAGGTTTGATCCAGTGGAACTCCGATGGAGTCTCAATGTGGGGTTGGTCTGTCTCAGAATCTCTCTCTTTCTCTCTCTCCCTCTCTCTCTTTCTCTCTCTGTCTCCATCTGAGCCTTTATCCTCACAGTGCAGCAGCGGGGCCCTGAGAGTCATAATCTCAGGCATTGATTAAGCAGGCCTGGGTAGCGCACCTCCTGAGGGGGAGCAGAATCGGCCAGGAGGGGCCTGGCAGACCGAGGGCACAGCAGCATCCTGGCCTGCCCTTTGATGTGCCTGATGAATGCAGATCGACAGGGAGTCCGTGAGAGAGGGAGAGAGAGAGAAAGAGAGAGCAGGGAGGGATCTACCTGCTGAGGACCTCTATAGGACTGAATCCCTGTAGCTTCTGCCTGGATGGTCTGAAAGAAAAACAGAAGAAAGGAAGAAAAGAGAGGAGGGGTACCAAAGCCTGGCCTCTTAGCAGAGTTTACTGCTGGTTTTTGGCTTCTGGAGGACTCTCTGGCTCTCTGTGTTGACGTCTCCAGGTGAACAGCCCACGTATTAAGAGCAGGTAGAAAGCTCAAAGCAGGGTTTTGACATCTCCCTCCAACTTTAGCTCAAACAGACCAGCAGAGGGTTTGTTTTGGGGAGAGTGGCCTGATTTTATCTGACTGTCACACAAAAGTGTGTGTGTGTGTTTTACTGGGGGAAGGTCTATGTATGTGTGTGAAGGGAGGGCCTTTCGCACATTTATTGTCTTATCTTCAGTAAAACACTGCAAATCTTGGGTTACGATGTGGAAACACAGGGATGAATAATTAACAGGTCAGTCTCAGACTTTTGTTTGGTTTTGTTTGGGGAGTAAACCAAAGCCATTAATCTGTGAAATATTGTCAGGTAAAAGGATTCAAAAAAGAAAGGCTATTTTTTAAAGGCCTTCAAAGAGAAGTCTGTTCAGAGATTAACAGCTTGTTAAAAATGTCAGTTATTATTACCTAAGGACTAAATAAATTTGTTCATAAAGTGTTGTGACTAAAACAACTGAATATTTTTCCACATTGCAGGTATTTCGACTGGAACAGGTAAGTAATGGTCATTTCTACATGCAGTGCATGTGGTGATCTGTGGGCGCCTGCTGGTCTGTCTCCATCTGTTGGCTATTGATAGAAATTCAAAGCTTGAGCTGCACTCACACACAAAGGTATTACATATAACTTTTTTTTTTTTTTTAGCTCAGAAAAGAGTTTCATAAAAGCCAAGATCAACAAATAATGTCAACAATTCAGATGAAAGTGGGACATGCAAACATTAAAATTTTCCCCACTATTGTCATAGCAGCAAGGTCTAAAAGTTACTAAAAAGACTAATATGCAAGCATAATTAACTCATTACAAACCTATGGTGCGTGAACCAGGTGAGCAACTCTATTCATTAAAATACACATGATAAGTGAAAGGGAGTGTGTCAAACATGGCATATGTATGTTTGACCACACAGTCAAAAAGTCCAGTAAAATTTAAATAGATTTAATCTGAATTTTTTTAATAGATTTTATTTGCATGACATCTGTAGCACACTTTACATTAATCTGTGCATGCAAAATGTTTATTTTTTTTAGTATATCTTTCTTAAATAAGGGTGCCTTGTGCACATTATTGTTCTTTCAAATACTTCTTAATACTTTCTAATCCAGCGTGGGGAAATGAAGGAGTGTGTGGGAGACAGAGAGAGAGAGAGGGAGAGAGAGAATGAGAGAAAGAGAGAGAGAGGGAGAGAGACATGTCTCTGCCTACACTCTTCCGCTCTAATTATTGCGAGGCAGATCCTGCTGAAAGCTGAGTGTGATGATCGATGTGGACAGGTAGTTTGAAGGCTTCTGATAATATCTGCTGGAACAGAGTTCCTCCAAGGTTGAATGGGATAGGAGGAGGGTTTTTTTCATTCCAGCATGTTAACCCTAGCAGTATGTAGGATTCGCATTAGCCAGGAACTTCTTGGGGCGTGACCGTCTTTTTCTCTAGACTTACTGGTGGAAATCTGGTACTGGTGGAAATCTGGTGTGTAAAGAAAAGGTGGTCTTAGCACGAGTCCTGGTCGGTCAGCAAAGTAAATATCCTCCCCAACACTCTAAACTCATTCACTTGCTGTGAAGTGTAAAATGTGGCCACAACATGAAAGGAAATCATGATCTTTTTTGCCCTTTCAACAAGTAAAAGCCACGGCTCTGAGACGGACAAAATTTTCTCTGCTTCTCTTTTTGGGCTCTAAGGAGCTTTTCCGTCTCAATGATTCGTATTTTTCTTTCAATAAACCACACTCAGCAGACAGCTCGACTGAAACTTCAATGCATCTCTCAACAGGCAGCATGTCACATGGTCAGAATGCAAACACTCCGGGTTGGCCGAGGCTAGTTTCCATGGAGACCGAACTTGGTGTGCCTTCCTGGGAAAATGTAAACAGTGAGTGAACACTGGAGGATTTAGATAAATTGTTTTCTAATCTTGTCGCTCATTTCCATGGTGCACTGGATATAGTCTGACAATGGGGGATAGAGAGAAGGAGAGAGAGAGAGAGAGAGAGAGAGAGAGAGAGAGAGATTGTTTTGGTTGTTAAAAGTTTATGTACCCATGCTTTTGTTTAAAGGCTCGCTTTCCTGCATTTTTCTTGTATTTCACAATAGTGAAACAGTCCGTTTTTCTTACTGTGTCTCAAAGACAGTTATTTGTAAATGACCCCTGTTGTGACTGGCTGCAGAGTATGTTGCACTCAGTGCTGAAACTCTCCATTTAACCAGCTACATTGCTGAGGAGGTGGATATTTATGTAAATTATTATTTGTGACATCACAAAAGTTATTTAAAATGCTCTTATTTTGCAGGTTTGTTTTCATATATATGCATATGGACTGCATTTTTTTTTTTTAATGTCATTTCTCTATGTTCTTTTACTTATAGGGAAGTGAGATCATTTAGCCCTTTAAGGAGTACACTGTTTATACTGTCTTTTTTTCATTTACTTTTTTTTGTTTGAATTGCAATAAATCGGTTCCAACTATGCTGCACCGCATGAGGAAAATTCTTCCAACTTCAAATTTGCAAACGTATTTTTCAGCATTGCTCTTCTTTTTTGCTCTTGTCTATTCCAAATAAGTCTGTGCGCATGAAGGATCCTCTGGCAAGCAGATTTTCCAGGCATATCAAATAGTCTTCTGGATTACTGCACTGCCTTTACGCTTTGGCATACAATTTCCGAGCAGCATAAACACTTCTTTGGGTGCTTAGGATTGTAAGAGAATCATGTGGTGGTCTGTGGTCTATTTACACTGTTACTCAGTCAGACACTGAACTCTGTCACCCCTTTATTTTATTGCCTGCTAAGGGCTGAATGAAGTTACGATAATTGCTCCTTTTATTCATATTACCACATCATCTTTGGTGTTTCAATCCTTTTTAGGGAGTGGAGATTAGTGCTTGAGTGACTCTAAGCATTTCCATGGGACAGAGATTAGAGGTTAGCGACGCATGAAGGGCAAGTTGAGGAGAGGGGGCTGGGAAGTCAGTGAAGTATGTGCGTGGGTTATACGTAAAGTTAGTGCTAAAGATAGTGTTATTCACCCAGTTAATTCTTTGTTTTGTAATCATAATGTTCTTTGATTCCCTGATTTTGTTTTCCCTCTTTGCCCCGAGCATTGTAACAAATAAATTGCCTCTCTTTTTAGGTGTCTTTTTTTCAATGGTATCATGGAAATACATTTTCTCTTGAGCCATATACTTTATATCTGAATAATTCCGAGAGATATCTCTAATGTAAATATCTTTGACCTCAAGGGTGCTCATTATAATGAGTGTAGGTGGGCATGACAAGACAAGCAAGCTCTATTTGATGGAAGCTGCCTGCTTACAATGGTCTAAGATCAGTTTTACACATCTTCTATAATGGTTAAGCTTGGGATCTGTTGAGTATATGCTGTGAATACTCATGCGCTCGTTCACTCTTAGAAATGTTTAAGTTTCTATGACTTTAAAAAAATGGATCATTTTTCAACTGAATGGTTAAATGGCTTGAAAATAATTTATTAAGATTGGCAGAACCAAAACCTGCCGTCATATTTCAAACACAATTCCAAAACCAAGAATGCGTCATTTACAACAAAACTGAACTGATCAAAGGCTTATGTAGTACTCATGATATTTAACTGAAGCAACTCTTTGTTAAGTTTGTTAAGAAACAGAGGAACAACAGTGTAGCTGTTTTAGTGTGGTTATTAAGGCTGGCCAGTAAAGTCTTGTTCCTGTCTCTCCTGCTGCCAACAGACTAAGCTGCATTTCTATCCACTGATTCAAATCAAACATTCCATCAAAATACAGCAGATCTTCAGAGTATATCCTATTTGAAGCACCACAGACCTCATTATTTGGGTATGTGTTTTGTGGTACCAGGTGGAAATCCTATGAGACATGGAAAAACAAAATGTATTCCTTTGAAATGACTTAAACAAAATGTATTCCTTTGAAATGACTTTGGCTGAGGTAATGCTTGGGATAATTACATCCTTTCAGTGCATGTACTTTACGTTCATTTTAAACACGCATAACTCCCAAAGTAATATCAACCTGATTGAAGAGCCATTTAAATATTTTTGAGTGTAGTGGAACCTATTTAGTGCTATATTAAATGATTTTAAAAGGTTCTTTAAAGAATCATAGATAGCAGGTTATGAATGAGAACCATTTAACCCAAATGGCTGTTTTTTGTTGAACATGTTCATGTCGGCCTATGACGAATCCTTAAAAATAAATTAATTGGAGCAGTGGAAGAAGAAAAAAAGAAGAACTGCTTAAAATGAATGGATGGTTCTTGTAAAGGAAATGAGATGAGTGAGTGCGAAGAAACTTTTGTTTATGCTTTAAACAACCTCCACTTCGCCAACCATGAACAATTTATTTCCCTGAATTGTTAAATTCTTGACGTGCACAACTGTATTTCTAGACATTAATGATCAGAGGTACCACCAATGAATGACTAAATGAGTCATCTTTGAATGCAACATTTTCAAGTTTGTAAATCTATGATGCAGAACCCCTGTGTAGTCTCATCTGTTAGTAGGAGCGAAAGTACAATAACTGACAGTGAATTAAACCACAGCCGCAATGAACTGCAGAGCATTGGAGAATGTCTTATCTTGAAGACCATAAAAAAGAAAATGAAGGCATTCAGAGTACAGGCAATCTTAACTGTACTGTATGCTGCTAATGATTGGAAGTCAAAGGGGAATGCGGTGCTACTGGCCACACTTCTGGAGAGAATGGCCTGAGTAATAGGGGCTTCTATGAAGGATGTCAAACCTTCTCATACACTTTTAGATCTGATGGGTCCTAAATGGTATTTGGCTTGGATGTACATTTACTAGGAAAAGTGTTAATTGGTGTAGAAACCTCTCCATTCCAAGGTTCTCCATCCATTGCCGTTGACCTGAAAATAAGTAACCTGGTTTTAAAACATTTGCTTTTAAACTTGTTTGACACAAATGAAAATGATTACAAGCACATACTATGTAGAGACACATACGAGTAGCAGTATTGTATCATGTTCTGGTCGTTTATTTGGTTGTGTGGTAGCACAAGGTGGGTGAAATCACGACAAATTACAATACCAAAGTTTTTACTCAATAAAGATTACTGCATTCTTTTAAAGACACATGTTGTAATGGGTTCTCTGAGCAATTTCGTAGAAGAATCATTTCAGCTCCTTAAAGAATCTTTCGATGTATGAGCACAAATAACCTTTTAAATAAGGATATAACTATTTGGACAAAAGTATTGGGACACCTCTGTTTTTCAGGGTTTGGGCTATGCCCCTACTTTCCAGTGAAGGGTATTCTTAATCCTTCAGCATACCAAGACATTTTGGACAATGACATGCTTGCAACTTTGTTAAGAACCTTTTCTATTCATGAAGAACCTTTTCCAGCATGACTGTGCCCCAGTGCACAAAGCGAGCTCCATAAAGACATGGTTGGATAAGTGTGGAAGAACTTGACTGGCCGGCACAGAGCCCTGACCTCAACCCCATCCAGCACCTTTGGGATGAACTGGAACGGAGATTGTGATCCAGGCCTTCTCGTCCAACTTCAGTGTCTGACCTCATAAATGCTGTATAGAATGAATGGGTGCTATAAACTCGAAACATCGTATTTTGAGAGCCCGAGGAGCCCGTCTTTGAATGCAATGTCATTAAAGTCTCTGTTGGTGTAATGGTCAGGTGTCCCAAAACTTTTGTCCATATAGTGTATTTTTTTACAGTCTACACATGAGGAAATGAATCTGGAAAAACAGACACTGTTTTTAACTCACTGTTTCTGTGATGTTGGGAAAATTAAGACATTTACATATGTCCATACACTCAACCTCCATCAATTTAGCCCCATCCAATTACCCTGCAGAGGTGTTTCAGCCCGGACTTTTTTCTGAAATAAGCGCAATACATGGCCGCAAATCAGAGGTAGTTTACAAATATCATTTCTTAAAAGAGAAAACATTATGGTAGGCAAGGAGTCCCTGAAGACCAAGCTGAAGCTTGACAGTAAGTGCAGAGGAGTCACACATTCATAGCTTGATCTTTGTTTATAAACCATTTGGTTCAATAATGAGGATGTGAGTGCTATTACAGAAACGGCTCTTTGCTGGCCCAGAAAGAATGCTGGAAATCATAAGGGACATAACTCACCTTCCCGAAGTCCCTGACGTCAAACAGGTCGAAGGGATCAAAGAGCTCACTGTTTCTCAGTCCAAACTTGTCATGGCACACCTTCAGGAACGTGCGGATGTTCTTTAGACACAGGAACTAGGTACAAAAAAAAGGGACAGACACAGAAAGCAAGCATGTTAACAGGGTCTTTTGTGTTTTTTTGCATGTTGGTCAGGATACGGTTTTCATTCCATTCACTTGTTTGTAAAAAGCAAAGTGAGCTGGCCACTATCTCTCTTACTTTGTGGAGAAGATTTAATTTCCTGGATGAGACTGACAGTCTTCTCATTTCCTTTTTCCTGTATGGGTGATTAAGCACTTGCAGATCTCACCACGGAATTCTGCTGGCCATGACCTGAGCTGGTGAAGCAGCGCGTCCTTAATAACAAGGCATCAGCCCAGACCTACAGCATGCCTTCAGCATCACTACAATCCAGGCTGTGGCTCTGTTTACCAAGCCCTGGTCTACAGAATCAGATTATCTTGCTGAACCAAATGAACATAGTCTGCAAATCTTAGTCTTAGCTCCAGGTCACCTCCTTCCTCATCAGCAGCCTTATTACAATTATTACATAATCATCTGATTGCACACATATGAGCTAAATACACTTACTTTGGGAGACCGCAATTACTTTCAACACTTTTATTATTTTATTAATTTACAAATCGGTTGAGGCAGATGCATGTTTTTGCATATTTATAATTAGTGTTATAAGTAGAAAGGAGGAGTTAATTTCATAATTGTGATTGACCTACTGATTAGCTACATGAAAGGTTCAGTATTTTAGTATTTTCTGGCTCTGGTTTAATCATTTTAATTATAATAATTCTTATTAATTCATATGAATACAAATGTGTCCAAGAGGTTTAACCAAGCTTACTGTCAGCAATAGCTTTTATGTTTTCAATTGTTTTAAAATATTTATATCATATGGTGTCTTTTATAATCCGAAGTTAGGTATTGGTGAGTCCCATTATGATGATTTCATAGCAATTATCTGAGTACACATACATGTGACTCAATAGCTCTGGAGGCATCCATCCAGATATACCCTTCAGTGTTAATTACTGTAGGTGGGATTTGAGATCTACGTCTACATATCTCCTACCAACACAGGAATAAGTCCAGAACAGAACGGCTTTAATTCAGTAATGTAATGATCATGGTGTCATTATTCAGGACTTATCACAGAGGCCATTGTAAACACAATACAAGCAGGCAGCTCTCTCTCTGAGCCTTGGGAAAGAAAAGGTGAAACACTGTTATTCATAATTCACCCCAGTACCATGGTCTGAGCCATACACTGTCATATTATGGACTACATAATAAAACATGTTTTTAAGAGAAAACACAATAGGCTTGTTCAATACACAAAAGCAAAAGCATCTCTCTCACTCTCTCTCTTTCTCTCTCTCAAGTGCTAAAAGCCCCACCTGCTCTGTGTTCACAGACCATGAAAACACACTCACACTCGTGGGCCGCATAACCCTATTCAACCAAAATGAATAACTCAGTGTTTCTTCCTGAAGTCCAGGTCTTGGAAACTTTAACAGCAAGAGATGTATCTTTTTTCTCTAAAAGCTTTTTCACAGGTTTTGCTAACTGAATATTCATAAGTGCCTGTCAATGTCAATTTAATTCCAAACTAAGTAAACTTTATTTTCATTGTGATGGCTGAGAATGGGTTTTAGCCTTGATCTTTGTGGGGGAAAATGGTCTTGACTAAACAACAGCTTTAAAAAGAATGATTTACAGCTTTATGTGGTTCTGAACGACACCATGATCTATCAGTGTTTACATAAAATTCAAGATTTGCCACTGTCCAACCACTCTCAGAAAGTGTAGATTTGATTGCTTGAGAAAAAAAAAACCCAAAAAAAACATATTTTAAGAGGATGATGTAGCCAATTGGCTTATTAATATCACATATTGAGTCTGGTTGAATTCCAGACATTAAGTGAGGATGTATGTGTTGCCTGGTCTCTTAATAAAACCTGCCAACACAGAAAAATGTGCTTGCATGTTCCACAGTTTCAGTCTGTGGAAAATAATTTCCCCTTTCTTGTTTCTTCAAAAACAAAACAATTCAAAGAAAAAGCAGAAGTGAAACAAAGCAGAGAGGTAGAGGAGAAGACATGGTTGAACAGTAGAGGAAAGAAAACAGGTAACCCAGAGCTGCCATCCCCTGACAGTCTATCCTGCAGCAGTGTGATGCCTACACAAAGAATAATGCATTACCTTTCTCCTCTGGAGGTACGCCCTCCTCACAGGCACTGCCTCCCTACTGGTTTTAATAGAGAGTTTACACATAAATCCTAAGAGTATCTCCTAATAAACCAAAATAGAGAAGAAGAAAAAAGCCGCAGGAGAAGGGAGGGAAGAGAGTTGTCAAAAGAAAAGGAACAGGGCACAGAAGAATAAGAAGAGGCAGGAGAGAGCGTAGGGTCCTTAGGGAAGGTTGTTGTGTCTGAGTTGAATGAAAAGTATGAGCAAAGCAGGTCAGACGAGGAGAGGCAGTCGGCGCTTTTGGACTGAGCTTCACCCAGCCAGTGAACTTCTCCCGAAAGAGTCAAAGAGTCAAACCGTCAGTCACACAGTCTGACGCTCAAACACTTCAAACAGTCAGGCAGGCAGACATGAAGACTGAAAGGCAGTCGGAAAGGCGGACAGACAGACAATGAGTCAGCGGGTGAGGTAAATCATTTGTCAGAGCGAGGCGAGCACCTGAGGTTACACTGCCGTATCTCGAGACTGATTCACTGCATGCTTCCCAAGAGACAGGAAGAAAAGGCGGAGAAGACGAGAGCACTCACTCAGCGCCCCATCACAACAACAAACCACACAAAAGCTAGTGTGGCTTTCGGCAAAATCAGACAGAGACAGACTTGAGTTACGACACTTCATGTAGAGCATGTAAAAGCATTGTGACAAGAAAAAACATTTTGAGAAAAACAACAAAAGATTTTGAACAGTCAGTGTCTGAAGCAGTGTTTCGTATGCGTCTGAAGGTGTATGTGTTTGTCTCTCTGAGACGGGGCACCGCCTGCTGTGAGACGCAGCAGTGGCGTTTTGTCAGGGCACCGCCTCCCTCTGATCCTCCTCTTCAACACAGCATCTTTTCCCCAGAGGACCCCTGCACTCTGGACCAGGGCACAGGCGCAGACACACTGAAGCAAACTAACTTGCACATGTGCGCTCCACGCTCACGAGATCGCACTAATTCCAAGGGTCTTCGAACGTCTCTGGGCTGATTAGCCCAAAATCTCCTCAAAGATTTCCGGGTCGCACAGATGTTAAACCTTCTCTGGAGAAGGGCTCCACTTCGACTAATTGGGGAGGCAGACACTGAATGAATAATGCAGGCTGCCATGCAATATGCTAATCTGATCGTATTATCCAAAATCTAAACAAATCACTGCCCTGCATGTTGTTATTGAATCAAATGCAAAGTGCCCTATAGGAAAACCATCTTAAAATCAAACCCATTCAACTTAAAGAGTAATGTCAATACAAGAACAAGTACAGGGCCATCTTCATACATGGAGAATAGTGCTAGAGAACATGAGGGCATTTTTTTTAATTTTTTTTTTTTAAAGATCGTATGTCAGAGATGCTTACAAACATTTGGAACAAGAACGGTCGCAAGGGATGCTTTTTGGAAATGCCACCCAACTTAGATCAATATACACAGCGGCTAGTCAACAGACAGATATCAGCACAGAAGATGTCTGTTGCGTGCACCCACGCAACCACACTCTCACATAATGGCAAACAAATTTAGGTCACGTTTAGTTGGCTGAAGAATCTCCACAAATGTGCGACTCAAATAGCTGGTGTTTCATAAGAGCAGATCTTCACATAAATCCCACTGTGCATCCTGGTATATTTCCACAGACTGCAGTTAATAACATGCTTATGGCATACGATTAGGCAGCCTGTCACCAGTATCTACTGCGGAACAAGCACACTCGCCGACTTACTGACAACTGATAACACTGACACCTCGAGTAGTGATATTTGGCACTGAACAACGTGGAATTTTCCAATTTCTATACACAAGCATAATTAGTGTGCAGTGCAAGCACACTATTGTTCTTCTCAAGTTTTATTCTCTTTATTTTTATTATTCCGTTCACCCGTTTTCCAGCCCCCTACTCCTCCCAGGGCTTTCGAGATAGTGACACCGTTCCAGCTCTGGAATTCCGATCTGGAGTA
>JBBJLS010000032.1:4947499-4963973 GCA_037577275.1 Bryconaethiops microstoma | reverse complement strand
TGACCTCAACCCCATCCAGCACCTTTGGGATGAACTGGAACGGAGATTGTGATCCAGGCCTTCTCGTCCAACATCAGTGCCTGACCTCATAAATGCTCTACAGAATTTCCACAGAAACCATCCAAAATCGTGCTGAAAGCTTTCCAAGAAGAGCGGAAGCTGTAAAGGGGGGACCAGCTGCATAAGTCTATGTATTTGATGTAATGTCATTAACGTCCCTGTTGGTGTAAAGGGCAGGCGCCCCAATACTTTTGTCCATATAGTCTATAAAGAGCCTTTCCATAAATGAACCTCTACGTCATATGGAGGTTCCTCGCACTTGGACATCTCATTTACAAAATGATTGCTTTCAGAGCCATCCATTGATAGATTCCTTAGGAAATCATAAAGCAATCCTCTATGGCATCACACAGATAACTCTTTCTACCACCCTTATGTCTAAGAGTATACTGTTACAATATGGGAATTAGAAAGTTATTAAACTTTCTCTTAACTTTCTCTTAAACTCATGCAGACACAAGCTCCCATTTGCCTGACAGAAAAAATCAATTATGATGAACTGCATGTAAATGAGTAAACAGCCATTTACTAGTATAGAAATATGACAGTGACCTAATGCTTGATGCAAATGTAGAAGTGAACATGCTTTCATGCCCCCAAAACAGTGATCCATCTTGATAAATACAACTTATGAATAAATTGGAAATGTTGCCTATGCTCAGAGGAGTAATTAACCGGGGGCTGAACATGCATTCATAATTTTTCATTGTGAGATAAATGTCACCAGGAAGACAGTATGCATAGCCGTTTTAGTAAATGCCACACGTTCATACACTGAACATTTATTTATATCATTGAAATGATGTAATCTGGATCTCAGTATTGATCAGATCTGATGCTTGTTGTTGTGGTGGAGCTCAAGCCATAACTTTAATTAGAAGATCTGGCTCTTTTTGCTCAGAGAGGGAGGTGTGGATCTTCAGGATCTGCAGAGAGTTGCATTGATCTAGCCACATGAATGATGATGATGCAATGAACAAATCCCACTTCACACTGTGGCACACAGTGATACAAATGGAGGACAGAAGATTCTATGTTCAGAGTGTAGTCTGTACATTCCTGATGATACACAATGGCAGAGCTCTCTCATTATCTGATGATTCAGGACATAGTGTTTAATGAATACTTTGCACTTCATATACAAGTTTCCAGATTGTGTCTGACTGAAGTGATGCTGAGGTGGCAGGATTCAAAATAAACAGATGTTTGTTTTTCACAAGACAATCTGTAAAGTGAAAGAACACAAGGTCAGCCATAAATAAAGATAAACCCTGCATGCTGCCCTCGCAGGAATCAAAATCAAACAGCAAACTAAAGTCAAGCTGTTCAGATAGCAGAATGCTGTTCAAACACACTTCCTTGAACTGAGCGTGCCAAGTGTAGTATCAGTTTTATGGATTCTTAATGTCCTGATTGGATCTTTTCCAGATGGCTAAACCAGATTTTCACAGATATATCTCATAATGTATATATTACTTTGGTATGCTACACTATAACAAAATGAAGATATCTAAATGGAAATTGACGTACACATGTTTATAGAAAAAAAGCATTATAGAGTCTTGCCACATATTATTTCTACTATCAGTCAATTTAAAGTGTGTACATGAAACACATTTAATATATTTAATAAATTGTACTTTGTTGTTGGTTTTTTAATAACATGTGGCGCTGACCATAGTAGCATTCACAAACTTTGAATACATATTGATATTTATAGTACTTGAATACTGGTTCTCAAAATTCCAAAATAATATTTATGTTTTAGAATTATTGCAATTGTACTTGCAAGACTGTTTTTCAAAATATATGCAGTAAGAGGCAATACTGTATTCATAGATTGCCACTCATCAACTGCTATTGTCCTATATGTTGCTATAGAAGCTGTGATTGCTTTCATGAGCCACTTAGTCCTTAAGAGATTATCATTATACTATTTACAAATGTTAATGGCAGCAATCAGTATTCCTCTCTTTATCCACTTTCAGAACCTACCAAAATAAACAGGGTTGAGGCTCTGAAACATTAAACTGTATCCAACCCCCACCCACACACACACACCACCAACACCCCCACCAAACAACTCAAACTTCAGTTACCACCTATTTGTTACGATGCACATTCCATTTTCTGTCCTGCTATACTTCTGTATTGCTGTTAAACACAATCTTCTGCACAAGTAACTTCTTCTTTGCATTTTTGCACACAACCCTCTGCTGCTAGAATACAGTACCTGTCAAAATACTGTATTTATCCAGACTGTAGCTACTGTAGATTGTATTAAATGTTGTCTTGTCTTGTCCAGTTGGTCCATTGCTCTTGTGGTTTTTTGCACACTTTTGTCCTGTCTGCACTTGTGATCTTGTGTTGTTCAGTTCTGTTCTGTCCTGTTCCGCTCTTGTGTTGTAGCAAAATTGTAAAATTGTAGCAGCCTACTTGGATACGTTTCACTATACTTAGATATTTGAGATGGTTTGTCTAACTTGTCATGTCTTGATACCAAACCTTTGTCATTAATTTCACACTGTAACTGCTCCCACAAATGCAACTTCAAGTCTTTCTGCTCTTTTAACTTCAGTGGCTGCACAAAAAAGCTTTGTTGGCTCTGCAAAACAAGGCAATGTGGAATCCTAAACTAAACCAGTTTTTGTTTATTTTTTTATTAGTTTTTATTACATTTTACCATAAAAGGGCCAATCATTGTTATTCATAAGGCACCAGTGAAGTGTGTTCTAATTTAGACTACAAAGTTTGTGGCTTGGAAAAAGAAAAAAACAACGCTTATGAATACTAAATACAGAATCGTATACTCAAGTATCCAAACCTCAGTCAGGCCTAGATATACAGAATTTATTTTGCATGGATGTCAGACCAGCAAAGTTTTCTCACTTTGCATTGTTTTGCCATTAATGCAGGTTCATCTCTATAATTCTGACACTTTTTACTTTATGTGTTGTTCAGCACTAGCACATGCTACACTTTATGACTGGTTCTACACACACAGAAATCAGTAAAAGCAAACGTGAGGCCACCTAAAATGGAATACATTAAAAAGGCAATCTATATTCAAATGGCAATTTTTCAGAAAGCCCCGCAGTCTCATTTTAAACTGATTATTCGGTTAATAGCATGGGGAGACCTTGATCCAAAAGAGTTTTCTCTTTGAAAGATATGTATGTAGCATCAAGAGTGCAGTACTGTAAGACACAGATGTTGCTCCAAAAAGCATAAACAACAGAGGCATTGATTTAGAAATGCATTCACACAAACTACTTGGTTGTTCATTGGAAAAACCTTCACATGGTTGTTTCAGCAAAGTAAAGAAGACAGCAAGGCTGCAAATGCAAAACAGGCAATTCCAGATAAAGGATTTTAGATTTTTAATGGCATAACTATTCTTGAAAATAAAGATATCAAAAGGGTTCTTCATAGTTAGGCCAAGATTCTTTCATGGAACTAGTTGCAGTTTGAGTGATGTGAGTGCTATGAAACATAGTTGCATAGGATTTATGTTTCATCTATATAAATAAATAAATATAATGCAAAATTACTATCTTATGCCTGTCTTATCTTTGGATTGCATAGTTGAAACGAAGAACTGTTTTTCTGTGATAGGCTACAAAGTACCTAAAGATATAAGGCGCTTAGATAAAGGTGTTACAACCACTCAGCATTAAGCATCACCAGTACACTGATCACAAGACTGATCATCTGCACCTGTTTCTTCACTGGTTCACACCTTAAGTTAGACGGTTTTGTTATGTTTGAATGACGAATATGTAAATCATTCCTCTGGAAGTGTTCAGGTACAGGGGCTGGCCTGAAAATAAGAGCCATCGAATGTCCTTTGGAAAGCCTGGAGAACTATTCCCCAAGACTATCAATTTATCAATGATGTATTTCATTCTGGATATATAATCCTCTATATACCATGTATTCATTAGTCTACTTTGGAACCTGTGGATATCCTTAATTATTGTTACATTTTAAAATTGATTATTAGATCATTAATACCTCTATGGTCCTGATAGCAAGTTAAGGTAATCAGCAACCAGCAAACAAGGGGTAGTATTCCAAAATACCATCCTTTTTTATTTCTTGTTTATGATGTTATCAGTCAGATGAAATTATATTACTTGACATGATTACTTGATTTAACATAAACAAGTTGCAACAAGGCGGCACGGTGGCGCAGGATTCCTGGGTTGGGCATGTTCTCCCCATGACCGCGTGGGTTTTCTCTGGGAGCTCCGTTTTCCTCCCACCACCAAAAAACATTGGGGAGAGGTCAATTGAGTACACCAAATTGCCCCTAGGTGTGACTGTGAGCGTGAATGGTCGTCTGTCTCTGTATGTGGCCCTGCGACGTGCTGGCGACTGTCCAGGGTGTACCCCGCCTTCACCCATAGCAGCTGGGATAGGCTCCAGCCCCCCCTGACCCCGAGTGCGGGATAAAGGGGTAGATAATGGATGGATGGATGGAAGTTGCAACAAGTTGACGTATTCACCACTGACGAGTGAAGTTTATAAGACTGATTATCTCAATACAGTGGCACCTGTCAAGGCGTGGTATATATTAGGCAGTAAGTGCACAGTTCTTGAAGCTGATGTTTTCGAAGCAGGAAATATTGGCAAGTGTAAAGACCTGTCTACCAAACATACAGTACCTTCCAACTTACAAGACTTACAGGGTCTGCTGCCAGTGTCTTGGTACCAGATACCACAGTACACCTTCAAAGATCTTGTGGGTCCATGCTTTGACAGAACAGGGCTGTTTTGGTGGCACGTGGGGGACCTACACAATATTAGGCTGGTGGTTTTAATGTTATGGCTGATTGGTGTACACAACTCAAGTGAAATGTACAGTTACATAAGTTCCTAAACTGTAAATCCAGCCTTCGGTATCTTTACTTTTGAGTATGTAGAACATTTACATTGTATGAAGGATATATAAAAACTAAAAAGGTTCTTCACACTTGCATGGCTCACTTACAAAAACCATCCGTTCTGATGTTTAGTAGAACAGTGTTTCTTAAATCAATTTCCAGGGACCCTCAGAAGTTCCATATTTTCTGGGGGGCCCAACTTGGAGCACGTAGGAATAGAAGAAAAATCTTAACCCTCTGAGGGTTCCTGGGGACCAGTTTGAGAACCACTGCTTAGTCTCATTTAGCACTCTCCTTGGAGTATGCTAAGGCAGATGGTGATGTCTTTTGACTCTCAGCCTAAAAATTTGTGAATTGGTTGCTAAGACATTAAATAAAATAGTTGCCCCAAAACCATTTTGAGCACTTTTGTTAAGTGTGCATTGTCATTCCAGCTAACTGTACATAATGTACTGTGATGAATAATTAGTTGTGTTTAAAAATATCTGGCATTGTGTCATTAAAAATCAAAATCGAATTTGTCCAATTATGACATTTCCAAGTGGAAATCAATACGGCATTACAGTGTCTCAGAGGACAGGCTCTGAATATTAAGCATGGTTTTCGAAAATTTTAAGCCTGTGATTTACAGTCAGGTTTTATTATTGCAAATTATGTGATGGTCCTTTTGGCAGTCTCATTGTGCTCTGAGTACTCATGGGAGTATCTAGTGTTGGAGCAGATATGACTCTGCTTCGGACCACACAGGCCGTCACTGCTGTCCATTCTGCATTCACATACTGAGAGTCGAGGACCAGATGTTAGCAAAAGGCCTCCATAACAAGAGCACTCATAGACACAGACACAATCGCATTCTTGTATACGTAGCCCAACTATGCCATCTGGATGGAGCAAAGACTTTAAGAGGAGACAATGTATCGCTAAAACATTTTTGACACACTAGAACAGGTGTCATATGCAGTAGCAGACGTGTGTGCATATGGGCACGTGGAATGAAACGAATACACAGCTAGAGCTCATTTGTTGTCGGGTTTATAGTATGGATCTAAATAGCCTCCTATTTTTAGAAACTGTGCACATTATTACATCGCACAAGCAACTCTCTAAGAATTACTAACCACCAAAACATGTGTCCAAAAATATACACATGTCAGTTTTGTGTGCATTAACACAATCCCCTCCCAACACCAAACCACCAAAATGCAAACTTCACAAAAGAAGGCAAAACATTCTTTGTTTCTCATGTAAAAGTATTTTCATCAAATTTCTTTTGGTCCTTTCAGCATGAGAGTTTCACACAATGTAAAGAGCAGCTGCTGCATTCAACTGATGCAGAAAAATAATTTAAAAAAAGCATACTCCAAATGTGACTACACAATATTACATGTTTGAGTTTATGGGTGATTGGTATAATTAGTAATCAGTGAGGGTAAATGTAGGGAAATCAAGTTAACCGATTATCTTTGGTAATTAATTGTATGCTGCAGATGTTGTAAGGAGCCTTGGGCTGGATTGACAGGTGCTCCCACACCGACCTACAGAGGAAGGTCCAGGGCTGGCATTTCTGCTCCAGCTGGCAGTGGGAGGCGTAGGGAACCTCCCCCAATGTAATTAATTCTCATTGGCAGCACCTGCGATCTGCCCTTTATAACCTGGCACGCTTGTTGCAAAGTCTTTGTGGTTGCTTAATGTTCCCAAACCCTAGTCGCTATTGGTACTCTGAGCTTCTGAGCTCTTCAGACTCCTCAGAGAGTTCAGGTGTTCTGCCACCCATCTCTTTGGGCACCCCTCATGGCACACTTTTTGAAAAAGGGTGCAGCACATTTTCACTTAGGCACACACACACTCCTGTTCTTCCTTTTGCATTCCTTGAAACCTTTCTTTGAGGGAACCTTTTAGTTCGCCCAGTCTGGGTTTTTCTTTTCATTTCAGGCCCATTGCCCATAAAAGGGTTTCCTACTGAACCACCATCTATATTCAGACTCAGTGGTGTTGCAGGAATTACCACAGCCTTGCAGCCCCAGCTGCATGTTTTTGAACCTTGCTTGTGGTGCATTTTTACCTTCACCACCCACTGCCTGTTTTTAGCTCTGCCTCTACACAGTGAGTCACTAATTTCAGATCGGTGGGATGTTTTAGCCCTTGTTGATTTTGTTGCAGATGTGACAGTTAATGTTTAAAATTGTTTTTTGAACTTTTAATTAAATGACTTGCAAAAAATGCCATTCATGGACGATTATGTTAAGGATATTAATCACTTCTGTACTGAAATATTGAATAATGCATGTTAAAAAGGTGTTTGGTTAAAATATTTCAATGTGCACAGTATAAATTAATCATAGGAACAAAATGAGGAATTATTACTATTACAGCAATTGATTCCAAGCTCTTAAACACTTGACAGCACACAAATCTCTCTTTTTCTGGTGCCTTTACTACAAAGCAGTGTAACCTCCAGTGGCACAAAAAGGAGAAGAGGGGGGCGAGGGGTGTGGAACAAGATGTGCATTAAGTGTTAATGTAATTACTGGGAAGAGTATGAGGAGGGATATTATGGTGTCCCTGGATTTGCTTTAGCTAATTAGCAAAGGGCCTGAGCCAGCTTGTTTTCTGCTTACATTCACATAGTAACAATACCCCTCCATAACGGGCCGTACATCATGCCACAGATACATTAATGGCATTACAGCCTTTCAGAAACGCTAAAGTGCATTCTTCGTTATTGGTGGATCACACAGGCTCTCGTATGGAGAGCGCTATTAAAACTGCTGGGCTGGAAAGTATATAGGCAGTGATATTGCATACGGTCCCATTTATGTCGTCCTGGATGGAATGTGTGGTATGCAGTAGTTGCAGCACTGTGCTGAGGATGAATAGAGGTAATATTTTACTAAAGGCCCCTATGGGCTCTACAACTCGGTCTTTTCCTTTAAACCAAAGGCCCTCCATGGCTATTACATCTGTGGAGATGTGACTTTCTAAACAGAGGTGACTGTTCATTTTCTGTATGTTTATTCCATGTGTGAGCATCTCATTCTCTCAAAGGCCCCAGTCTTGCTTCTTAGAATGTTCTGCAGCTTTCTGTGTCTTACTATTACTGGAATGTACCATTAACTAGATTTATAACTGGGGAGGAACAGTTTGAGGTAACCTGGGGAAGCATTCAGATGATTTGCACTTCACTTACCATTAGACCAGGCGGATGTTGCACTTTGTTCACTGCCAGGTTAAAAAAAAACAGATGCAAGAGGATAAAGAGTCAGTCAGAAAGAAAGTGGATTTTTAAAACTGTAATGCCTCACAGAACAGTTTGTGTCATTGACTGTGCCTTGGAAATGTCTAAGGTAAACTGGATCAAAGTTTGATTGAACCTTGAGAGCAGCAGCAAGGAAGCAAAATAGAATTTCAAAGTGGCAACTCTGAGTGCTGTGGAAGGCTCAAAGTAGCATGATGTCAAGGGCAAGCAGCACCATTCTTCATAGGTATGTGATGATAACGATGGCATTTCCTGTTCAAAGCTGTTTTGTTGCTTTTCGTGTGAAAGCTAAGACTGCTGTAATCAGGTTCTCTTACTTAAAGCTGCGAGAAGAAGAAACAAAAGAAGTTAACATCTCTGTAAGACAACATCTATAACAACATCTGAACAAAAAAGGTTTTGTCCTCTACTACACAAACCTTAGAAAACATCCTGATTATAGTAGTGTTAGCTTTCACATGAAAAGCAACAAAACAGCTTTGAACTGGAAATGCCGTTGTTATCATCATTTAACTATGAAGAGTGGTGCTGTTTGACCTTGACATCATGCTACTTTGAGCATTGCAGAACGATGGCAGCTTTGGAACTAGCAACTATTTACTTGCTCTGGGTGGTAGAACTTTATATTGATCTTCTTTAGACTGAGAGTGGGTTAGCAGAAGAAGAAAGTCAGGAAAGGGAAATTCTGCAGGCTGATTAAAGAGGTGATTATAATGGGACCTACAGGTTCACTTTCATATGATCAGGTACAGTGGGGCAAAAAAGTATTTAGTAATTTAGTCAAAGTATATACAGGTAACGAGTGGAGGACCGAGGAGCCTCTAACAGAAGAAGCTACTGGTTTGTGAGAGCCAGAAATCTTGCATGTTTGTAGTGACCAAATACTTATTTTCTATCCTAATTTGCAAATAAATTCTTTAAAAATCAGACAATGTGATTTTTTTCTCATTTTATCTGTCATAGTTGAGGTTTACCTATGATGAAAATTACAGGCCTCTCTCATCTTTTTAAGTGGGAGAACTTGCAAAATTGGTGGCTGATTAATACTTTTTTGCCCCACTGTATGCACAGGATGTACAGTAAAATGCAGAGCACTTTTCAGTCTTCACACCGCAAAAGCATACCTTATGTCAACCCCTGCTTATATAGAGTATTTTTAATGAACACAGTGTTTTTTTTTAAAGAGTACAATATTTTGTTTAGATTCTAGATCTTTGCACACAGAAAACAATACTAAACTTCACTCTGTACACACACATAAAAAACATGTATTAACCTGCACTGAATACAAGATGTTGCCAAACAGTCCAAGCTATGCGTGATTATATACTAATGCATATTTGTGAAGTTGAAAATAAAGGAGTCAGAAGCGTGCAAGCACCTATAACGGCAAGTTGGATGAAGACGGCAATTTGCCAAAGGGCACTGGTTAATTTTTATAGTTTGTGGTCATGAGGGACATTCCCACACCTCAAGGAAGGTCCAGAGTAAGGTGGAACAAAGGGTGGCAATTTGCCCTAAGGAGCTGGTTAATTTGTGTGGACAATAACATTAAACATGTAACATTTAGATGAAATAAACACTGAGGTCAAGCAGCCCTGGGGCAGATTTCTAGAATTTTTCCATGGACTGAGCTTCTTGTTTTTCCCAATTAAAAGTTTGCTTGAGACCACAGTTCCTAGCCTGAAATTTCTTCTTTTCAACTCTCTCTCTACAGCAAAATAACATTTTCCATCAGGTACTTTACACAACAGTTAGCTCTGATGGCACTGATTGGTTGAGAGGAGTAATTTGTGATAACAGCAAGTTTAGCAGCCAAAAGAAGAAGAAGGAGAGATTCTATTGCCGTGTACGGAAACAAAACCTTAGATAACTTAGATCGCATTTCACACTGCTTCCTGTTTGGTCAAATTCTGAAAAACAGTGAGACAGCAGCTCTGAATCAGAATCAGAATCAGAAAACTTTACTGATCCCAGAGGAAACTGCTTAAAATCAAATTCTGCATCAAATTCTGTGGCCCTTAAGTAAACTTTTCAGTGGGCAGCTATGACAGCAGAACAACTTTAACGGTGAACAAACTGGGTCATTACATAAGACAAAGCACAAACGTGTGCTTAGTGTGCAGTTACTACTTAAATTTACTGCATTTAGGTTACCAGGCCTGTAACCCTACAGTAAAGAACATTTCAGTAGAAGGTTATTTACAAAAGCACTGTTACAAATGAGACATGCAAGGGCCTTTTTGAAAATTAAATAATCATCATTATGTAATAGATCTGCATAAATTAAAAGTTTTGTTTTTCCTAGAACCACAGGTTTAAGCCAACAGTTTAGGGAGCTTTATTTCTGAAGATGAATCAAGTCAAGGGCCACTTACCTGGGTCAGAGAATACTGCTTTTGAATGACATGCCAGAAGAAGTAACAAAATAACATTAAATAATGATCCATGAAGAGTACACCATACACTGTGGATGAAAGAAGAATAAAGGTTTGATTTCAGACAAGAAATCCATCCATCCATTATCTGAACCATTTATCCACAACTAGGGTTGTGCTGGAGCCTATCCTAGCAGTCATAGGGTGAAAAGCGGAGAAACGTTCTGGACAGGTCGCCAGTCCATCGCAGATCAGACACAGACCAACACACTCACACCTGGAGTTGATATAGCATGAGATAAGATATATTACACCCTAATTTATGCTGAATAATATGGAAAATTACAGGTTTTTCTGCAAATATATACACTTTTTTTTAATTGAAAAATGACCTCAATGAAACTTAAAATATTTTTCTCTCCAATATTCCCTCCAATATAGTCACTACTAATTTGTTATATAAAATTTACAATTAATGTTTTCTTTTAATCTGAATTGAATGTCTTTATGACAGAGTGCACAACACCATTTCTGGAGGGCCAATGTTTAGCACAGTTTGATAGTATCAAACTATCAAACAGCACAATTCTCTGGGGTAACCCTGGCAATTAATATGGGGTGTTTGAGCAACTATGCTGGAAACAAGTTGTGCACCCAGGCTTAACTACAATACTCAAACCCCTCTACAATTTTTGAGATGGAAACCCCATTGAGGTTCCCTGAAGACCAATTTGAGAACCACTGCGCCAAGGACATGTTGCAGTAAATTCAATCTGACTGAGTATAAATGGCAAATGGCCTGTTATATTGTGTAATATTTTGACTTGTAATATATTTGAAGTGTAATTCTAAGCACAAGCTGTGAATGGTATGGTAACTTGCAGAAATTACTACATTAATAATTATATTTAATTCTATAATATTAAATATAGTATGAATATTAAATACAGTAAATATTAGCTATTTTTGAATTGTGGGACAAACAGATTAGGATCTATTAAAGTGAGTAATACATTTAAATCAAATATGTGGAATATAAATAAAAATAATAATAAAGCTACAATCTTAGTTTTGATACGCTTGGCAAATTACATTAGCTTTTTGACTCAAACCTTTTCATATGTGAAAATGTTATGACGCGTCTTGCCGATTAATCTGTACACACTACTCTTGAAAGTCCGAGGCTGGTCACTATAATAAATATCGTTACTACTGATACAAGCCACACTAGAATATCGCAGCCACTCGGAGTGTAGGCTTATACTGCCATATATCACAGCTGAACAGAAGGGAGTCCACTTTTGGGACAAGTCAAAGTAAGGTTCGTTCGAATTATATTAACAAATGGAGAAAAGAGAGGGCAAGCGAAGCCTAACCCCGCAGTAGATTCTGTTAATAAAAAAACAGCAGTGATGAAAAGTGATGTGATGCCGTATTGGTGTTAGAGCGCAACTAATGCCATCTTCACGGCCGGTGTAAATAGCGCATCAGCACAAAGCCTTACCTCCCGGAATATGCAGGTATGAGCACGTACTGAATAACCACGTAATCGGCGTAAAACACGCTAAAATAAGTCAAAACAAGGCAAACGAAACCGCAAGGGTCCCGTCGGCAGCGAAAAGACGCCATCTTCGGTTCCCCTGACTTCCGGGCGACGTCACATAAAAGCTGGTCGGGACGTAAATCATAGCTCGTCCCCTGCTTTCCTTTTCTAACAAATAAAATGTTTATGCAAACATGCAAACTGTGAGAGGAAAAGTGAGAGAGGACCAGAAATTAGATCATGACAAATCCAATCTGATAAATAGAATAATTACAAATAAAACAAATAAAACAAATGGATCGTTTAATTAATAGTTTGAATAAAAAATATGTACTTTTTGAGGATGGTGAAACTATCAAAGTTCCATTTCCTTTATAAAAGTTTATGTATTCTTATTAGTTAATACAAAATTTGTTTAAGAACATTACCAATTTATAAAGCACTAATTAATATTGTTACGTGTATATAATTCACTGCACATTTTATTAGAACATGTACAAATGAAGTTTCAGGACATAAAACATGAGATACCACACAAAAGCACACACCTGCCATTTTCATCTTTTTGCACCATGAACTAAATGGCACGGTTGACAAGTTAGTTTGATATTCAACATTCATTTAACATTCAAAATACAAATTCATTACGCTCTGAAACCATGTGACGTAATGACATCAAACCAACTGTACAGCATAGAGATTATTGTCCTACATATGTCACAAAGCTTGATTTTTTCAAAATTATCATTTGTACTTTTTTAAATATTAAAAATACTATAAAAAATGCATATAAAACCATGCATATAAATAGAGACTGTTGTCCTAAATATGTGACTGTTATTCAAATTACTTTTATTTCTTTTGCACATTTTCACATTTTAACAGAATTACTTGCTAATTAAGATATTTTTCTCAGAAATTACCTGAACTCATGATGTCAAACCACCTGTGTATCAGTGACTAATCATCTTCACAAGTATTTCATTTATTCCGCATGTAATGTATTTACAATCAAAAATACATTACATGCGGAATGTGTGTACATTGCATGTTATGATTCTTGATGTCAAACCAGCTCTGCAGTACAGAGTAATTTCCCTGAGGTGCCACAAAGATTGTTTTATTAGTATATGCACGTAAAATAATAAAGATTGTTCTGCTCTTCAGCTCCAGGGTCGTTCTGTGTGCAACTGATAAAGTGAATATCAGACAAATTTCATAAATTCATGTTTTCATTAACAGTACAGTCTTATATTGCATACACCATGGGTGTCCAAACTTTGGCACAAAGTTTGGACATTAAAGGCTAATTTTCTGTTAATAAATGAGAAGTAAAAAGTACTCAATTAAAAATATTTAGTTGTTTAGTTTTCAAATATTTTGCTTGCGAATGTATTTGACCTTGTTTTGATGTTTGCCCTTTACTTTGTCAATGTTATTAGTCATTTTCTGTGATGTGGAAGAAATCCGACCTGTCAAAAATGGCCAGTTTAAAAACTAAAACAAGAACTACAGTAAGTGATCCAGTGACTAATTATTTTATATTGATTGAAAGAATAAGATTTTATTTTCTGTAAAATGTATTTGTAAACTACTACAGTGGCCTCTATAGTTTTCACTACACAAAGTTCTTTGAGGGTTTAGAAAGGCCAGTGTCCGTATATAGAACTGAAAGTGTAAAACTTAGTACTGTTTCATGAAATAAGCAAAAAAAGCAAAAGCACTAGATACCTAAATATGTTTCTTTATTTTTAGGAATCTTAAGTCAATTTAGCTTATCCCATCAGCCATTTTTATTGCTTGATATAAGCATTTCTACATGATTAACAACACACAAAAAAAGGAAGCAACTTGCACTGATAGGCAGAACATGAGGTTATGACATCAGTGAAACATTCCCAGGCATTTCCACAAGGAAAACAGAAAAGATTCAAACAGAAGGAGATGCACCAGCATTAGATGGTTAGTGTCATATAGTGTGCACAGCAGTAATTTAAGCCGTCTCAAGATGCTGATCTTGAGTGTCAGACTTGCGGCTAAATATGAGCATGGGCCATGTATTCTCCCGAGGAGCCATCACAAAACCATTACTAGTGCTTTTGAGCTTTTATCATCCATTAAATGCAGAACCTCATCTAATATTTACAGAGGATGCATTAGAACCTTAATCTCATCCCTCCCGCCCCCAACGCCCCCACTCCCTGCTGCCATTACATTTTTGTTCAAATAGATTGAAAGGCTGTGCATTTTATGGAGATTTATGGAACAATATGGAGTTGGCTCACAAAAAAGGAAAGGAATGGGCAGTGAGACAAAGACAGAAAAAGCGAGAGTGGGTGCAATGCACATCTATCAGTGTCTGTGATCTGTGTCTCTCACCTCTAGAGCTGTTATCAGTGCTGAGCTAGTCTCTTGTGGTTGGTGCTGATATGCAATAGGAGAGTTCTGCTTTGCCCTCCACTTTCCCAGACACACTCCCACAACACACACAGCACAGAGATCACCACAGTTGATAGCAGCTCAGCACCTCACACAATGTCAGTTTAACTCGCTGCTGCCTTTCAAATCATATAAAAATGCAATAGCTGAATTTCTGTGCAGTGCCATTCACTGAAGGATTCACTTGATGTTTAATGGGGCTGTCAAGCTCATTGAAAAAATATCTATGTTATACACAGTGGCAAACTGTGGGCCTTGACAAACAGTTTGGGCCTAAATCAGGGGAGTATTTTTTTGTGTTGTATGGAGATATCTGTCTGTGTTTTGTGGGTACTTGTAAAGTGTAAAGTGTTCATTTTGCCATATGTGATCACACCACAGCACAGTACACAGTGTGAACAGCACAAAATTGTTCTATGCATTTAACCCATTCACCAAGTGAAGCAGCGGACAGTCAGGAATGCGGTGCCCGGTGACGGTACCTTGCTTAAGGGTACCTCAGTGGTACCACTGCCGATCCTGGGAATCTAACCCACAATCTTCTGATTGCAGGGACAATTCCCTAACCACCAGGCCACCAGCTGCCCCAAAACTCTCAGGGGAGAGCGTGATAGGCACTCCTAATCGGGCTTCACGTTCACTGCTAAAGGGACAGCTCCCGGCCGCTGTCGACAGGAGAGTGACAGCTGACAGCCACGTGTCCCTTCGGCACCACTGTTTTGGACAGCCAAGCAGCGTATGCTGAGGGACAGGCAGCACTAAAGTTGCACACCTGCACCTCATTCCCTCAGACACCCTCATCGAGGATCTGGAGGTGTATAAAAGCAGCTTGCAGCAACGGCGAAAGGAGGAACTCAGCTTTCAAGCATGTGTGACCGTTTTCTCCACTCCAGCCCAGAGGACCACCCTAACTTGTTCACCCAACGCATGATGATTCCAGACTCCCCTGTGAACTCGTTCACTTCACAGCCTTAAGAAGAATCATCACCTCTGCAGAATCGGCACCATCCCCAAAAACCACTCAGCACTTGTTGTAAATAAACTTTCACCTTCTGTTTCTGCTGAAACCTTGTGCCTCTGTGTCTGTGTTCACACCTGAGCACTAGATATCTTAAACATGAAAAAGATATTCTATATGCCATAGGTTTTATTTAAAGCCTTTTTAAGGCAACTTGGTAAAAATAAATGAAATAGTTATTAACTTAATCTATGTCTAAATCACAAAGCAATCAGATAAACATCAGTACATTTACAGTTAGAATTTAACTAAAAGAGTGAGTAAGCGAAGGAGTGACTGAGTATGTGCTGTACATACATGCATGTGTGTGTGTGTGTGTGTGTGTGTGTGTGTGTGCGTATGCGTATGCTTGTGTGTGTCTGCTTGCAAGAGAGAGAGTGGAATTTAGCGCATGCGTGAGAGAGTTTTTTCATTTCTGTTTACATATGAAATGCGGACAGAAAAATGGTAAAAATAGCGCTCAAGGGTGTTCGGCATGAATGCAGAAGGAATGACTGGAATGGGACCTGTTCTCTGTAGACAATTGAAACCATGACTTTGATTTCTCTACAGTGTACGATAATGACATCAGTTTAGTACCCAAAGAACACATTAGATATACTATTTTAACATACATATAAAGCACATAATGTAGGTTGCCTGAATATTTTGAATAGTAGAAAAATGGCTATATTTGTGCTGTAATCAAGTCAAGTCAAAGTTTATTTAAAAAGCACCTTTTTAACAACGAATGTTGATCAAGGTGCTATACAGATCGATAAAGGATAAGAAAAGAACATACAAGATAAGATAAGATAAGAAAGAACTTTATTTATCTCGAGGGAAATTCTTTTGTCATAAACATGCTCAATGCAGCAAAGGGAACAAGAGGAATAAAGATATACAATAAGAATT
>JBBJLS010000032.1:4855785-4898475 GCA_037577275.1 Bryconaethiops microstoma | reverse complement strand
ACACACACACACACACACACACACACACACACACACACACACACACACACACACACACACACACACACAAAGAAAGAGAGAGAGAGAATACAGTTTCCGAGTCCACAGGCCACAATGAAACAAACCCTCACAAACACACAGCTTTGTATGTAAGTAACAAATGTAAATATGCCCCATATGCCATACATATACATATACACACACACACACATTATATATACACATGTACATTAACATATATATGTTATGGGATTGATGTGTAGTGTTATGTGTAGATTCACACTCTGGTTTTAAGGTAAGTGTGTAAATGCCTCATCCGATCTGTACACTAAACACTAAAACTCCTCGCAGGCGTTGGTCCGGGGTGGGGTCCTAACACACTGAAGCCTGTTAGCCTGCATGCTAACTCCACCTGATACTGAAACAAATCACACCGGCAAGTGGCCAACTTGCTGTTCTGCGTCTTTCAGTAAGAAGCAAGTAGTTATGAGAGCAGGTTCCCTGTACGAGACTGAAAAACAGCCCAGCCCGGCTGCCTGACCAGAGCCGGGAGAGCCTCCTTCAGCCTTCAGCCTTCAGCCTCCAGCCCACCTGACAGCACAGCTCCTCCAGCTGTCTCCACCCCAGTACAGATGATCACTACTGACTGAACACGGTCATATTTAGCACACTTACCCTCCTCCTCTCTGAATTCGGCTGGCTTCCCTTCTAAAAAGCCCCAAACAGTGAGTCCAGCAGTTCCCCATAGCATTCTGTCCGAGCTCTTGATCTGGAGGCAGCAGGAGCAGCAGACACTGAACAGATCAGAGGTCAGCCTGCTTTCCACTCCATTCAGAACCTGCTACCAGCCTGCTGTGAACAGAGTCAGCACCCTGGAGAAAACAAGGCGCCCTGTACTAACACGCATGTCTGAGTAAGATCACAAATACAAGGATCCTACAGACTGATGGAAGTTTTATCACACAGCTGCAAAGTACTCCGGCTGCTACTGCTGTGGCTGGCTAACCTATTGTTTCCTCTTCCTCACTGAAACACGTGATCACTTTACGCACAGCCTGGCTGACAGCGTGTGTCACCTCAAGCCACCTCTAGGGGGAGACACAGTTCAACATATTTCCCTACTGTGAGACTCAGTCCTTGAAGGACCTTAGAGAGTTCTGACCTCTTTACTGTCTTCTGTATCTGGATTAGTGAGGAATCATTGCACACTGGGCAAGCAATGGGATGTTACCTAGTATCTCACCCAAGCCGAGCCCTGCCATGTTTGTAAAGTCACAGGGATTAAAAGGGAATAAGCCGACGTAGTTTGATGCTTGACGTCAAGCTGTGCAAATCTCACGTCACAGCAGGCGACGCCATGGGCCCAGATTGTTTGATGGGTTCAGCAACTCCACCTTTACACACTGTCACTTAGAAACACTGTCATGTGATTGTTCACACTCACTCACACATACACATTTAAGTGTGTGCACGGACAAACACACACACACACTCACACACACACACCTGCTCCTGTCAGCAGGGCCATGGAGTTCTTAATGAAAAGTAGATTATACCTGTAGCTTGGGATCCCCATACGAACACAGGTGGAATTGTTGTTTTGATTAAGCAGTTAAACAGAAGGTGTGGGCAAAAGAACAACAAGCATGCCTACTAAGCATGAAGGTTATCCATCAGGCATATAGGTTAATAAATGCTTCCAATGTTTATCATCTCCACTCCCAGTGCCCTGAATGTTTCCATGCTGAGGCATGTGCGATGCATTGCAGAACTGCTCTTTCCAAAATTTAGTGACATTTAACCCGCAAAGATCAGTTTGACCGTCCTCACATTGAGGCCTAGGTGTAACATTTGCTCAGTAATGTTTTTCTGTTTTGTTTGCATTCTCCTGTGCTACGTTTGTAGATTTCAGAAGAAGACAGTGTAGTCTTCACAAGTCCCTGCTCTCAGGATGCAGGACAAGTGAAACTTAGAAGAGACAAGCACCATGCAACAGTCAACCTTACCATGATCAGGCTGATCCAAACTCAGTATATGCTCATTTGTTGACAGATTTGGTTCCTCTTCCAAAGGAGGATAACCCTTTATATAGGCCTAACAAATCTATCAAGTTCCACTCTCTGTCGGTGAGAAGGACGAGCCCCTCGTTGCCCCCTTGGACTTACACTAAACAGTGAAGCACTTTTTTACACTCACTGGGCACTTTATAAAAAAATCCTATTGTAGGTCCATCTTGTTGGTGTACAGTTATACTGTCATCACCAAATTGGTCATCCTCTGGTCATGAACCAAATTAGTCATCCCCTAGCCCTTCATAAATGGTCAGTTTCCGACTAGAATCCCTCTCGGCTGGATATTTTGGGGTGGTTTATACAGGAATCTAATTATCTTTAACTGCATCATATGATCAATATTCCTTCTTTCTATGAACGGTCCTTTTTTAAGAGCAGAAAAAGCAGAACATTTATTCATTCCTCTTGAACTGGGGCCCAACGAACATTGTAGCTTTATGGTATGTTTGAATCAAAGTTGTTTCAATGAGCATTTTTAAATGACTGCTCTGCTGGGAACTTAATTAGCATTGAGAAAAATAGTAACATTGTAAGGACAGTAATAAGTATTGTGTTGGTTATGTAAGCATGTAAATGATAAGTTTAATGACCAATTAATTAGCAGCCTAATGTCTGGAATATCATGTTGCTATCTTTCATGCATACAGCTCAGTTCACTTAAACCACATAATACATGAACTAATCTATGAAAGGAATTCATTTCTCCCTGTAAAGTCAATCATCAGTTCATTGAGTCTGCTTGCCCAAAGACTCTCTGCTGGTATAGAACAGACCAGGCTGACTAAATGGAAATCTGAGCTGAGAAGACAGTCTTTTCCTTATGACTGGAGTGAACTGTCGAACTAATGTTAAATATTTAATCACACACTTGCTTCTTGATATACAGTACTTTATATTTATTTGTGTATGTGTGTGTGTGTGTGTGTGTTATCTAGTGTTAGAAACCATATAAGGATAGTTGTTTCAAACTAGACACGGTTTGAGAAATGTATGCAATGGTTTAAACATGCACTTTGAATACATAGTAGGTACAAGCTTCTTCTAAAAGTCTAGCAAACGGATTATATTTAGTTTTAGAAAATCATTTAAAATTGTTTTTAAAATCACATATACACCAGTATACAAGATACAAATGTTAGACTTATAGGCACGATAATAGATTTAGCTTGGACTTTTTTTTAGCTCTTGGGTTCCCCTGTATTGTAATGCTGTATTCATGACAACTGAGGTATCTTCCAAATCTGAATCTTCTGTTGTCCACCTTTTACTCAAGCTTCGTCTGCTGCTTTATGTCTGAAAAAATTTACACCACAGTAAGCTACAGCATGATTTCGACATTTCAATATTAAAAGCAGTGCAGGACAAATGATCCACACATAATGGCTTTCATCCCCCGTGATATCATAAGTGAAAAGAATTACATTTACATTTAGATTTACATTCACGGCAATCAGCATACACTGTAATCCAGAGCAACGTACATCAGTGCTCAAGTAGTCCACATCTGTTCTTCAAACCTGAAAAGCTATACTCAAATCATCTGCTATTTAACCAAGTTACTGCCAGCTAAGTTACATACCTTAACAAACCCTGTCAAAGAAAAGTCAGAGGTTAAATCGTAAGTACGGAAAACACTGAGTAAGGGTAAGTGCTCAAAGGATTTTTTTTATTTTTATTGTTTTATTAAATATAGGGAAAAAATAAATTAGTGAGCAATAGCAAGAGACCTAGTTAGTTTGTCACCAAGGTGCTCCTTGAAGAGGTGGGTCTTCAGACAAAGCTTTAAGACAGTGAGGGACCCCACAGATCTGATCGGAAGAGGGAGTTCATTCTACCACTGGTGGGCCAAGACTGAGAAGAGTCTTGAGGCATGTCTTTCTCTTCTTTTGACCACTGGAGGTTCCAGAGGAGCAGTGCTTGATGCCCTGAGAGGATGAGAAGTGACATGCCGCTTGATCAGTGCTGATATGTATGGAGGTGAGAGTCCGTTCTTGACTTTGAATGCAAGTGTTAAGGTTTTGAACTTAAGGTGGGCAGCCACAGGGAGCCAGTGAGGGTTCCATAGTAAAGGCGTAGTCTGTGAGAATTTCTAAACATTGAAGACTAACCTCGCAGCTGCATTCTGAATCAGCTGAAGTGGCCTTGTTACCTTCAGTGGAAGTCCAGCCAGGAGATGACCAGAGACTGGACGAGTAACTGTGTAGCATTAGAGGTGAGAAAGGGCCGAATTCTTCTGATGTTGTAGAGAAGGAACCTGCATGTTCTGGAGATGTGGTCAACCTGAAGCGAAAATGACAGATCTTCATCTAGCATGACAGCAAGATTTCAAATATCAGCATGACTAATTATACTCTAAACGTTTGTTAAAATACTTAAAAATATGCTGTCAAATTCTTGTTCTATGAAAGTCGTCATGCTGATATTATGTCACACTCAGAAAATCAGGAATTCAAATTAGGAATTCAAATCAGAAGTATGTTTAAATAAAGATTTCCCAACTGAAGATCAGAAACTTCCCATTTGGTCAGGAATGCAGAATGTGTGAACATTGTTCTGACATTTAACATAACTGAATGATGTAATGCAACATCAAAGGCAGAAATGGAGGTATTGGATATATACACCATATTGAAGGTTGAAATGAATATATTGCATATATACATCAAGTCGAAGGCTAAATGGATGTATTTGACATATATACACCAAATTAACGACTGAAATGAAAATATATATTGGATATATACACCAAGTTGAGGGTTGAAATGGATGTATTGGATATATATACACCAAGCTGAAGGTAGGAATATATTTGAAATTTACACCAGGTTGAAAGTTACAATGAATGTATTATGTAACAATGAATGATATGTACACCAAGTTGAGGACTGACATGAATGTTTTGCTATATTTAACTCATCACAATTTAATGCACTTGGCCATAGCAATATAGTGACATAAGGTTTAAATTTGTAAAGTCTTGCCATATGACCACTGAGCAGCACCATGGTGTGATATTGCCAGATTGGTCTCTGATATCATCAGTAATCCTGGAGTCATAATGATGTCACAGGCTAGAGGGGCCAACGTGGAGCCGGGAGTTTAAAGATAACAGAAATCTAGTGAAAGGTTTGCCAGTTCAGGGCTTGAATATTTGCCATTTTAATAAGGCTTTGGGTGGTGGATGATTAGGAAGTGATTAGTTTCAAAAGCTGTGCCTGGAAAAAACACAAACAAACAACAAACAAAACAAATGCTCAGGCATACAATGATCTTCCTCTCTTTCTTTATTAAACTTCATGTGTGATCTCTTTCCTCTTGTGCTGATCACAGCCTATTTATCTGTGATGTCTCTCTCCTCCAACAGAGGCTTTCTGACATACATACTGTAAAACCTGTCTTTCATGTCTTTCTCCCTGCCGGCTGCTGTTTACACTGAGGGGGATCTTTATGGAGATGTAACACACTTACACAGCGCTGGTCCCGTTTTCATCCTAGGCACTTTAAAACCCACAGCCGCAAAGAAAATCCTCTCAAATAATCTTATTGGAGGGGGACCTTACTTTGCACCCCTCAAGCTGACCAGCCTCCGCTGATACCCTTGTGTTGTACACACACTCAGTGCCAGCCTACATCATGGAAAAATCCACACACAGCCAAGGAAGTTTTCTCCAGTGATATGGCAGGACAGCTGGGCTAATTGTCTCCTACTATGATTATGACAAGGCCAATCTGTCAATAAATAAGGCTGCTGGAGGGGGGATCCTAAAGCTACAATCAGTTTTTAGAGCAAAAATTGCAAAAGACTTACTAACATTATCCTTATAAATCTTTGCTTTGTAGATTGAGTCCCTGTTTAACACGATTTAATGGTGGCCAGAAAGGGCATGCCTGCAGCTAAAATCCTTTCACTTTTTTACTTGACTTTTTTCTTTTCATTTATTCTATGTGGTATTTAATCATCTTAATTAGATGACTGGACTGAACAAATGTAAATAGATCATACTGGCAAGTTTCCCACTGTATCTATGTCTCGAAACTCCACTGTTTCTAAAGCCCTTCACAGTTTCATCATTTCCATGGCAACAAAGTCCTCGGTTCAAAGGTAACTCAGAGATGTGTGTTTGGAATTTTTATCCAACTGTGATATTTTGTTCTCAGTCTGAAAAACACATCGTAAAACACATTTAACTGCACTGACAGATGTTTATTGACATCACTGACAAATACACTAAAAGAGTTATTTACACCAGTATAAGTGTCCCGAAATAGGACAATTGTGCTGTTTCATGCATAATGAATTGTTGTAATTAGTTACATAAAGATCCTCTTATGGCCTTATGTATGCATAGAGCAGCAAGTTTATTTTATAATAGGCAAGTCATTCTAGAAATCTATTTAAAAGTTTATTTGGGCTCAGTGCTAGCTCGTGGGGTTCTCTCTGGCCTCTGGTTGGGCAAAGGCAGACGTGGCCTCTGCAAGTCACACAAGCAAATGACAATATAAATGATGCTCATTACCACAACCAGAGTCACATGTCAGGGGCCTGGAGGGAAACTGCTTCCCCGTATCGGACAGAGAGCAATTCAAACCCCTGTACCGGCACGAAGCCCAGACAGGCCAAATATAAAGCTATTAATTCACACCTGGGAGAGGGAATGGTGGCCATTAATGTTGACTCACCTTCTTAGTCACACAGGGGTCAGTCTTAAATGATAAAATATGCTCCTGTCCCTGAATCACCTGCATATTTCTACCGACAGGGTAACATTGTAACAGGCCCAGACAATCAATGACTAGATTCCTGGTTAAAATAATAAGCGTGAAATTTATAAAGATGATTGGTTCATTTTGCGTTGATGACAACAACTCACAGATGTGATTAGATAATATGCACGAGCAATCGGACAGCTGCAATGAATCATGTCCCTTTTACTCGATTGTCCTGACCTGTTATTTTTGGCTTACAGGAACTTTTCACCAGAGTTTTATGCAGACTTTTATTCATTTAGTTTGTTCGAGCTGTATGTCTCTTTGTATAATGTTATAAAAAACTCCATAAAAGAGTGGACAAAATTCAAACATTTAAGTGGCAGCGAGCACCGTATTTAGCAATTCTGTACCGCAATATACAAAATGGCCAGAAACAAGATTAAAATATACATTTGAGATTACATATGTGTTATGATTTAGACATGCAGTTTGCACAGTGCTAATTTTACCTTTTAGCTTTTAGCCTTTAGCTATATTAGCTGCACTGTAAAACTAAAGAAGCAAACTTGAGACACAAAATGTCTAGATTTTCCATCAAATTATCATTTTAAATATTCTTTATTGAGTACCCCAGCTGCTGATTATATAAAATGAGCAGCCCACCCAGGCTAAGATCATAGAGCTGAAGGGTCCAGGGGACACTGATAGATTCCACATGGGTCCCTGTTCTGTTCTCCTGAGCGACTGTGGGAGTGTTATGAAGTCTCCTCTAACGTGATCTCTAAAAAGAGTTCTCAAGAGTGTCACAGCTAATTTGAGCTGTCAAGTTCTTGCTCTCCTCATAAGAATGAGTCACAAAATAACCTGGGTGAGTGATGCAAATTCTCCTCGACCCTCAGCGTGATTACATGATCATAGCTAGAGAGATCGATCTCATTCTCTCATTTTCCTGTGCTCTTGTGTCACCAAAATGATACTTTTCTTCCTTTTTGCATGAATTCACTTTCTACCAAGAACAAGGGAAAAAGCAGATATGCTTATTTAGATATGCTTAATTTACCATGTTCTGCAATTTCAGTGTGCTGGCTGCCTACAAACTGAGATTTTGCTTCCATTCAAACTTCCAACTGTAAATTAACAGAATGTTCAACTATTATTATTAATAACCATTGTCACTTATAAAATAATTCAATATAAAATTAAAATAATAAGTTGTACAATATCAATTTAAATATAATAAACTAGAAACCAAAAGGTAGTTCTATATTTGCCATTCAAACCTCCAAGTTAACAAAAGGTTCAACAGATTAATACTCACAAGCATTTATAACTTATAAAATAATAATAAGTTCGATAAGAATTTATAACAATAGGTTTTACAATATACAATTAAATATGATAAAATAGATGTCAATATATTTTCTCCATTCAAACTTCCAACTTTAAGTTAGCTGTCATGCCGGGTCAGGTGAAAGGACACACAAGTTGAACAGAAGTGCCAACAGAAAGGTGTAAGGTTCTTTACATTTTCCTGTGCCCCGGGCTGGAGCACACACACACACACACTCTAACTCATACTTAGAAGACTAGTCCCGATCCCAGAGGACCTTCTCTCCGGCAGACTTTTGCAAAGGAAGCAGCCCTTCCACTCTTCTAGCTGCCCACTGCCTTCAGTGGCTAAAGTTTCTTGCTCCACGGTCTGTGGAGGTCATGTGACGTTAGATGAATCTCTAATGTCCCGCCTGCAAACACACAGGAGGGGAAACACACACAAGCACCAATTTAGTTCACAGTCCACACAAGTTCCTTGAAAGATCCCCACTGCCACTGGAGAAGTCTAAGGCGCTGTAGCCCATTCAAAGAGCACCTCCGGGAGATTCAATGGATCAGCTGGGTATAAATATACACACACATGCAAACAGCCAATCACACGACACGGAACATTAACTCAAATTCTGAACTACAGACGAGAGAGGTGGACTTGTTGTTAGGTGCCTAGCAAACCCCCCTGATGAGCTGACGTATCTCCTACTTACATCCGGATTGCCTAGTGCTCCCAACAACCATACACACAACAACCCATGATCTCTTACACATGCCCAGGGAGTGTCCCCTAATACTAATCCGTTGTGGGTGTGGCTGAGATATACCAGATGTGACATTAACAGAATGTTCAAAAGATTATTACTAACCATCATTTATAACCTAAATAATTCAAAAAAACAATTAAACAAGTTTAATATAAATTTATAAGAATATGTTCTACAATCTAAATTAGAAAATCATAAACTCATAAACTAAATACCAAAAGGTATTTTGATATGTGTTTTATTATTTCAAGCTGGGAAAAAAGTTAAGTCGATGATTTTTTTTAGGAAAAATTTTTGGTCAAGTTACTGGCATTGTGATTTGGTCACTATTTGAAATACAACATGTTCTGTATATATATTTATTTAATATTTTTATTATATATTTATTAACTTTGCTTTTCTTGGTGCTATACAGCTTTTGCAGTGATTTAAGAAGAATTTATATATACTGCTCAGTTCATCATCTAAAATTTCTATCTAAAAGCTTTTGCTACTCATTTTAATACTAATGGTTTGAATCGTGTGAAATCGCTGGTTTGCAAAATAGGATTCTATAGTTACATTATTCTACTATTCTATTGTTCTTACTTTTTACTACAACAAAATTGTTTTCTACTGATGCAAATATTGATCCCAAATTTTGAACAGTTATTTCAAACCTTTTAACATCAGTTTGCCATATTGATATAGTGACATAGTGCATTTATTGTATTTATTCAAATGAAGAATAAATACATTGCTGAATTTGCTGAAAATGTTCAGACAACAGCAATGGATGCCATCTGTCCCTGTGTCCCTCTCACAAAGTAATTAACTGTCATTATAACTCCTCCATTGCATTCCCTACAGCAGGGGTTAAATGTGGATGCATGTGTAGCCTTGTTGTCGGGCGTGGACAAATCTCTTTGAAAATCACACAAACTAATTCTCTTCCTCTGGGAAAAATGAGAAAAAACATCACGTCTTGTCAAATCTGCTTCCCATAAAATATGCTGTTTGTTGTTGTATTTAGATATAGATACATGTATGTGTACACATGTTCTTTTGTAGCAGATACAGTGTCCTGACTGTTTGGATCTATGGAGTTTCAGTATACACTCCAAAAAGAAATATAGGGTTTTATTAAAAACTTTATTTAAAGAGATGTAACTAGACTGTCTTAAATTTTCATGTTAATTGAACTTCAATTAAGTTCATGGAATATCAGATACTGATTTTTCTTTGAGTGTGTCAATATTTTACAAAATTTTACACTTATGACCCATTCCAGAATTGCAAGTACATTTCGAGTATAGTAAGAAGACAAAAATTTGTCCTTTTTTCCAATAAACTTTCATTATTTTCATAGAAGACAATTTAATTTGATACATTTAGTATTTCCTGATCTGAAACATTTAAAATCTTTATTCAGAAAAACAATGTACCAACAGAGAAATTGGTCAACCCTGGTAAATACATACCGTCAACAAATTCAGTATAAATTAAAACCCTGTCTTTCTCAGTAGAACTTTTGTCTCGACATCTTTTCATTTAGTTTTACATCTAACAAGATAGAGACTTTTGTTTCAGTGTAACTGAATGGCTTCCGAGTTGGTATTGTTTTCTCTTAAATAAATTAAATGCTTTGAAATTTCATGTATGAAAGAAGGTTGGATGTGACACAATAATAAAACACATCTAATGATCATTTTTTAAGCTAAACCTTAAAAAATGGAGTTGATTTTATTGGTAAGCGAGTTCACATGAATAACAGAGTTTTCTGCCTGAATCAAAAACCTAAAAAGACAAAACAATGGTTTATTTCTACATGATGTCTTGTCACTGAAGATACCTCAATGTATACAAAGATACCAGAAGAAGCAAGTTAGACCCACTAGGTGCATGCATGTGATTTTTCCATGCATCTCATTAACCTTGACACTGGTTCTAGGATAATTGATAATATATTTCTGCATTTTTGAATGAGGGCATGCAGACATGACAGTCTCTCGGTGTTTGAGGTACTTTCGGACAACGCTTGTTTTTGGTTGTCTTTGTTGCAAATTCTTTGATTTCTCTGGATAAGTTCTCCATTTTTCTTTTACTTCATCCTGACCTTGGTCTAATATGACAAAAATGATAATAATAATTTAAATTTGAATTTAAAATAGCCTATTTCAATTTAAATTCCTACACCTAGAGCAGAAACTTCATTAACATGGAACATAAATGCAGCATTTACCCTAAAATGTAGAAGAAATGTAAAATTTAAATCCATAATAAATGTAAAACGATGCAAAATGCTTAAATGTATTTGGAACAATTGACTCTGTTACTTGTCATGAATTCTGTCGCAGTTAAACTGTTTAAACAATTAACAGAACTGACAAACACAAATTTGACATTTTCCAGCATTTTGCCCCTAAACTCTATGTGCCAAACTTAAATCAGATATCACATAGCTGCTAAAAAAATGAATTTTATAGATTTATCTTATTATTGTTTCACCGCAATATCATAATAACAGAGTTGACAAATAATGAATCTACTGTTGGTGGACCCATTTTGTACAAAATAATAAGAGAAGAAGCATGACACACCTCACCACCTTCCAGATGTTTATCACCAGAAAAAATGACATGGGTGGGTGTGGGTCACATGTGTTTTATTAGAACTCTTTGCAGATTCTTGGTTGTGTTTTATAACAGAGGTAACGAAGTTGATCAGAACATCGGGACAGACACAAAATATATTCTTTTAATATTGAAATACTACACAGACATACCATAATATACAGAAATACTATACATACATATATGGTTTACTGTCCAGAAAATAGTCAAAATGTGTGGAGTGGGAGTCGCTTAGTTAATATCTTTAGCCTAAAATATACTTTGAGCATTTTCATTATTGCAATTTTAATATGATAAGTATTATTGGTCAAAAATGATTCAGTAAAGATTTTTGTTGGGAGAAATTATTAAAATGTTACTATAGGAACTGCCCCCAGTTCTAGAATGACCATCATATTAAAGGTCCCATAAAACTGAAAATCAGAATTACAGCTGAGGTCGTTTTCAGATATCATTCCTTGTATCCATTTCTTAAAGGCAAAGTAACAAAAACAACTTTTCAATGAGATTAAGAAAGGCTGGAAAATTTTGATGTAAAAATGAAACATTTTTGGTACATAAAAACACCTAAAATACTAAGTGACCTCAGGATAAAAAAAAAATTTGAACCCAAACAAAGAATGCGGGTCCTTTAGATTTTCCAAGTTCTTACATCTTACTTTCTTTTTACAATGTCTCTCATCAAACAGACACTGAACACATACTGTATGTTGCTTAAAAAGCTTAGTGTTGCTAATGGTGAGGCGGACTTTGCTTGGTCCTGTCAAACCCTTTCAAAGCCGAATGCCACAGCAGAGAGTCCAGGTCAGCGGAGCCAAGTCCTCACACGTAATGTTCTGACCAGCACTTCTGATGGATTTTCCAGTGACAGCCTAAATCACAAAGTTTAATTTTACAGCCCTTGCATCGGTGTAAAGAAGCTGCAAGCCCCTGTGGTACTGTGTGAAGTTCAATTTTAGCTCTGCACATAAGCTGAGCCACATAGACGCATCAGACAGACACCCTTTCCTGCTGTATATAGGTCATTTAGCAAGGACGCTAATCAGAATGGCACAGCTGTGGGAAACTCCATAATGTACATTCTATTAGTGTGTAATGCTATTCACAGAAGACTGCTCTATATAATTTCTAATTTACAAGGTAAGACCAGAATGCGAAATACTGATGACTTCTACATAAATAGAACAGTTTCATCTGTAGTTTCAGAACAATTATGGTTGACATGGGTCTTAATCAGGACCCAAACTTGTTAATATAGATTCTAATACAAAAAGCTAGAAGCAGTAGATCAGGGGCTACAGGTTCTTATTCCTAACAAGCAGGAGAACACAATTAACAATTCCTCTTGTTAAATCAGTCAGTCTCAGTCTTCACACGGCTGGATGTAGGAGTCACCTTGCTTGGTTGAAATGAAAACCTGCAACCTCTGGCACTTTGCAGATATGTTTGCACAGCACCTAACTAAATTATTCTACATATTTTCTGCAGTAGTTAATGAGCACATCATTTGTAGTTGTATGCTATGTGACTAGTAATTTGGACTATTATTAGTTTCGGAAAGTGGCTGAAAAAACAGTAGAAAGCTCACAAAAGAAAGCTCCTCAAATAGGCTATTTGGAGTGATACCACTAGTGCTTTGAGGAACCTTTGAATTGACGATTTATGAAACCATCTCAGAACTCCCTAACAAACATTTTGGAACATTTATTTTAGCCTCATTTCATGGAAGTCTATGCAGTATTCTTTCTTATATCCTCAATAACATTGGTAGAATACATGGAATGTGTACAATTCACAAAATTATGAAACAGTTGTTGTACAATTGTATAATAATTTAAATAATCAAAAATTGTATCATAAATTGCATTAATCAGTCGATTTCCATTTAGTTGCTGGAATGGCCACTAGGGGGCATGCAAAAAGAAGCTGCAATCAATGTGAATTTATAATACGTGTTCTAATACATATTTCGTTGTGAAGCATAATTATTATTTGTGTGCTAGCTGAGCTCCACTCAAAATACTGTTATTCCCCACCCATTGATGCACGATGACATAATTAAAACTTTGTGCTGGTCCTATCCGTCCTTTGCCAGGGGATCCAGGACAGCATAATTGACCTCACTCTGTTTGGGTGGGCAGTAAGGCCCTGTTAGAAAATTGTCTTTTTTCCCTCATCACTCAGCTCAATAATAGCCAGCGCAGGTGTCTGTTAACTGATGTAACAGAATTTAAAGTTAGCGCTCTCCTCCATGCGTGTTGAGCTGTCTAGTGATGTTGTATTAGGGGCAGATGGAAAAGATGCAGTGCTTCTTCACACAATATGTAGGACACTGGGAAGAGAGAAAAAATTAGACTTCAGTCAAAGATCAGAGAAAAACAGCATTTTTGTCTTTTAATTGATGTGATATTACAAAGCGACCAGATCAAATTATCTTTTTTTCAGGCATATTCTAAGAGCCTGTGCTATGAAGTTAGAATGACCACTGTAATAAATTCTACACTCCTTAAATGTTCTATTCATGTTTCCATGGATACAATCAATGGTCTGATGTGCAGATCCTTACACAACTCCTGAGCTCAGTTAGATATGGTCTTCCCTCTCTCGCTGTCTATTCACTCATTCCTTCTGCCGTGCTCTATTTTTATAGCAGATGATGAGGGGGTGAATAGTGAAAGCCCCTCTGACACAGTCTGCAAGTAGTTACCCAGCTTCCCCAGTGGTGCAGCTAGCCTACTTTATCTAATACAGGTCAATACTGTACAGCTCCCTCACAAGCAAGGCAGTGTGAAGGAGCTGTATACATACACACACACACACTCACACACACACACACACACACACACACACACATTGAGAATAACCTATAGTAGATAACACCTTGAAGGACTTTTATTAGAAGGACAGGCCAGACTATGACTTTTATTCAACAGCAGAACTTGACAGGTAGACCAAGTAAAATGCTGTATAATCACAAATGGGGTGTCCACTCCCTACATTTAGCACTCAGGTCACACGTGTTTTGGGAGAACTACAGACAGAGGAGCTTCTTAAGACTTTCTACACTCTTTTGCAGATGAGCGTTACTATGTATCCCATTTCTTATACATCAGGTTTCTCTGTACGTTTCAAATGTGTAGCTTTTAGTAGGTGTAGACCCTTTGAAAATACTGTGGCAAATATCACAGTGTCATGTTTTTAAGCTGTGTAAATCCTGAATCAATCCACACTTAAGCAGATGAACGCCTCATGATCTGCCAAGAGAGCTCACCTCTGACATCACTGGCAGGAGGCTTCACATGAGTGTAAAAGTGACAATACACAAATTCCCAAATTCACAGTGGCACAGTGGTGACTAAGCCTCAGGACAGCTGCTTTGCTCTTGGCACAGACTCCTGCAGTGCACAGCCAGAGACCTGTGCACTATGAACTGCTGTTACTGAGCAGGCTCGATTTCCAGCTCACTCTAATATTCATAGTTGTGTGCATTTAAATGTCAATCAAGAATCAACTTGCAGGCTCCCTTTTGGTACTGCAACTAGACTGAAGCCACTTATATATGTACATATGAAATATGTGCATATTTCAATCAGCTGTAACATTCAAACCACCTTCCCAATTTTGTGCCCCCTTAAAACCAGCAAAACACCTCTGAACCATTGAGGTATGAACTCCACAAAATCTCTGAAAGTGTACTTTGTTATTTGGCACCAATACATTAGCGGCAGGTCCTTTCAGTTCTATAAGGTGGGAAAAGAAGTGGCTTGGACTAGCCTATCCCACAGATACTCAATTTGATTGAGATCTGGTGAATGTAGAGGCAATGTCTACAATGTGATCTCTTTGTCATGTTCCTCAAGTCATTCCTGATCCATCTTTGCAGTGTGGCAGAGCACATTATTCTGCTGAAAGAGGCCTCTGCAATTACAGAAAATCATTGACATAAAGGCGTGTACTTCTTTTGTTTAGGTCAGTGGTACATGTCACAGTAACATTCATATGAGTGCCGGGACCTAAGGTTTCCCACCAGTATCATACTGGATTGCTTTTTTTTCCATAGTCCACCCTTGTGCCATTTCTTCCCAAGATGAGTGATGCACACACACCACACCATCCTCATAATGTAACAGAAATTGTAATTCATCAGAAATTACATTGCTCTGTGTTTCAGTTCTGATGCTCATATGCCCATAATAGGCACCTTTGTAGTGTCTTTAAAACTATTGGATCTTAAAATATGTATTGTCCATTTAATGATACATATTTATGGTTGTACCTTGGAGGCGCATGTATGTAGGTACCTTTTGTAAAGTATTCGAACACATTTGTTTTTCAAGGTTAGGCCCCTAACTTCCAGTGAAGGGCAATCATAATGCTTCAGCATACCACAACATTTTGGATAGCGCCATGCATCCAAAGTCCAAAGTTTGGGGACCCAGTGAACAAAGCAAGGTCCATAAAGACATGGTTGAGTGAGTTCAGCGTGGAAGAACTTGACTGACCCACACAGAGCCCTGACTTCAACTTCATGCAACACCTTTAGGATGAACTGGAAAAGAGATTGTGAGTCAGACCTTCTCATCGAGCATCAGCGCCTGACCGCAAAAATGCTCTACAGAATGAATGGGCACAAATTCCCACAGAAACACTCCATAATCTTGTGGAAAGCCTTTGAATTTGAATGAAATGTCATTTAAGTCCCTGTTTAGAATTTGTTTGTGTAATTATGTGAGTGAATTTAATAAATATGGAAAAATACCAAATCTTGTGGAAAGCCTTCCAAGAAGAGTAGAAGTTGTTATAGCTGCAAAGGGGGCACCAACTCCATATTTAAGTCTATGTATTTAGACTATGTATTTAGGCTTTAAATTTGCGACGAGCCTTAATGTTCTTTTTGCTCAGCTGTGTTTTCGTCTTGGCACTCTGCCATGCAGGCCATTTTTGCCAGTCTCTTTCTTATGGTAGAGTCATGAACACTGACCTTAACTTAGGCAAGTGAGGCCTGAAGTTCTTTGGATGTTGTTGTGGGGTCTTTCGTGAACTCTTGGATGAGTTGTCGTTGGCTCTTGAGGTAATTTTGGTCAGCCGGCCACTCCTGGGAAGGTTCACCACTGTTCCATGTTTTCGTTTGTGGATAATGGCTCAAACTGTTTGCTGGAGTCCCAAAGATTAGGAAATGGCTTTATAACCTTTTATAGACCGATAGATCTCAATTACTTTCTTTCTCATACTTTCCTTCTCATCCTGAATTTCATTGGATCTCGGCACGATGTCTAGCTCTTGAGGATCTCTTGGTCTACTTCTTTTATTTAAGTCATTTCTTGATTGAGAACAGGTGTGGCAGTAATCAGGCCTGGGTGTGGCTAGAAATATTGAACTCAGGTGTGATGAACCACTGTTAAGTCATGTTTTAACAGAGGGGCAATCACTTTGTCACATAGGGCCACATAGGTTTGGATTTTTTTTCTCCATTAATTATAAAATCCTTTACTTAAAAATGCATTTTGTGTTTACTTGTGTTACTTGTGTACTTTGACTAATATTTAAATTTGTTTGATGATCTGACATATTTAAGTGTGACAAACATGGAAAAAAAGGAGAAATCAGGAAGGGGGGAACACTTTTTCACACCACTGTATTTCAAGTATTCATCCTGGGTTGAACACATCATATTATTGTAGAAATGACCATTAACATTGTAGAAAATTGGTTGCAATTGACCAAAGCATCACCATTTTGAGATATATCTAATTGTACCATGAATTCTATGCTAGTCTTAAGATGTATAAACATGCAATATCTACCACAAATTGTGATAAAGTCTATAATAACATTCTTCTCCTCTAAGGCAGCTAATTCTGTTACAGCTTTCCTCTCCAAAACTCCAGCAGAGTGTTCACTTACCTGGCACTGCCCTGACAGCTCCCCTCCAAATATCCCATCAACAGCACCAGATGTTTCCATACACAGTGCCATCCAATCAGAGGGTGAGTTTTTTTCCCTCCACAACTTGATCCACCAGGTGGCATTGGCAGATTTGAATAAATGTGTGCGTGCGTGTGTCTGTATGTGTCTGTGTGAATATGAATGTTTGTGTGCAATTACATAACCACCCCCATTCTCTCAAACAGGTCATTTTGTGTACCAAAAAAAAAAGTCATTTATATCACAACAAAGTCTAATTATTCAGTTAATCTGTAGATCACAGAGCTTATTTGTTAATTTGATTCTGGTAGCGTGATTGCAAAGGAGGAATTAGAAGGCTTTTTCAGATGCGCACTAGATCCCACTCCTCCCGCGCATCGTGCCCAAATGCAGAGAAAGAGAGAGAGAGACAGATATATCTCCTCCCACCCGTGCATGTATGACCCCGCACATCTTAAAGCGGCGAGTCAGCCCCCACACACTCGCACACATGAACAGTTTTAACATCCACGGGTCAGAGTCTCTCCCAATAACACACACATTCTGCCGTATGAGGGAGTCATGGCACTCATCACAAAATGGATGCAAGGTTGGACTGGGAGCATGGAGATCAAAGAGAGAATGAAAGGGGTCCACACTTGCAAAAATGCAGCTGTATGTAGGCAGGAAAACAGAAAAAGAGGAGTGAAGACGAGAGTGAAAAGAGAGAGAATGAGAAATAATAAGAAAAAAGATAGGTAATGCCTGTTGCGCCAGACTATAGATGCATAGCAGGCCTTTACCTGCAGTACTGCACGCACAAGGGTCCTTTGAAGCCATGTCATAGCAGAACCACCTTTGAGTCCCTAAAAAACGTTTCAGTAGATTATTATAACAGGGGGTAGCTGGTGGCCTGGTGGGTCGGGATCTGCCCCTGCAATCGGAAGGCCATGGGTTCGAATCCCAGGACTGGCAGTGGCACCACTGTGGTACCATTGAGCGGCTCCCTGGGTGCTGCATTCCTGGCTGCCCACTGCTTCACCTTGGTGAAAGGATTAACTGCAGAGAACAATTTTGTGCTGCTCACACTGTGTGCTGTTGTGTGGTTCACTTATGAAAAATTGACACTTTATACTTTAAAGGAATATGCATTTTTCAGCATACTCTTTATCTGACACATCCATAGGGTAAGGCTGCATATCACAGAGTAGGCTTATTAATGCTTTCTTCTACAGTCCCCTAAGTTCTAAGAATTACGTAATTATGAGATGCACACTCCACAGTACTAGGTATTTTGTGGTTACCGTGGCGATAAGTGCCAGGCCAGATAAACAAAATTCACAACTTCTAGCTATTTACTGATCAAATAGTGAATGAGCTCCAAAGTACTATGTATTTCATTGGGATAACATGGAAGTAACTAGACAGACAGTCTGACTAAATTAAACCCAAGAGATTCTACATATTTAGAATATAGTAAAATATCTCAAGTGGGAATTTATTAGGAGTAACAACATGATAAGTACAGACAAACTTACTCACACGTACATTTATACTGGTCTATATTGATCTACTTATCATGAAATCTTCAAACAGTGTTCCGGACAGCTGCTGTGTTAAAAATGTTTTCGTGACAAGAGTCTTTTAAAGGACCTAGAAATGAAACTGAATCTAGACTGTAAAGCAAAGGAGCAAAGAAATTGTTCTTTTTATTGTTTTACCAGGTTCAGATTTTTCTGATAATGTTCCTGGTTAAACACAAAATATTGCACATCACACTGCCAAGCATAAAACACTGTAAAAGTACCCAAACCCAGACTTTTCATTATGTCACAATTCATAAAGTTTTTACACATTACTAATTAATTACATGAGAAACAATCCAAACTGACTGAACAATTTTTAACATGTAGAAAAAGAAGGCCCAGAAGAGAACCTGATGGTGGTTCAGGTCCCAGAGCCCCTCTGCCTTTCATGATTGAGTGTTTTTTTGCTAACACACAGACTTTAATCCAGAAATAGCTTGTTAATTGGCTGATCTGTCAAATCAGGTGTGCTGGGAGCAAGGAAAACGCACCAAAATCTGCAGAGCAGGGGAGCTCCAGAACCAGTGCCTGGAACTGCTGTTCTACAACATCAGCCAAAGAACCCTTTTGGCAACGTTATTTATTTAAGAGTGTACAGAGCTCGCATAGAAGTTTGGCTGAGATTGTGTTGCGAATTCGAGTGGGTTACCAAATGATGGAATTAAAACGAGAAACTGCAAATGACTGTGAATTGTTATTAGCACATTTCCCTGTTTACACTGCTTGTGAATGGCATGGTCACTTCATGCTGTGCTGAGCTGGCAGGGCCCTCTGCTGAAAGACTCAACTTTGGAGGAGAAAATGCCAGCAGCATCTCAAAGTCTATAAAGGCAGTGTGGATAAAAATCTATTGCATCAGGTGGCTCACACTCTCTTTCCTAGCACCTCACACTAACACTCTTACATACACTCGCAATGAAAGAGCAAGAAATCTATAAAATGTCTTTCCAGGCAGATCCTAAAGCAGACTTAGAGGGTAAAGACAGCGCCAAATACGGGATTCACAAAACGTTTTTCATACGCTTTCAGCTCAAATATTCAATTAGCCCCTCCGCTTTGTGCATGACTTCTAGTGAAAGCTTTATGGAGGTTTTCCTCATAATGGCTCATAATGGTGGACTTACTAAGAGAGTCTTTGAAATGTGAGGCACACAAGTCAAATCTTTGCTTTTATTACTGCATGTAGAAGTTTATTTATTCGCAGCATGTGGATAACACACTTTCATTGTTTATGACTGTTAGAAAAAGTTCAAAGGGCCTTTTCTTCATATTTTAGTGACGTGATACATTGATTAAAGGGTTAGTGTCCTACACTTTACTTGTATTTTTCCCTATCCTCTGGTCCACTTTATACATCATAAATAATCATGAATCCTTTTCTGACCATTTTCCAGCCTCTTTTTGTCTTTTAGAATTAAACACGCTGTCTGTTATTGTTTTCTTTAAGTCTGACATACGTAAATGGTCCCAGTTCTGACTGTTTTTTTTTTCATATTGTGCCTAATACAGAGAGACAGTCCAGGCTGACTCCCTTCTTATCACTTCATATCAATGAGCAGAGCTGGACTGCTGTAGGGAAAAGATGCAAATATGTAAATGAATTGGTTTTTGTGACATCACAAAAACATTACATTCAAAACGGGCTATTTTGCAGCTTAATTTCTATAAGTGGTCCATACTAACTGTATGGAAGGAAACGAATACCAAATGAATTCATTCAGACCTTATTTCAGAGTGCACACATTTATGTTGTATGTGTTTGAGCCCATGTAGTGTCATGGCAGGGTGAAAGAAACAGTGCTACTACTTTCTCAGAGATCTCAGTAATAGAGTGGATGTGACAAGATCTAAAATAAAGAATATGTCATTTTATTGATCTATTTTATGTTATTTATACCAAAAACTACATTGATCAGATTTTGAAGAGCAGGAGTTGTAAAATGTACATAAGAAACATATTCTCTATCTTTCTTTGTGTAGTTTTTGTTTACCATGAGTCATTCAGTAAAAGTCTGACAACTGTAAATTTTAGTATTTAGTATTTAGTATTGAGAAAATCAGAATTTCTTGTAACAGAATGTCATTATATGAAAATGCTGTTGTCAACAATTTGACACGAGTTCACCAACAATAGTCCTTTCAGTTTAGTCAAATCTGTTAATGTATGTCTTGTGCATATGTGCATTGACTCAAAAAGCCTGACCTCAATCTATACAAAGCAAAGTATCTCTTGATAAGAAAATCAGTGCATGCTCTCCTCTAAAACCCTTATTAACTAATTGTTTCCAAGCTAAAGCGTTAGTTTGACCCTGCTATTGTGTATATCTGGATTGTTGAATTGGACATTGATTTCCCCCATCATTATCTCTGTATATGCGTTCCACTCTATTGTCAGTGGGGATAAAATCACACTTGCTGTCCCTGCAGTTATTATATCATGTTTGTCTGGTGAAATTACTTATGCTGCTGGTATCACTTAGTTGAACAGCTCATGATTCTACATTACTGTACACGCTACTGGCCCATAATCCTTTACTATGTAAGTGTCCTCAGGTAAACGCACCATCTGCCACTTTTTCTTTACCTATACTACTATGCATTCCACATTTGGTGTAGAGTAGGTGGATTGGTAGACGTTATTCAATCTTGGTTTATTTCATGAGAACCTGTCACAGATGTTGCATGTTCTGAATTCATTACTTTTGATGGGACGTCTACAATATTCATTACTTTTGATGGGAGACCTATACAAACAGCAGGGCTAAGTAGATCAGCCATGCCAGGATCTCTTTTTTTTCAATCCAAAATCACAGTTTTACTGTTATCACTGTTTTGCGAGAGCATGCGACTCAAGCTTAACACAATTCAATTTGGAGAGTGAATTAGAGAAATATTTTTGTGTATGTGACCCAAAAATAGCCCATTCAAAACCATAGCTAATGCTTGTTAACAGGGAATAATTATGAAAACTGACTTCAAGTGGATTAATTCTAGACATGCTAACGAGCACTTGAAAGAGAGAATGAGTGCATGTGAGAGACAGAGAAGGAGGGAGGTGTGAAAAGAGGGAGCGGAATTTTTGGTGGAGCTCTTTGAGGATGTTTTGCACGAGACATGTTTTCTTAATCGGTTTGAACTCTAAGCTCTCCGTGCAGCGAGTTGTCAGCTCCTGTCAGTGAGAGAGCACGAGGAAAATACTGGTCAGGTGAAGAGCGTCCCAACCAAAGTCCAAGTGGAAAACAGGGAAACAGGGTTTAATCACTCAAAGAAAGATACACAGTACCTGTACCACTGAAAAGTCAAATAGCATAATAACACATATTAACCCTTTAATGGCAAAACTGGGTACTTCTGCCCTTAATTCTGCCTTTCACCTTTAATAGTGTGACCCTTACTTTCACTGCTGTAGTCACATTTATTTTGTTATGTAAAGAATTATGTCAAAAATTATCATAATGATGGAATATTATAATTTTTTGGCAAGCAAACAGTGACTGTTACTATGCTGCACACTTCAGAAGAAACACAAATAGGATTTTTTTTCTGCATGAGTGTGCCTGCATGAGTGTACTCAAAAACTTTGCAGTGTATCCAACAATAAAGGCAGCACAATGCTTCAATAAAGCATGTGCTGCAGTCCAACTCCCTACTACTAGTAGTTTTACCCCTACTACTCTGGTAAGAGGTGAGGACAAAGTCTTTGAATGCATGATGAGAGGTTAAGTAACAAGCTTGCAGCCACCACTGAGCAAATATCTAGTTTTATTTTTATTTGAAAATTACTAGTAGTAGCAAAATGGATTCTTTCAACCAAAGGTTTCTCTATCTAGTAGCAAGACTAGGATAAAGCCAGCCTCTCTGCTACAGACCCATCGCTACAGGCCCTTGCCAAAACCTGCCCTGGCCTGGCTGAACAATCTGTCGCCACAGCTGAATTCCCTAATGTTCCATCAATTCACACGACCGATCGCCCTTCAAATGCCCTCCACTGTCCCAGCTATGTTTTTCTTTATCTGATTGCACCCTCCTATATGTGGCTTTTTGGCGTGAAAATTTAACCACTACATGCAATTTTGTGAACTCCCAAGAATACATTCAAGAAAAACATTGGCTGCACTTGAAATTACTACTGTGTACTACAAACCGCCCCAGTAAATATGTTATGCTGCATACTGCTCAGTAGTATACAGCAGTATTCAGTATCTGACACAAGAAATGTTCCTTATTCCAGGGCAGGGTGATACTAGACTGCCTGCATCAATGGCTGAGGCAGTCAGATCTTAAGACCCACCTCATTTTCACTAGCCCTCCGAGGACTCCTTAGCAACTGTCGCTAACCATTTTCAGCTCTTCAGCAGCATGCATGGATATATTTTGTTTTAAAAAATGAGCAGGTGTAACTTTTAAAAGGCACCCAATAGCTGTTTTCTACTGTTTCCAAAGCCAAAAATAAACTTGGGTTTCAGCTTTAGATTTGTCCATGTGGTAAATGTGTGTAGTTTCTAAAGACAGTAGTTTCTTGCATTTGCTAGAAGATGAACTGAATAAGAAGCAGGTGACTCCACACTAAAAAAGACCATGATGTATTTTGGAATCCAGTATTACATGAAGTTCCCTCTGGCATCATACTGGATCATTTCGCCAGAGTAGTACATCATTCAGGCAGGCATACCTGCCTTACTGAAAACAAATCATGTTGACCAGGCTATTTTGAACACAGCTATGTAAATTAACAAACCTACATGAACCATAACATTAAATCCACTTACATGTGAGGTGAATACCCTTGATTATCTTATTACAATGGCACTTTTCAAGGGGTGGAATATATTAGGCATCAGTTCTTGAAGCTGATGTGCCAGAATCAATATAAATTGACAATCATAAGGATCTGAACGACTAAAGGACTAAAGGGCCAAGAGCTAAATTGGGATGTCTAGATGGCTGGGTCATAATACCACAAAAATGGCAGGAGTGTTCCAGGAGTATCTACCTAATGTGGTTCAAGGAATCAGAATCAGAATCAGAAAACTTTATTTATCCTAGAAGAAATTGTTGAAGGATAACTCATGAGAAGTGAAGGCAAACCTGTCTGATCTGACCTCACTGAAGAGCTACTGTAGCACAAAATGCTAAAAAGGTAATGATAGAAATGTGTCAAAACACAGTGCATCACAGTTTGCTGTGTGTGGGGCTGGATAGCTGCAGACCAGTCAGAGTGCCCATGCTGACCCCCGTTCACCATCAAAAGTACAAACATTGGGCATGTGAGCAATGGAAGAAGGCAACATGATCAGATTCATCACATTTTCTTTTACATCAAGTGGACAGCAAGGTGTGTGCATCTGTGAGCAATGATCTGTTGGGAAAATTGGGAGTTCTCCTGGAGTTCTCAGGAGTTTTACTTTAACTTGTATCACTTGTTCTACCACAGCAAAACAATTCCCTAATGGCAGCGGCCTCTTTCATCAGGCTAATGCATCCTTCCCCACATAAAAATTCTTCAGGAATGGTTTGAGGAACATGACAAAGACTTCCATGTGTTGACTTTGCCTTCAAAATTTCCAGATATCGGTCTAACAAGCATCCATGAAATGTGCTGAAAAAACTAGTCCAATCTATGGAGGCCCTACCTTTACAAGACTTGCTAACTTACAAGACTTGCCAATGTCCTGGTGCCAGATAGCACACCTTCAGAGATCTTGTGGAGTCAGAACTGTTTTAGTGGTGCTGGGGGTAGCAGGTGGTTTTAATGTTCTGGCTAATCTGTGTACACTGTGTCTAATTTTAACTGCTATATTGGATCTTCATATTTATATTTATATTTATATTTATGCTTTAACCTTGCCATGTGATTATTCGGAGAAAAGATCAGGCAGAATCGATATACACAATTAACTGAGCTGTTATCAAAGTCTGAGAAATGTGAAATAAACCATAAAAAATGGATTTAAATAAGAAACATTTAATAATATGCTGTCGGAAGATTAATTGCCATCGAGAGCGAGGACTGCTCAATCTCCCTCACGCTCGGACACAGATGAGGGAGGGAAATTTTCTTTTTCACCTTGGCCTATTAAATGACTCGATGTAGACAAGGATTAAATCAAAGTGGTTTGTCCTCAGGGCGAGAGTGAAAGAGAAAAATACGTGTCTTTTAAGTCAATGTGTCTCACAGGCGTATTCTTCTCTGGCACTTTGACTGATACTACACAAACGCCGTTCAGTGATACAACCCAAAGACTTTTATGAAACTCTGAAGGCCATTTGTTAATTGAGCTTTGCCTAATTTGCTCAAAGTGGAAATACGGACATGGACTGTTTGCGTGGTCTGGAATATATTTGCCACAGAAGAACTCCCCTAAAGAATGTTTTAATGAACAGTTCTGTAAAAAAAAAAAGAAAAACATTCTTGTAAGACGATGAGAGAGTGTGAGAGTGAAGGGTCATGTTGTTAAAACTTAAACAATTTCAACATTATATAAAAGTCCCACTAATTAAACGGTTTTCTCAGAACCATACATCTAAGCTGAGAACCGTTTAGAGACCTGTATTTTTAAGATTCTTCAACAATTCTTTTCTGAAGTGTTCACAGAGGCCAGAACTGTCTTTAAAACATGGTCAGCTTTAGCTCTATAGGTTAGTATTAATACTGACTTAAAATAGCAGTGTTTCATTAGGTTTCATGTAAATCTGTCGCAGTTGAAGTGTGCTGTGACCCGGGGGACTAAGGAAAGAGGGATACAGAAGCTGAGTTTTCTCTCCCACTTCCACAGTCCTTAGGGAGCCACGCATTCCTCCTCTTTTATGGCTTTTTTTCGTCTTTTTTTCTCTTTTTTGCTGGCGTAAGCTATGACTCACCATCAAGCATATGAAATTTAGGTCTGCTGCCAATACATCTCCGTAGAAATGCTTTCTCTTGCTTATGTTGATTATGTGGTTTGTGTGGGTATGGGCTTTCGGATCCATTGGCTCGGACTGGTTCGCTATTCACGCGCCTAACATCCGGATCAGGCACGGTGTCACTCGAGGCGGGGAGTAGAATATTGTTGCTTCCAGAACATTCTCACCATGGGAGAATGAGTCATGATTCTGTGGCAGTGCCTGCAACCAATAATGTCCATCCAGCCCTCAGCTTTGGGTCAAGCCAATGTGCTTCTATGGCATTCTAATAAGTATTTATTCAGAAGCTTCCCATGAGGAAAGTCTCATGTCCCACGAGGAAAGTCTCACGTTTGTTGAAGTGCTTAAGCAAAGAAGCACTATTGCACCTTAAAAAAAAAATAAACAGGGGTCTTCAAATCTAGGCCACGAATCCTGGATCCCAGTCCTGGATTTTGTAATCATAGGTAGTTAACTGAATGGTTGTAGTGTCATGGCTACAGGCCATTACAAAATCCAGTTCTGGAAGCTGGATTTTAGCTCTGGATTACACCTACTAAGGACTACCATTGGTTCCCTAAAGCATAGGTTCCCAACCCTGGTCAAAGAAATCCTGTGCCCTATGTCTTCCTGCTCTAAAGGAGGGCTGTTAATGAGCTGTTTGGTCAGAACAAGTGTTTTGGGAGCTGGGAAAACCCTAAAATGAGCAGAGCAAAGGGATCTTAAGGACCAGGTTTGGGAACTTATACCTTAAAGCAGTGAATCTCGAATCAATCTTCAGGGTGAGTTGGGTTGGAGCAAAATTTGGGCCATATGGGGGCCCAGTTTGACAACCGCAACTCTAAAGAACCTCTTTAGATGATATCCTCCGAAGTTTAAAATGCTTTACCTAACGGTTTTCTTTTTGCTTATTTTTTTATCTCGCTCTTTCCTCTTTGACTCCCCTTACTCTCTCTTCTTACCTTTTTGAAGCCAGTAACTATTTAGGAACACTTTATAATGCAATAGAAACTGATTAAATTACAATGATTATAGGAAACAGCATTAAGAGAGTCAAATACAACAAAGTACAGACATTACAAACAACAAGGACAGAACCATGACCAAAGGGCCAGTGAAAAGCAAAATCTGTTTTAAGCTGCTTTTGGGAACAGAAAGGGCAAGTGTCACTTAGGCCAAATCCATTGTTTATATACACACATACACATACACACACACACAAACACACACACACACACACACACACACACACACACACACACACACATTGAATGTGTCCTTTGCCCCACACAGCCAGTTGGTAATTATCGGTGCTCATCTGGTCCTGCTGGCTGGACAGCCGGTGAGAGAGAGAGACAGAGAAAGACAGAGAGAGAGAGAGAGAGAGAGAGGCAGACAGACAGAAAGAGGTAGCAAGAGATGTTTTCACACCAGCTCTATTCTCAGATGGCAGTGGTGATGCTTTTGCTTTTCTAGCAGCTTCACACACAAACACGTTGCAAAAAACAAATCCTCGTAGGTGAAATAATTCTTTTTTTTTTCAGTGATAAGATTACTTGCCTTAAAAAGCTCAATGCAAGAAAGTTTAATTTAAGACTAATTACATTCATCAGTCAGTTTTTTTTTTAATTTTAAATCAGCACAAAGAGTCACTCGAAGTAATTATGATTATTGCATCAGCAGATGTGAGAGATTCGATATCAGGGCTTTTACACCGCTTTAATGGTTTAGCTTCCTCTTAAAAGCCCTGTTGTAATAATGCTATGCTTATGGAATCTTACACACTTTGAATTAAAGTGTGTTTTATTACCCCATATCTAGACTTAACATCAGGGAGAAAAGCAGAAAAAGAAAATGTCTGGGAGTTTTTTAAGAAAAAAAAAAGAAAAACATTTGTCTGCACATCAAAAAGTTATTTTTGTGGAGTTTCAAGGCATTGACCAAGAACACTCTCTCTCATGTACACACACACACACACACACACACACACACACACACAAACACTTTGATTCAGACTATGAGGATGAAGTGGTCGCTGTCACTGTAGACAGCGGCAGGAAGTGAGACAAGTCACAATCTTTGCACATTTCCTTAATATTCAATCAGTGCTTTAAAGCCATAATCATTTATCAGACTCTACAGACTGCCAGTGACTCACCAAATCCTTTTTAACCAAATCAAAAGACGCAGTGCATCATCTCGCTTCTTTAGAATTACAGAGAGAGATATTGTTTCTGCTCTTCTAAAGAGCTTCCAACCAACAATAAAACACACTCACAGCCCCCAGCTTGTGATAGAAGCACAGCCGTCTGCAAGAACAGTCATAGAACCAACACTGGACAAGGAGTGGGTACAGCCTTTAATTTCTAAATATATATGAGTTAACATATCCTCTTCAGAGAACACACTTATATATATATATATATATAATGTATTGTACATACCTGGATATACCTGTTTTTCAGGGTTTGTAAAAACAGTTGTGTCCTATTTACTTCTTAATCTTAATCTTCAGCATACCAAGGCATTTTGGAAACCATCCTTCCAACTTCGTGGACATAGTTTGGGGAATAACCTTTTCTATTTCAGCATGAGTGGGCCCCAGTGCACAAAGCAAGGTCCATTATTTGATACATCCTATTTGCACTGCTTTGTTTTGTTTTGCTTCACATTGTCTTATGTCTGTTACAATATATGTACACTGTGGAACCCGAGCTTTGCCATTTCGTCTCTCTGTGTACTTGTATATGGTTGAGATGACAATAAAGTTCACTTTGATTTTGACTTTGACTAAAGACATGGTTGGATGAATTTGTCCCAATACTTTTGCCCATATAGTGTGTAAAATGACTTCCACAATCATGGAGTGTCAACATCCTCCATCTCTATTTGCACACAAAATCAGAGCCCGCGTCCCCACCACTGAGCCCAGTGATGCATAAAGAGTAGCACAGCTACACACTAAAACATCAGGACCATTTAAGAACTCATTAAAATAATGTGGTCCCAGTTTGAATGTGAGGCAGCAGCAGAGCTATTCCAGCTAGGAGTGCAATTTTGCATCTGATTTGTCAAGTTGTCTTGCGTAAGTGTTCCCCATTGCAGCCAATATGCTGTTAATTTGACTGAGGACGGAGAGCAAATAATGTTCTCTCTGTGATGTTTGTTTATGTCCCTATCTGCTTTCAAAAACAACTGATTTGATTAGACGCATTTTTAGCCAACTTGTACGACTGACACTCATGTAAAATGAGAAATCCATCAGTGAAACCATTGGCTGTGTTATAAATTGTCACTAATTGAGCAGCGAGCTAGTAGACTATGTATTCCTTTGAAGAAAAATTCAGTGTAGGCACAATAGACAGAGAAGTTTCATCCATCTCTCCCTTTTTATTGCATTGTTTGAAAGTGCCACACGCCTGACATTTCATGATGAATGCACCAGCTGAAATAAATAAATAAAATCTTGTTACATAAATTTGTCACCAAAAAAAGACACAAGCTAAGGATGTTTGTTTTTTTTTCCTTTGAAAACCATGCATTTTCCTCAGGGATTAATTTAAGTTTTATTATTCTGATTTTGATTCTTATTCTAATTCTGATTCTGATTTTCATTTAGAGAATCATTCAGGCAGCAATGCAATACACACATGTATACCTTACACCAAACAGTGGTAACATACTTACAAAGGCATACAAAAGGAGCAGTTTTAACTTGTTCAGTCTGTAATATGCGTCGCTCATCTGATCTAGTACTTTTTTTTGTAGCTCAGCACAAAGACATGCAGTCCTGCAGATCAATTCATTCGCCTACTATATCAACCATCATCTACCAGAGCCAGGTTTTTCCATGTGTGGAAGTTTCATTGGCTGGTTGGGAACATGGCCATCCTTCCGGCCATCTCCCGAGAGCTCCCTGGGAGAGTTGAGGCTTATTTTTGGAGCTCCTATTTATATAGCCGTCTCCTGGATAAGGAGCAGTTAGTGGAGCAGACCAATATCCAGGCATTGGAGCTCCAGCATGGCTCTCCTCACTCAGTCTTTGGGGATAATTAGCACAATGTCAAGGGCAGAAGAATTCTGCTGGCGACATATAGACGGTTTACAGGTAACCTTTAGCAGCTCCACCGCTACTTTAAAGGAGTAGGTTAAACAACATTTGCTATCATGGTTAACAAAGAATGAACATTTAGCACGATTTCAACACTATAGTCATAATAACCTTCCTATTGTGTTCATTTAGGCTTAACGCTCTTCATTTTAGTTGATAATAAATCCATAATTATATATATACATATATATGTATATATATTATGTTACTGCCTAATGTTATGTTGTAACTTTCTCCTAACTCAAATGTATCTGAACATTACAAGTTTTGAACTTCCATTTGCTATTTATGGCTTGTAGGCCTCATTCACATAAGGTCATACAACTCTTTTTTTAAGAAAAAAATATTATAGAGAGATTATTTTGACTGTAATACATACTAAACATAATGTTTACCAACCAACAATGTCTTTAAACCATTTAAATTTTCTTGAAAATTGGCACCAAATAACATCTGTCGTATTCCCGCTCAAAAGTGACCGGTATGATTTATTTAGTAAAGAAAAATGTTTAAAGGTATAAAAGGTGCTTGCTATGGTGTCGGAGTGGGATGCTAAGTAGTTTTTAGGTGGTTGCTATGGCTTAGGAGGTGGTTGCTAAGTAGTTTTTAGGTGGTTGCTATGGCTTAGGAGGTGGTTGCGAAATAGTTTTAGGCAGTGGCTGTTTGTAGGAGGTTGTGGCTAAGGAGTTTCTAGATTGTTGGTATCGGATACAATGTGGTTGCTCAGGAGTTTCTAGATGCTTGCTATTGGATACAATGTGGTTGCTAAGTAGTTTCTAGACAGTTGCTATGGTGGATGAGGTGGTTGCTAGGGTGTTGCTAGGTGCTTGCTGTAGTGTAGGAGTTGGTTGCAAAGTAGTTTCTAGGGAGCTTCTATTTGTAGGAGGTGGTTGCTAAAGAGTTTCTAGATTTTTGCTATGGTATACAAAGTGGTTGCTAGAGTGTTGCTAGGTTCTTGCTGTGGTGTAGCAGGTGGTTGCTAAGAAGTTTCCAGGCAGTTGCTATGGTGTTGGAGGTGGTTGCTAGGGAATTTCCAGATGGTTGCTATGGTATAAAAGGTGGTTTCTGTGGTGTAGGAGGTTGTTGCTATGTAGTTTCCAGGTAGTTGCTGGCTGGGGAGTTTCTATGTGGTTGCAAAGGTATATAAGATGGTTGTTCAGGTGAAGGAGGTGGTTGCTATGGAGATTTTGGGTGGCAGGCCAATCTCAAAATTTCTTTAGAAATTTAGCATTTTTATTTGAATGAATTGTTAACAGGTGTCGTTCCCATGAAGTAAAAATTGAATTGGAAATAGGTTCTTGTGAGGGGGTTGGGACGACATAAGATGTGTGTGTGTGTGTGTGTGTGTGTGTGTGTGTGTGTGTGTGTGTGTGTGTGTGTAAATATGTGTTTATTTATATGTGTGTGCACCAGCATTATACATTAATCATAGATTTACTAATAAATTTTTTAATGACGGGTCATTTTTGACCGGGAACATCATGAGTGTTCTTAAGTTCAATAAAACACACAAAATGTAATAAAAATTATTTTAAAAAATGTATGCATTCCAGTGCCTTATGTAAACAAAGTCATGGAACCTTACGACAAACAGACTAAATTAACTGCATTTCCTAGAGAGAAAATGTGAAAATCAGTCAGATTTGACCGCAACACAATAGGAGGGATAAGGAGCCTCACTGAAGTCAAGTATGTGCTGTCATTAGTGGTAATAGATTACCACTGATTACCACTGATGTCAAGTATAGTTTCCCCAAATAACATGGAAAAACAACATGGAATAGTGATTAATAGCCACCAGTTATACTTATCAACTCCTGTTTGATCTCCCCTAGTAGACTATTAGCTGGTTTTGCTCATTTTTAAGTCAGATGATGATGACGATGATGATGACGATGATGATGATGATGACAACAACGATAATGATGATGATGATGATGATGATATTATTATTATTGTTATTGTTATTATTATTATTATTATTATTATTATTGTTGTTGTTGTTGTTGTTGTTGTTGTTATTAGGGTTACAATTCAATACATTGCCCCCCCCCACAAAGGGATTCTGCTGACCTTGCATAAATGCAAATTTCTCTCTAACCACAGAGAAAGTGAGGGACTAACAGTATTAGGTCAGGATCTTCTGCCTGGTGAAGATCTTTATTTGGACTTGTAGTCTCCATAGCAACATTCATGGCAACATCAAACAAGGTCTGAATCCACATTTTGGAGCTCTTCGAAAAACATTGTACTCAAATACTACATTAAAGTGTACGTAAAAAAAGGTATAGCAAAGTATACTGCAACTTGATTGTTCCACCGTTATGTTTCTGAAATATATTTCATGCACTGTATTTTTAGCACTTGAGCAGCTCAGTTAGAAAAGTGTTGTTGTTAATTATAGCATGAGCTGCAGCACTAAAAAAAAAAAAAAAAAAAATCACAAGTAGCTGTCCATGGTGCTGAAACATGTCTTTGACATTACTGTGACTGAAAACAGCAGCACAGTACATCATATCTCTGCCATCATTTCTATTATGTAATACCTCAGTTCATCACCCTTAGAATGATAATAGTATTCCTGAGTTGATATCTGTTGTGTGGATTCTGACTCACTATTGCAAGAATGAGATTACAGTTGAGAGGCTTAAAATGGGCTTGACCCTAATACTGAAACAGCTGGCCTGGCACAGCATTCACACAGGTGACCTTACACACACAAAAGAGAGATAAAAAAAAAGCTAAATGTTCACAGCATTTCAGACAAATAGTCCTACATTTGGAATACTGTAAGGTGAAGGGAAATGCATTTTTTTACTTGATGTTAATTCACAGTGGTGTAACTGCTAACAATGTATGTAAGGCAGTCACAGCGGGGCCTGGGGTGTTTGTGGAAACTTATGGACATCTTATATCTCTACCTACACAATTTTGCATGAGTGCACTGCTGCAATTACATAAAAAAGGTCTACTTCATACCGCAGCCTACTTTATACCATAGGTTGGCTGAGACACAACAATAGTGTGGAAACAAGAAAATGGATTACATTATCATTTACAATTGTGTAAATGAGGGATTTTTTATTTCTTTCTTTTATAATTTTTTTATTTATTTCTTTTTACTATTTTGCATTAGGATCTAGAAAAATACTTATTATTTATTTAATTTGAAAAAGAGAGAAAGTCTTGAGTTTAAACTGGTTTACATTCTAAGGAGTTATTACTTAAGTTAAATCAGATACCTCAACATGTGGACGACGCTGAGCTTTCTCGGTTCACTCTGCTTGGTACTCTGAGCATTGCAGAGTCTCGTTATAGCATGCTTTATCAGGCCTGAATGCAGTGTGTGAGCATACATATGTATTGGGCTGCTAGGGGCTGTGTGGGTGGCTGGTATTTATTGCCTAAACGTGGGGCGGTAGTAAGGCGTTTGGTAACACGGGCTGTTTACACGTAATCATATCACTGCCGTCCTTATAGCCTCAGGGCACCAGGAGAGAGAGAAGGAGTTAGGGAGAGAGGGAGGAGGTGGAATGGTGTGGTGAGGGACGGAAGAAAAAACAGCTGATGTGCATACATCAGTGCGTTCCGATTCTCTCACCCTTTCTCTAAATTTTATTCCTCTTTTCCTTCTTTTGCTACATCAGTCACTTGCGTACACACATGCTTTCTTTCTCTTTGCTTCATTCTCTCATTCTCACACACTCTCGCTCACTCTCTCTCTCTCTCTTTCTGTTTAATCTCTCAGAATCTCAGAAAACACAACGCTGATCGATCTTGTGAGCACTGCAGTAGATGGATTGGAAGTCTACAGGAGAGAGGCTCCCTGTTGCTCTACTGGTTTAGGGCTGAATGAGTAGGCTAATACTCCTGGCTTCAACAGCACACGCCTCATCTAAAGAGGAAACACAGAAATTTTTCCTCATTGCTAATTTGAAACACTTGATCATACTTCGCTAAGAAGAAGAAAGTGAATTGCCATCTCTTTCTTCAGCACATTTTGTCCAGATTGCAGCGCTCTAAGTCTCGGCTGTTGTCTGGGAGAGAAAAAGTGGGGAGGACAAAACGAATGCTTTTTAAGATTAATGATTTTGAAAACGCCCATAACATACACTATATGGGCAAAAATATTGGGACACCTGAGCATTACACCCACAGGGACTTTAATGACATTGCATTCAAATACCTAGATTTTAATCTGAAGTTGGTCCCACCCGTGCAGCTACAACAGCACGCAGAGCTCTACATCTTGGTCATTGACTGGGAGAGAAGAAATGGGGGGAGCGAAACGAATGATTTTGAAAAGTGTGTAGGGGGACGCCCATGCTTGCTGCTTATAGTGTAAATACTGTGTTCACACTAAGAAATAAAATAAAATGAAATGTAGTGTGCAGGTAATTCCCGCAAGATGTACTACAGTCATTTAACATTGTTTACACTCAAAATCTAATCTTGCAACCTCCTAATGAGTAACTTTAAAGGGCAAGAAAATACATATACATGTCATAAGGGTCAAAAATGGCCTGCCACTTGTTTTACAGCAGAGAAACTACCCTAAACTACCACCAAGGAACAAAAACTACCTTAGGGTCATTTTGATCCAGCAGTTATAAAATCATTTACACACCACAACAATTATGAAGATATATGCACACACACAAACGCTCACACACACACAAACACACACAAACATGCAATGAGAAATTAGGATTATGTGTGCTATTGATTGTGCATGTGCAGCATCTTCCTTCCATAACCCTATGCGTGACTGAAGTTCACAGACAAAATAATAAAAGTAATTTCAGACAAGATAAACACAGTTTCAGACAATATGAACATTGATTGAAGGCATTGTTTACGGTCAGAGGAATGCGGTCAGAGGTTATAAAGGTGCTGACGGTGTCATTTCCTCCAGGGAATTTTCAGTTGTCCAGGAGGAACAAGAGAACATTGATTTAGAAGAGGAGGAGGTATCTGAAAAAGAAGCTGGGGAAGAGCACAAAACAAAGAAGAAATCCCCTAAGCTGAAAGATCGACATTTTTCTCAAGAAACTGCAAAATGGTCCTTTTGCTGTCACCATTTGACAATAAGGGCAGGATGGCAGCACAAAATGTCACAAGGATGACCCTGAGTCATGAGGATGAAGCTTGATAAGCATAAAAAGAGAAAAACATATCACTGTGTTTCTAAAAAGGTTCAAGGCTGTTATTGGTTTCCTTCAATAAAATGCGTTTGTAGTGCTACCTTTTTCTAAAAACGTAATGTTTACCAGTTTCTTTAGCATTAATAATAATAATAATAATAATAATAATAATAATAATAATAATAATAATAATAATAATAAATAAGCCTCAACTTTTAACTTTTAACAAGCAATTATGACAGGTGTGTTGTAATAAAAAAAATGGAGGTATCCACTGATTAAATGCAGTCTTAAATAAATTTGGAGTTTGAAATTCTGCTTTTTTATAGGGGTTTAGTGTAGAATGGTTATATGCTGTCATACGTATGTTATTATGATTATTATAATAGAGCAGCATGTTAAGGGAATTTCCCCAGATCACTCATTCCAGGATTTTTGCTATCAGAAAAAAAAGTACTTTCAGACAAAAAAACTGATTCAACTAAAGGGGTTTTTGTCTCTTCAAATTTTCAAAGATGTAGATTTTTTAGTAGACAGAGAGCTTGGCCTAAGTTAGTTTGTACGGCTCCTCACAGGCTGTGAAATAAGAACTTCATGATGGCACGCTGTATAGAGAAGCTGTTTTTAATGAGGTGATGTTTATTACCCCCTTTCTCTTTCTCTCACCCTGCAGGTTGTCCTCTCATTACCCCATGCTCTACTGCTGTGGCTCATATGAAGAGGAGAAACCCTGATGAGTCTCATCGCTATAACTGATGACATGCCGCTGGTTTTTACAACCATGAAAGCTCAGCCCCTGATCTCAAGGGCTAGTTCAGAGAGCTGCAGTAGCTGTTGCTAGTAAACCTCCTGACTCCTGCATTTCACATGTCAATTGATGTGGAAGGATGAAGAGATTCGTAGTTTCAGTCATTACATACAGAATCAATGCTTACAAATATAGTCATATCAAGTATTTTCTTTTACCAGGAATTTTGATTTTATTGCTTTAATGATATTTAATGTGATGGTAAAAAGTGTTGTTACTATAATAGATTGATGAATAAGCAAAAAGAGGTTAAGACTTTAGTACAGTTTAGTAATGCATTTTCAAGTATCGTGGTTATATGCAAATCACTGTGGAAATCACTGAAATATTGAACCAAAAACAAAATCAGTCTCATTGTCCAGCCATGTAGTCTGGAAGACATTGTAAATATAAGGAATTCTCCAGATTTTTTTGAGCCCATCTAAAAGTTAACTGTGTAAAACACAGATTATTGTTGTTATCTTACTATTAGAAATATAGTCAAGTCAGCATTTTTAAAGCAGCCTACATTTTTTACCACTGTTTTATTTACATTGTGTTTTATATACTGTATTAAGATTGTGTTCTCACAGTTAAGATGTGTTTAAGAAATGAATCATTTCTAACTCATTTTTAAGACTTTAAGATTGTAAATATGGAGCCTTCTAAAGAAAAAAATGCTTGGATTTGCATTTTATTGTCGGTCAATTAAACTGTAATGTTTCCTTCTCCTTTCTTCTATTTCGCCCCAATAGTTTGTTCTTTGTTGTGCCAGCCATATCTTCCCTTTTGTGAAGAAACTTTTTTCCTTTTATATTTTTCCTTTTTTGTTTTTGCCTCGCCCTCATGGAAATATGATCTCAGTTGGCTGCCGCATCACTTCCTGTCTCATCGCCTCAGTGACAGCACCCCCCACCAGCAGCAGCAGATGTAGTCCCAGCTCTGAGCTCCGGCTTTTGCTGAGCTGCGGAAACTGCACTGAAACCAAACACAGCAGAACATTTCTAGTACACTATACCGTTTGGCCTTCATCTCGTTGTACTGAGGCAGGGGGAGCAGCAGAAAGTGCTGTCAGCCTTTCCATAACGGATTTTTTAACTTTTTCCCTTGTCCTTGTCAGTGTTGAACATACACCCTTTCTACTGAATGCTTGCCTGAAGCCACAACAGAGACTGTCGATTTTGTATTTCATGGGCTCATGTCAAAGATGTTGATAATGAAACCATAAATAAAAGAAAAGCATAAGCACACGAGAGACTATTGATTTGAGTATAAGAGCAACCAGGGACTCCCTGACTATGGATTGACCATGTATATCCTTCTGTTGTGTTTAGCATGAGCATGTGAGAATACACAAAGAATTATAATGAATACGGGGGAAGCTGTGGGGATATAAGCTGAGTGAAAAGTCAGGAACCACCCAAATATCTGAGATATATATGTAAATAATATAAATTGTTAGTAAATTAATCACATAATCAAGGTAAATAATTTCATAATTAAAAGAATCAGTTGGCAAAATAATTCTGCCTCATTTACACAGTTTTACACTTGTAGGCATGATGAAGTCAGTCAGCCATGCCATGCATGGAGTATATTTTTTTGTTGATGTTGCTTAAAGGGTCTACCAGAAAAACATCCCAAAACATCTCCCACCCAACTCAATTCACATCCAATTCAATGATGAAATGGCTACTGAGAGCCATTTCATACAGCGCAAAGGCTAGAGAGGAACCATCTTAGTTTTGCTATATCTATGGCAATGTATCATTTTCAGTACTGATACCTCTACTAATAGCTTGACTGCAGTGTTAGTTTTTAAATACATTTCTTAATCAAAGCACAAAGAGTGCAGACACATCAAAAACATACCTTGATCTGACCATAATACATGCTCTCAATGAAACTGAATTTAGCATTCTGTTTAAATAAATCTACCGCTTATCACATAAACCCCACCAACTAATTGTAAACTTATGGGGTGCAGGGTTTAAAAGGCACTGTGAAATACAAGCTTGAGAAATGAAAATCAAAGTTCAGTGAGAGTGGTGCTGATGAAGTTTGGTTCTTTCCTGTCAAAACAGTTGTAACAGTTGTAAGATGAAATGGTGTGTTCCATTTGAAGGGGCAAGTCAGAGTCTGAGTTCCCTGCTGGAACTTAACTGGAATGCCTCCTGAAGATTTTTAACTAGAAAAGACAAAAGAGCCCCAACAACCAGGATATCGGCACTCCTGAATCACATTAACACAATTGTACTGGCCATTTTTTTTATCTGTGGACATGTTGCTATGTTGTTTGTATGCACAAAATACTGTACCATGCATTGTTAACAGTTGGTTTCATTAACAATGGCCAGGCCATGGCTAAATAACCTGGCTACAACCCGGCTTTCTGATTGCTCTGACTTCCAGTTTCACCAAGCACGCAACCCAGACCTGCTGATTTCATACATAACACATAAGTACCATTAACTTCTGTTCAAATTCAGGAATATCAAAAGGGCATAGTCCTTTACATTAATGTTGTATAAAGACATGCCACATGTTTAAATATTTAATGCAATATATAGATTTATAGATATAAAATAAAAAAGTTTTTAATAAAGATTTGGAACTGAATCATGCTGAGTTTCTGATACTTAGCAGGGCTGAAGTAATGCAATCAGTGCAATAAATGTATTGAATTTTGATACAATATCCCTAAGTGTTCTTTGTTACGCTCTGGTCTCATAGATAATAATAATAGTTCAGATTTGCTGTGGTGGCCTTGTGCCCTGCCCAGGGTGAGTCCCCGCGACCATAGTAAGGATTAAGTGGTTTCAGAAAATGAATGAATGACTGAATGAATGAGTTTAGATTTAATACTAAGAGTTTTACCAATATATGTATTCCTATATCATTGGCGAAGCTCCTGTAGCCCTCCCCTGTACATCCTGTTCTCTGGAATACTGAACATGGGGGGGCTCCCCCATCTTTACTTCCCCTTTTGATTTCTCCTTTGACCTCCATTAGTTTTACCTGTAGCTTTTCCTTAACCCGTCATGACAGCAGTAGTTCCTCTACTGCCAGATGATGCTCCCTTGGTGCTCAACCAGCAAGGCACATTACTCTAACAGCTCACTCAAGTTGTGGCTGAATTCGATGCCATCATATGCCTGCCATCTGCCATGCCACCCCACCTTGGGCAGTGCCACCACCCATGGTCATCTCCTTGCTGCAAACTGACCACCCACATGCTTCCCTTCTGCAGCTTTACACAGGGGATCCAGCTGGCCACTGCAACTTCTTGTTGGCTTTCGAATTTTACTACTACTCTCAGGACTGGGCCACAGCCATCTAAAGGTGTGGCAGCTTGGTGACATCCAACTACTCTGCGTTCACCCACCACTTCCAGGGGCAGTTCAGCAGCGACTTCTCTGTTTACAGTAGGGAAGTCAGTTGGTTGATCTTTTTTCATCCCCTTTTACATCCTTGCAGCAGACAACTCGGCTCTGTTGACAGTTTACAGGGAAGCACTCGTTGCAAGCATCCTAGCAGAGTTGGCCTGTTGTGATGCCGGTCTTGATTTGGATGACATCGTTCAGTCACTCAGGACCAACAACCCAGGAAAAAGAGGTGTCTTCCACCCCAGCCTAGATCACCAGAGCCCGAAAATGCACCTGACTCCCTGCTTCAGTCAACTGCCCCATTCCTGGGCCTCCCAGTGGAAAGCCTACGAATGAACTCATGCAGCTGGGGGTGTCCCAGCTGTCCCCCAAGGAATGGACCTACTGGCACACTCTGGGCCTTGCTTGTAGTGTGGGAAAGAAGCATAGTGATGTCAGTTGTGCCCACGGAGTAGGAAAAAGGCCACGAGGAAAGTGTACCAATATAACTATTTTTGTTAAATTAATTTATATTTCCTGTTAAAGTGTCTGTTGTTAACTAGTTTTTATCTGTTTCTTCACTCTTAAGTGTTGTTAAATGCCCTCTCTGTCTTATAGTTGTTAAAGTGTTGTTTGGCATGGTTAATTGTTAATTGCGATTGTCTACATCGACAACATTTTGATATATTCCAAAAAGTTCATGGAACACAGTGTCCATGTAAGGCATGTCCTCGTCCGCATGGATGGGGCAAAGGTGTCGGCTGCATCTGAAAGGCCGGGGTCCTGCTCAGGTAAAGAAATGTAGTGGTTTCTGAAGTTCACCAGTTTCTATCACTGGTTAATATGGGGGTTCAGTTAGGTGGCTGCACCTCTGTCCAACCTCCTGAAAGGCAAACCAAAAAAACTTACTATGACACTTACCACTAGAGAAGCTTTTCATAAATTGACATCTGTATTCACTAGCACACTGATGCAAGATCCTGCCCTCCCAAATGTCATAAGGGTTAAAGCTTCGGAGGTTGGACTTAGGGCAATTTTACCACAGTGCCACAGTAGGCCCAGTGCTACTGGAGGCGAAGCACAATATGACATCAGAAGCTGTTAGCTGCTCATCATCAAATCAGATCTGGATGAGTGGCATCACTGGTTGGAGCTGTTCCCAGTACTCACCAATCTCCAGAACTTCAAATCTCATCTGTCTGCCCTTCAGGTGGCCAAAGCCCTCTTCCAGTTCACCAGTTCATGTTCAACATCTATTGGTTCCCAGAGGATATCCTGTTGAACCTGTGGCCCTCTGTTTGTGACAAGGGTAGCCCAAGCAGACTGTGACAAGGATAGCCCACTGTCAGCCTAACCTCGGGCTGTCACCTACATTCCAGTAGTCAGGCTAAATGTACCATCCAAGAGCTCGGTAGGTTCTTCCAGGGTAGGTTTCTGGTGTAGGCAGAGTATGCCCATAATTGACAATGTTACTCTGTGACTGGTCTGACGCCCTTTGAGTGTGTGTTTGGGGACATTTGTTTCCCCTAGTATATACAGTAGGTCCCTTTGCCATTGTGCCAAGTCAACTCCATGTCTTCTAAGTTGCAGCTACCCCCACATATGTGTATTTATTCTGTGTTCCATGTGTCCCTGCTCAGGTCGGTAGTTGGACCTCTGGACAGGGAAACGGAGGAGCTGGCCCTCCTGAAGTTCCTGGAGATTGAGGGTGCTCTGACTTACCAGGTTTTTCAGGTCACAGGTATTGTGGGGCCTGCACCTCACCCCTGGCCATCCCAGTCTCTAGAGTTCTGAGCCTGGCACCCCCATTCTTACTTCCCCTTTGGTTTCTCCCTTGACCTTAAGTAGTTTCACCTGTGCGTTGCCTCCCTTTCCATTCTTAAGCACAGCTTGACCTGGAGATCATTGCCCATTCATTGTCATGTCTCCCTGGTTGGTGTAAGTGTGATTTTATGTTTTCCTTTCTCCTAACCCTGAGCTCCTCACTGGTTATGCCTGGCCTGTGTTTCCCATACTGAGAGGAACTATTATATGGCAGTGCAGTGCTACTCAATATATAAGTTGCATTATGTTATCTGATCTTTATTGATTTAAACTTTTTGCTGAAATTGTATTATTGAACCGATGCATTTTGTTTGTTCTGTTTCCCACCATTTTTGTTTTAAACTATTACGAGTTACTCCTGCAAGTGTGTCTTCCTTCCCTGCCTCCCAACCCATCATGAAATCCTATCAGGATAATACATGGAGCTGTACTGCAGTGAGTAGGATGAGGTTAGTGGAAAGCCTCCATCAAACCATGGAGATCCAGTGATTTGTCACACTGGCACAGGTGATGACAAAGAAGGTCTGACTTCTCCTGTGTGTGTGTGTGTGTGTGTGTGTGTGTGTATAAATGTGGTTGTGAATGTGTTTGTGTGCTGTGAGCATATGCGTGTTTTCATGTCAACTGCCTTTTTGTGTATGGGATTTGATTACCAGACAGCTTGAGTCACAGTTCTGAGTCATTAGTTTCATTTGCCAGGCCTCCAAAAGAGCTCTTTCCACATGAACACTGCAATGAGGAGGTCCTCTCTCTTTCTCCCTCGTTCTCCTTTCTCTCGCTTCTTTCCCTTTCTCTCTTTCTCTTTCTCTCTCTCTCTCTCTCTCTCTCACATACCCTTATCACTCTCATGGTATTCACACCCTCTCACTCTTCTCTGCCATGTTCTCAATTACAATACCAAAATGCAGAAGGGTGATAATTTACAATGCATACCTTACAGTGCATTTACCTTACTGCTAATATGAATCTAATCAATTCCAGCATAATAAAGCATCTAATATGACTGCAGGTATTTTTCAGGTATTCATCATAGGGGTGTGTAATTGTATCATGATACACCATTGGGTTATTATAAGTATTGCAGGTTTATTATAAACATCCTCAGGTTTATATCACTAGTTGATTAAAAGTCATTTTCATTTCCAGTCTAAAATCATTCTAACGGCTTGTCACCATGGGAACTAATGGCATCCGTTTAGTTTAAGGTGTAACATCACAGACAATAGCTCAGCGACAATCATAATTCTTAAAAGTAACATGAAGCCTTTGTTCAATTTTTGTTTGATCCTTAAAATACAGCTTTTAACTGGAAATCCTTTATGAACTAATTTAAACAATTTAATTTGATTTTAAGGTAATTGCCACTAATGCATGAATGAAAATAGTCACAAACTGATAATAGTACAGTTAATGTTTTGTCAAATGCATTATTTGTTTATTTACATTGTGTGTGTGGATATGTGAAGAGAGAGAGAGAGAGAGAGGCAGAGAGAGAGAGAGAGTGAGAGAGAGAGAGAGAGTGAGAGAGAGAGAGAGAGAGAGAGAGAGAGAGACAGAGAGAGAGAGAGAGAGGGAGAGAGAGAACAAAAATAGGTTCTCCCCC
>JBBJLS010000032.1:4838085-4848789 GCA_037577275.1 Bryconaethiops microstoma | reverse complement strand
GTCTTGTGTCTCTCTGTGTCTGTGTGATGTGGCAGTCACCACATAAACAATTTCCTCCGGGATAAATAAAGTTTTCTAATTCTGATTCTGATTCTGCTATGTTTTAATTAATAGATTACACATAAACAACTGCGCTATAAATAGTTAAAACATTAAAACCCAGCAAATACGTGTTTTGTTCTATCAGCATCAGGGACAAACCAGTTAATATGTAAAAATATAAAATACATTCAAACTACAGACAAACATTTGGGTTTCAGCGTATGATAACATCTTGACGCAGTTTTAAAGCAGGTGTTTGATGATTTAGGCATGCAGTTTAATGCTAACCTGGTGACTGTAAGGTCCCATTACTTCTTAGCTACATTAGTTTTGTAGATTTAGTGCAGGCCTGGCACTATGTAGGGACAAAAGCAAAACATTATTATGTAAAAACATTCAAGATTTTTATGTTTTGCATTGTTATATACTGCGATACCCTGCCTCATCTCTGCCTTGTTGGTTGAATCACTTGATTTCATAGCACACAATGTACTATCTCTTATTGTCATGGTTACGCTCCACACTGAAAACTGCTGACAAGGCAGTCGAAAGACATGAAAGCTTGCCAGACAGATCAACAGTAGCCAAAGGTTTTGGTGTTTGTGTGTTTTGTTATTGTAAGCTTTTGGTGTGTGATAAGGCTCTGCTACACCCCTGCTGAAGAACCCCTGAGACTGTGTCATTTCTCTCAGGTCACCTAGGTAGTAGGCCTATCCCCATACCTTGTGCTCTTGTTCCAGGCCTGATCGAGTGAAAAGAGAAAGACCAAATATGTCTTGGCAGATCAACCACATTTAAAAGTGTAAATTAGTGTTTTTGCTTTAATCTGAGGGCCTGGTTTTAACTGTAAGACATTATAAAACTATTGCTCCCGTCAACTGAATGTTAACATGTATGAAGAACAAATTACCAGCATAATGGTGCCTGTTCTTTTAATAGGTCCTGAGACTGAGGTGAAGACTGATATCTACGTCACCAGTTTTGGTCCTGTGTCTGATGTGGAAATGGTATGTATGAAAGTATGTAATAATCTGCATTATTAAGAATGTAGGATTGCAAAAAAGTTGTATTTTTTATCAAACTGTATTTGTTTGTCTGTTTGTGTGCATATGTGCCTGTGCATGCTTGTGTTCATTAATGTCCAAGTAGAAACGAATGTCTAATTTGTTCTGTAATGATCAATTTCCAAGACTAGTGTCAATTATGGCACAGCATCTGTCCTATAGAAATGATATGTAATGATGAGGTTTCACAATATGCCAGTAATTAGCAGCCTGCCTGGAGAAACAGCTCACCATGTCGGTCAATTGTCAGCATTTCTAGATGATGTCATTAGTGCTCTGAAACATTAATTTTCTATACTGCCTTCAAAGCTTACAGCTGGTGGTACTTTAATTTATTTAATTTATCAATTAATTCATCCTACATGCAAGGTTAAAGACTTACTCATTTTGAAGCTCATGCCTGCTCGGTCACTCACATTTGCGTTCTCTGTATTTTAGGAATACACAATGGACGTGTTTTTCCGGCAGATGTGGGTTGACAAAAGGTTGAAGTATGAGGGTCCAATTGAGATTCTGCGGCTGAACAACCTGATGGTCACCAAAGTGTGGACCCCAGACACATTCTTCAGGAACGGCAAAAGATCAGTGGCTCACAACATGACTGCCCCAAACAAACTCTTCAGAATCATGAAAAATGGCACCATTCTCTACACCATGAGGTATATTATTTATGAAGCCTTAAGTAAAGGTAATAAATGCTGCTAAATGCTTTTGGAAAAGGCAAAAGCAACTTCAGAAATTTGTTGTCATATCTTTTAATGTCATAGAATAATATTGGTAATCCATTGTTGCTTGTCAACTTATGTGTATATGTGTTTTGATGTACAGGTTGACGATAATTGCAGAATGTCCAATGAAGCTAGTGGATTTTCCAATGGACGGTCACTCCTGTCCACTGAAGTTTGGCAGCTGTAAGTTTTCTTATTCTCTCAATGTGTGCACCCTATGGTGGTGGGCTCAAGTTGCTATTACTGATAATAAATACCCAGACTAGATCAATACAAGGGTGTTTGCACCATTCTGAGAGACACCTGCACCCTTCTCTTTGACTGCTGTGAATGAAGCGATGAGCCCTGTTCAATACAGCCTCATTTTAGAAACTCTCCATCCACTGCAGGGTGTCACACTCAAGTCCTGCAGCACTGTGATACCACACTTTTTTTTTTTTCCAGCCTGATAGTAAACCGATGACTTACTATATAGCAGATGAATTACTAGACTGTGCAATACTGAGTTTAACATGGTAACACTTTATTTTGATGGTCCACTGTAGATGGTTTGGAATGTTCAGCTTAATTTTCAGTTAAATAACTATTAAATTAAAAACTTTTCCCTAACCCTTAAACCAAACCCTTACATTCACCTTAAAGCTTAACCCTTCAAAACTGACTCTAAAACCAGTTTAGCTGTTTAATCTCTTCTCTGTTAATATTCCTTACTCTTTTCTATTAATGGTATCTCAGCACAAGAAAAAAACAGCCCCCTTTATTGACCTCTTTTAGACCTGGGTTTAGGAGGCCAAAAGTCTGAGCTACTGTAGAAGCAGTTTCTGGACATTTTGCTAGCAGGATGTTTGCCCCATCAAAGTGTTGATTGTTGTTACCCAGTTTCTCCCGTATTTAGTTATGTCAAATTCCATGTGTCTAAAATGTAAAGTGACTATTCTGTCATATGTGAACACACCACAGCACACAGTGTGAACAGCACAAAATTCTCCCTCTGCATTAAACCCATTCACCAAGTGAAGCAGCGGGCAAACAGGAAAACAGCACCCGGGGAGTAGTGTGTGGGGGCAGTATCTTGCTCAGGGTACCTCAGAGGTGCCACCGGCAGTCCTGGGATTCAAACCCACGACTTTCTGTCGTAGAAGACCCCCTAAATACTAGGACTAACCTCAGCTGTCACTATGCAGCCAAGCAGAGAGGGTGAAGATTGTCACGGGGTTGGACAGCTCAATACATATGGAGGAGAATATTAATGGCTAATTATGTTATGTCATCTAACAGACACCTTTGTTGGCTAGCATCAAACAAAGTGATGGAGGAGAGGGAGGCCAATTATACTCTCTTGGACTCCCAGCAATGGATGACTATAGCATGTGCAAACATCAAACTCATGGTCTCCTGCCACTTAGATGGTTGTGCCACTCAGAGCTTTTATCAACAAGTTTATTAATAATTTTAACGTTTAATGTCGTTGTCAGAACAAAACTTTGTATCTCAATTTTTATTATTTTTTCCTTTTTTGACATAGTTTGAAAATACCAGTCGCTCACCATATTGGTCTAAAACTAATTGTTCTTTTTTCTTTTCCTGACAAGTTAATAGGTAAAAGGTGGCGTTGCCAACAAGCCTGATATTTCTGTTTAAATGCAGTTTTTAAGCACAAGGTTATATCGTAAATCCCAAAACTAGTTATGTTCTAGCACAAGTAAACCCAGTATTTGCAGCAAGCAGTATAACTGTCAGAACTTCTCTATATCCAGATATGTTTAAAAATATATGAACATCATTTACGTATTCAGATTATCTTATGTGATTTCCTATTAAACATGACCTGTACACTGTAGAACTAAATCTGTAGAAAACTTATTATAAATCCTGTCAGTCAAGCTTGGTTTACTTCTCAGCTTTGTGAGCTTAAAACACCCACAGGCTGAATTTCTTTTGTGAAGCATTGGCAATGGTAGAACATTGTGTATCTGGGAAAGTGTTTGCATATGCGTGGCTCCATCCTTGGGAAGGAGACAAGCTTCTAATTGGACTAGGAGAGAAGAAGAACAAAAAAAAGTGCAGAATGTCAGACTCAAACTTGCTCAAGCAAGCCAGTTTTGCTGGAAATATTACTTTCTTTGCAGCGAGTTCACGCACCAGTGCAACTGTACCGGAATTTATTCCTCTGGATGTTTGCTCGTAGAAGGACTATTTTGCTATTTTGCAAGTGGCTCGTATTTAAAGGCACTAATTTGATGTGGCCACAAGCCGCCTTGTTTCTTTATTGTAAAGCAGCGCTGATGTTTCATTTCACATCCATACTTTCTCCTTTTCCTCCATTTGGTATTCCTCCATTCGGAATGTGCAGGGATATGAAACAGCTCTTCTGAGCATGAGGAATAATTGCTTTTTTTCCTCCCTGCATGACAGTAAATACAAAATTAGATCATCTGCTCAAAAACTCGAACAAAGAATCAGTGTATCAGCACCAGCCTTGACGATGGTCAGTCAGCAAAAAAGAAAAAACTAAAAAGCAGAAAGGAAAAAAAAAAATTAATCTCTGATGGAGGAATCTGTGGTTGGTGCACAGCAGGGCGCTTTTTATCGTCCCAAGCTGAGAGATGTGAAGATAAAATCAGTCCAGGAGATGGAAAAAAGAAAGGCGGAGAGACGAGCGGGCTTTCGGAGCCCCTCCTACTGCCGCCCGAGCTGCAAGATTGTGACATTGTGGAAGAGGACACACAAATTCTGTTTTTTGTCACTTCATCAGTCTTGGTTTGGGATAATACTTGCCCTACCTGTATGGGCCGATTCTCTGTCTCGGTGGGCCTGAGGGAAAAACAGACAGTCAGGGAGCTGCAAATGGACTCCTGTGGAGCTGAGAAGGTCACTATGTTTCTTCATTCTGCCCTAGGATAGTGTAGACCTATCCCAGCTTCATTCTGGAAATTAACCATCATTACCACATCAACAAAATGTTTTACAGTATGTAAACCGAAAGACCAAATTATGTCAGTTTAGTAGATTTTATTCATTTGGATATGCGACCAGGCAAATTAAATGCATTTCAGTTGTCAGTGCACTCGCTCCTTTCTGCAGCCCAGCTTTTCTCTGTCATCTCATTCTGTCATACCTTCTGTGGTCTCTCTTTCTCTTTGTTAATTGTTTCTCAAAGTCTGTTTTCCTGGTCTCATCCCCCCCTTCGTCTAATCCCCTTTAACCCCCCAACACACATGCTTGGTGATGGGCATGTCATTCCACTACGCTTTTCTCGTCTGAGTATCATACTGCTGGGGGGGCTTAGAGAGACAGAGGGAGGAGGATGGCATTAAACGAGGACAGGATAATTGGGACCAGGACAGGCCTACCAAACCCAACAAAACCCCACTGTACACTGTTTACCACTGTATGCGTTTTCTTTCAACTCATAACAAGCAAGGAGGATTTCTTTAAATAATTAATATACTGTACATGTCTATTTATTGTCCAGTCATCAAATTTGATTTGAAGCATTTGACAGTCTATAAAATTACATAAGTATAAAGGTAGCAATATAAGAGGTCCGGTAACGTCTTGGCTGGTTTTCGCAAGGGGTCACAAAAGTAATGGGACGCCTGACTATTACACCAACAGGGACTTTAATGACACTGCTTTCATATGGAGTTGGTCCCCCTTTGCTATAATGGTTCCACCCCCCATGCAACCAAATGTTATTGCACTTTTGTTCATAGAGCAACATTTTAAAAAAATGAAAGTATGCAGTACACTACTTTGAATTTAATTTTGCGTATAACAATGCGATTCATTGTGAAGGACCATCATCATATCAGACTTATTTTACACATAAATCTGGAACCAGATTAGTTTTATACCACTAAAACAGTGATTCCAAACTCATGAACAATTCCAAACCCAGCCCATCAATTTATCCTTCATGTACAGAGCTGAACCCGAGGGGATTGTGTACTGTGCTGCTCATGTTTTTGAATGAGCACTCATTTCAGTGGCCTATTTCATGAAAGGGTGGAGATTGTATGTTGCAGGCATGCTGATGAATGTGGCTCCACAGAGGAAAGTATAAATGGGGAGGAGACTGTAAAACTGCTTTGCCCTATCTGATACACATTCACTATATGAAGCATATTATGCATTGCATAAACTTTGTAATCATTTTATGTGTTCAGATATTGCGTCTGTTTTGTTCACCTCATCTACATGATTCATCCCTCAACCAACAGATCTCATTCTGTCCATAAATATTCTCACTCTTTTGCCACACTGGCAGTCCTTTCCTCCTACTTCACATTCCATATTCAACCTCAAGCCCCTCTAAAAAAGCTGGGGGTTTTTTTGTCTCTCAGATGCTTACCCTAAGACTGAGATGATCTACACGTGGACCAAAGGGCCTAAATTCTCAGTGGAAGTTCCTCCTGAGTCCTCCAGCCTTGTACAGTATGATCTGATTGGACAAACTGTTTCCAGCGAAACCGTCAAATCAATCACAGGTATACACACACACACACACACACAAGCTTTCCGTTGAGTTGATATCCCATCACTGGAGTGTGTAACCAGCTTTTTTCATATAAACGATACCTTAACGCTTTTTACTTAGAAAATCAACAAGACATGTTCATACTTTTTCATACAACTTGGTATGAAAAGAGGGTCTTTGCTATCTGAGTGTTTCACTAAGTGGGAGGTTATGGGTAGGAGAGGTGAGACACGATATAACTCCATAATATTATTTTTCCCACCCACTGGTGCACAATGATGTAATCAGAAATCAGAAGGTATTTCAGAGGCAGACAAAATTCATTGCATTTGAATAGATTACAAGAAATTTTGAATTGTCATAATATGAAAAAAGAGACATGAAAGGCAAAAGGTAAATTTTTATGAGTTTGATTTTAAAGGATTATCAAAAGTTTTAGGTTTGATTAAATGCTTTTTTATTTTGATTTTGAAAAAGACAAACAAATATTAGTCTCTCTACAGCTCATATATATATATATATATATATATATACATACATACATGCATACAGACATGTATGTATATGTATATATATATACACAGTCGTAAACAAAATTATTTATACCCCTGGCAAATTTTGACTTAGTTACTTTTCAACCAGCAAGTTTCTTCTTGATTGGAAATGACACCGGTGTCTCCAAGAAGATAATAAGACAATGTACAAGTGTGGAAAAAAATATTTCTCAGCTTTTATTTACATTTGAACAAAAAGTGTCATGTCCAAAATAATTCATACCTTTTGCAAACTGTCACAGTCTGTGGGAAAATACCAGTGGAGACATGCAAAAAGCTCGTCAGCAATTATAGGAAGTGTTTGATTGCTGTAATAGCCAATATATATATATATATATATATATATATAGTTATAAATGGAATTATTGATATTATTAATGAAATTATTTGCATGTTTCAGATGAAAACTTTGAGGATGTTTGTTTTCCCAGATTTGCTTTAGATGTGTATATTCCACAGCAAGGCATGTGTGTAGTTCTATACATTTGTACCATATTTGAGTAATTTAACTTGAAAGATTTTATGGAGTAGGGGCGGGTCTGGACTCTAGAGGCAGTTGTACTAGTGAAATATTAAAAACAGGCATAATTCAAGGAAAATCTAAGGCAAATGCAAAGAAATACGAGTGTCTTACAAGAAGCTTAGCATTATAGGTTGTTGTATAGCCATGTGGTGTGATTTTATATATTTTTAACTTGATTTGAGAGAGAAAAAAGATTCAAACTGATAACACAGAGTAATGTAAATAATCACTAGAAGTCTAAGGTCAGTTCATATGGGATTTTTATTTTATTCATTCTTTTTTAATTAATACTGTTTTTGGACACTTTTATCCAACCATGTGCTTCAGATCAAACTCATGGTCAAAACAACGGGCCATTTTATCAAGCTCAACTTTGATTAAGATGATGAAATCCGTTTTGTTTTCTGGTAGCTGGCCTATAAGAAAACAATTGCATTTGTCCTGTGTGCAACACTGAGACCACAGCTCTACAAAAGACTCACCAAAGCAGCAAAAATGATAAAATATTGTTTTCTTGTTTGATAGTGTAGCAACTGTCAGTATCTTTTTGCCTGTATGTAAAACTTCAAAATTTCTCTTTGAGATCACATCTACAAAGCATGACATTGAAAATGTTTGACATTGTGACGAGAGAATAAGAATTTGTTTGCAATGACATTCATCCTCATTTACAGCCTGGTAAAGTGTGAAATGGTGACGCCCTTCCTTGTTTCCTATATATTTTATTCCACCATGTCTACTGATTCACATCAGACTAGTAAACTAGTTTCCTGTTTACTGCTCTCTCTCAGGTGAATATGTGGTGATGACTGTCTACTTCCACTTGAAACGGAAAATGGGCTACTTCATGATTCAGACGTACATCCCCTGCATCATGACAGTAATCCTTTCCCAAGTGTCCTTCTGGATAAATAAGGAATCCGTGCCCGCCAGAACTGTCTTCGGTGAGTATTACTCACAAATCCCCTACAATGTTCTGGCTTTTTCTCCCTCATAGACTCAAACATTTCCATTCTCATGCAAATATGGAGGAGTAATGGAATTGAGAGAAAAGTGTGACATGTCACCACCCCCCCCACCCCCACCCCCCCGCCGCCCTTTCTTTTTCATGTTTTATTTTTTATGACTGTTCCCCCAGTTTCTGACTGTTTGATTCCGAGTCTGCAGCTGAATAAGGGATAATTGTCTGTAGACTTGAAACAAACCCATTTCTGTCCCTCCGTCTGTTTCTCTTTTTCTCGCTTTCCCTCACACGTTCACTCTCGCTCTCACACACACTGCACACACCCCTCCTGTTTCTTTACCTGGGGCAAACGGAGATGCTGAGAATAGCGCGCTCTCATTCTCCGCTGCGAAAGTGTACCATTGACCCACCTTCAGGTGGCTGCTCACAGTGCGGTGTGTTTGGAGCCCTGCCAGCGGAATGGGCTTTTAAGTCCTGCATGAATGTGCGGTTACTGACACCAGCATGAGGCTAATGACAGCATTTAGAGAGCATGAGAGCAGCAGAAAGAGCGAGGATCGAGAGTACAGTGTTGAACAGTGGATATGCTGTTTCAAAAGAGCACAGCATGACGTCAAAAATAGGTGACCTTAAGTTACCTAAAATCTCACCAACAATATTCGGAGACTTAGGGGATGTCCCCTCTGATTGCTGTGAGCTGCTTGAGTTTGCTATATTTTGATCGTCTTTGCAGGCCTCTGTGTGGTTAATAACCTGTACATGAAGGTTTAGTCTTTGGACTGGTATTTATAGCAATTTATGGCAATTTAGTGGGCTCTCATGTGATTCTGTCACATGACAAGTGCACTCTTAGCAGAAAGGGTTCTGTATAGTACTGAAAAGGGGGTCATTGTCTCTGAGCAGTAGTGGAACCTTTTTAGGAGAGGTTTTGTGTATGAACACTCTCAGCACAATCTGCAAAAATGAAAGAGGTGTTTGGGGGATGGTCGATGGTGTACGTAGTGACTCACTGTGCTGATACATGGTGCTGTATACTGTTTAGTCATTCCTCTCCAATTAATGATGTAAACACTTAGTGTTCCCAGTTCATTTTGAGCAGGAGTGTTACCTACAGGTCTGAATCATGATGTGTCCAAAGGAATAGTTGAGGGAAAAATCAAATGTTACCCTTAACTCAAACATAGTCAAACAGTCAAAACATGTTTGAGTCAAAATAGAATCAAATAGACTTGCTTGCGTATGACAAACTGTTACCTATAAAACTGGACAAAATGGACAAAAATCAGGATTCATGAAGATATAACACTTGTAGCTTTTAAATCATATTAGTATATACATGTATATCATGACTGTTGGGTCAAAACCTTGTATCTCCGAAATAACAACTTCACAGAGAACTTTGCTTAGAATGGAATTTAATGTTAAAATATGTAGTTTTCAAATATATAATAATGACATTTCTGTTTGTTTATCAGGAAATTTGAACACAATGTAAAAGTCATGTGATGTTTTCAAATAAAAAAACTACAAAAGCAAAATACGACAAAAGTGGAGATTAGATGGAAATTTTACATAAAGTTTCCTTTAATCATTGCCCTCATCCTGAACCCACCTGCAGTCGATGCAGGGTCACGATCCTTTCTGAGGCCTTCCTGGTACACTCTTTGTGACCTTTTCAATTAAGGGATGAATAGATTCGTCACATCTGTTTGTGATGATAAGGACCAAGCGCAACCCCTTAGATAAAATTCAGCTTTTGATATATTGATCATTTTTACTGTGCGTACGGGTGTCTATAAGTGCCATAAACCTTCACAGAAAGAAAGAGGCAAGGGAGAAGGATCGTAATTACCCAGTGCAGTTTGATGCAGTCCAGTGCACACGGTTTTACACTGTGGCTGTTTTCATTTGAAACGCCCAATTAAATAAGCCAATTGGCTGATGAAAATATATTTTGGACGAGATTTTGCCTTTCTTATTGTCATGAGTGTTTTTGTGTCTGGTTTTCTTTAAACATCATGGGTTTTGCGGTTTGTGTAGTTGTGCAAGGGTCTGTGTGTTGCGCATATGCGTAAATAATGTCGCAGTGCTTCTGCCCACTGTGTGATGCAGTCAAGTGTGTGTGCATGTGCATGTGAATGTGTGTGAGCATGTGTGTGTGTGTGTGTGTGTGTGTGTGTGTGTGTGTGTGTGTGTGTGTGTGTGTGGGAGGACTAGGAGGGGGATGCTGGCTCTCTTTTTGTTTGTTTATGAGTGTATATGAGAGAGAGAGTGTGTGCATATGTGTGTTTGTGTGTGTGTGTGTGTGTGTATCTGTGTGTGTGTGTGTGTGTGTGTGTGTATCTGTGT
>JBBJLS010000032.1:4810969-4821893 GCA_037577275.1 Bryconaethiops microstoma | reverse complement strand
AGTCTTGGGAATCGAACCCACGACTTCTTGATCGCAGGGCGAACGCCCTAACCACTAGGCCACCATCTGCCCATTATAGGAGAGAAGAAGAAAAATGATCAGATGTACTAAGTTTCCAAACTGTATACATCGAGCATTATATACAATATAGTTAGTGTGCTTATTTCACATCACATACTTTACAAAGAAGATCTCTTGTAATACTATTAAAATATATAGCAATACTGTACTTTAATACTCTGTGTAAAACTCAGTTCCTATAGTGTTGCCTTACAGCAGTCTGCATCTCTGGCAACTTGTAGAAAACTATTTAAAAAATAAGAGTGTTGTAGGTGTAGAAATCTCTGTGGTTTTGTAACTGTTCTACATCAAAAGTTGCACCTGGCGCATTTTTAAAGTCATATGACAACTTTGCTTTAAAAAGTAAGACGATGTCTAGAAGCCCACCAAGAGCCTTTTAAGAATGTAAATGGTGGTGGTTTGTCAGCTTCACCTGCTGAAAGCTATTTTTATAAAAAAAAATAACAGAGAACCAAGAGGAATGTGGGAAGTTGCCAATAGCAACCACCGATTAAGAAAGCTCTCTATGTTCCTTAAATATCTTGTCAATATGTTGAAAAGCTGACTGTTCAAAAATGAAAAGACATGAGCGCTCGCTGAGCAAGAGGCTCAAACCAACTCTCCGAATGTTTGGCCGAACATTTATGCTAATGATGTTCTCAGGCCACATGTCACATGGACTCTATTGTGTGGAGAGGAACACTTTGTGCAGAACAGTGTGTGGACATTTTGTCTCTCATTCTGTGTGAACATTGTGGCGTGTTTCTGCTTTTAGTGCATGAGTCAGGCTTTTTCAGGCTGTTTTTATACGTTTTTTCATGTAATTTCATTTGCCATGCAGGTCAGTAAATGCAGACAGTACAACAGATGCCTTCAAAAACAACATCACCCTCTTCACACGTATCCTGGACCGACTGCTGGATGGATATGATAACCGGCTCAGGCCTGGGCTGGGAGGTAAGATTTCATGTGTATCTTTTTAAGACATATACTTATACTGCACATTTTTGTTAATAATAATAATAATTATTATTATTAAATAACATTTTAATAATTAAGTTCAATAGTTCATCACTACTAGAGAATGCCACTTGGTTTCCCTCTGGGTCCTGTTTTGTTTGTTGTTCAAGAACATCAGGCAAAAGATACCAGGTCCAGCCAACAGAGCTTTATAATTGATTAAATTTGAAATCTGGAGATTCATGGTTCATTGTTTCTTTTTTGGTCTTGAGTAGGATGCATAGCAACTAGCATCATAGCAACAACACAAACTCATCTGTCTGTTCACTTCAAATGTGCATTTGTGAAGTACCTTTTTATTTTCAATGCACTAGGACAATGCTAGAAGCACAATGTGACGTAATCCGTTACTTAGGTTTGGAGTAATTGTTCTCATTATGGCCTCATTTTATTGTACAGCATGTATTTAACATTTTATTGATCTGTTTACTTGAACAAAATACATTCCCTACAATACCAATTTGGCCTTCTGTGCAGGGAAAATAAAGCACTCGAGCAAGGATGGGGTTAAAGTACAAGTAGAACAAACAGATTAACCTAAGAATCATTTTTAGTTCTTCTAATAATTCACATCAGCATTTCAGACACATACGCTTGTCTATGTAATATAAAGGGATGGTAATACATCCATCTGCTCAACATCTACTGTAAGAGAGGTTGGTGAGATTAGGAAGGCTTACTGCAACACAACGATTAAACCATAGCATTTAGCGAATACTGTTGCCTTAATTTACCTTAATAAGTGATCTTGAAGGCACAATCGAATGTGCACTTGATTATTTTTTCCTTGCTTGTGGGCCATACTGTTCCAGAATAGCATCATTCTCTTTAATGTCTTTAACAAAGTTGGAGCTAATGAGCAGCAGTCATTAAATGTGAATAGATTAGCGTATCTAATGGGGACCCAATCACAGTTAGCAGCATTTGACACAATTCTATATCTAGATAAAACAGTCATTCTTACAGACAGAATGGACACCATTTACACAACAACAACTGGAGTTATCATCATTTATTGTTATATGTCTGTAAAATCTTCAAGCATATGAAATCAGAAGGGTGCGGTCCTGGGAGGCAGTCCAAACCCCCCCTTCTGTGCTGCTGAAGCCAGAAAAAAAATTAGCTGTAGGCTTGCTTGTGGTTTGTATTGAGGGGAAACACATGCCCGCTATTGCCAAAATCAGCAAAGTAATAAGCTAATATTCTACAGTTTTATCAGTATTCAGAGGACTAACTCTGAAAACTACTTTATTGATGACGTGTTGATGAATAGAACTGTGATTATTACAAATGTATGTATTCCCATGTTAAATTCTTTGTGATCACGCAGGCATTTTTATATTGCAAAACTACCAGAACCTTTGGTACCAGAAAACTACAAATGTGGTTTGTTTTCTGCTGGCTATCAGTCCTGTTCCAAAGAGTTCCAGTTTTTTGGGGATTTTTTGGTATTTGCTGAAGAGTGATACCAGTAGGACCTAATGGTCCTCAATGGTGTTTTCCTGTGTTACTGATAACACTTTTATACAAACACAGTAACACTTTCACATAACTGTCAACAATGATCACACTCACACAAATGTCTACGATTACACACAGTCATGTGTAGAATCAAACAAAGATTATAATTTTCTCTGACAAGTGTGGAAAAACGAGCAAAACACTCTGTGGAGGCTAGCTAAATGCCAAGAAAGCTACCATACTAAGTAGCATACCTTGGCCACTCTTTGCTAAGTAATAATCTAAAAAAAAATACACTATATGGACAAATGTATTGGGACACACCTGTTTTTCAGGGTTTAGGCTAGGCCCCTTACTTCCAGTGACGGGCAGTCTGAATGCTTTAGCATACCAAGACAATTTGGACAACGCCTTGCTTCTAACTTTGTGGACACAGTTTGGGGAAGAACCTTTTCTATTCCAGCATGACTGTACCCTAGTGCACAAAACAAGCTCCATAAAGACATGTTTGGATGAGTTTGGTGTGAAAGAACTTGACTGATCCGCATAGAGCTCTGACCTCAACCCCATTCAACACCTTTTGGATGAACTGGAACGGAGATTGAGGGCCAGGCCTTCTCCTTCAATATCAGTGCCTGACCTCATAAATGCTGTACAGAATGAATGGGCACGAATTCCCCACAGAAACTCTCCAAAATCTTATGGAAAGAATTCCAAAAAGAGTGAAAACTGTTATAGCAGCAAAGGGGGGGTTAAGTCCATATTAAAGTCTATGTGTTTGAATGCAATGGCATTCAAGTCCCTGTTGGTGTAATGATCAGGCATCTCAGTACTTTTGTCCATAAAGGTGTATCAGCATGCTGTTCTATTTAGGAAGCTAACATATTATTAGCATTCAGCTATCCAGAATGAGTGTTTTGGTCAAAGAGAAATATTTTTTTTATTCTACACATGATTGTATGTAAATGCAGATATATGTGCATGTGGAATAGTCCAGAATAGTCCATTTTCAGCCAGTAAGTTAAGGTATAGAAGCAAGACTGCTAATTAGCCAAACTAATTGCTTTGTAGTGGGGCATGGTTCCAATTGTCTGGAAAATAAACTAGAACAGCGGGTCCCATTGTTTCCGTTTTGGGACAGTTCTTGTTTTTGATGGAACAGTAGAAACCCCCCTAGATATAACAGTAATTAATTTCCGGTTGGCTAATGGATTATGCCAGTAGTTATTGGTCTAGTGGTCAAACCCGGCTGTGCCACCTGGCAAAAATAGGTCACACACCTACACATGAACAGATGACAAACATATGTCTGCATTATGCTGAAGAGAAATTGGCTGGACTTCATTCATATTATTTCAAAATAGCGTGTACTCGATAGCCTGAGCTACATTATTAATAAGTTTGTTGTCAGGAAGAGAGCAACCCCGTATCAAGTGTTTCTTTCCATCATAATCACGTTCTTTTTTTCTTTTGATCCTACTCTAACACACTATTTTAGTATAATATGGCCTTGAACTTTTACCTTAGAGCCGTGATCTCAGCCCCAGCCTGGCCAGGTCATTAATCGAAGGTCAGGGGTGTTTGCTTCTGTGAGCTGAATCATTTTCTGTCCTGAATCACTGTTTGATCACTAAGAGATCATTTCTTTGTAGTTACCCTTTCATGATCTTACAATATGGGTCACTGTTTCAAGTGTCAAGAATCAATTTGCTCACTTCACATTCTAAAGAATACAAATGATCTAAATTCGAGCCTTCAACACAAGGCATATACTGTAATGTAAGTGGATCCAGCTATGACTTAAATTAAAATAAAATAGAATCAATCTAACATATATGGTTGAAAAGATCATTGCTAAAATGGTAATTGTAATACAGGTAATGGTGAAAGCCTGCTTAAGCATGCACATAGCACTTTGGTCAAATTAAAATGGCTAACGACTTTGTTTAATTATTCAGCTACTTGACGTTTTACTGTGAATTGAAAAAACATGCAGAAGCAAGTGTTAGGCCTGTATGGCATACTGTATCTACCCACCATGTCCCCAAAGAGAAATCCCCCCAGGCTATAGGAGAGAAAAGGCAAGGTTTGTTGGGTGAATCCAAAAGCTTAAAAATCCTGAGAGAATATTGCATAAAAAATCTGTCTCAAAGCACAGGAAAGCAGAGGAGTTGATGGATTTGGGCTGTGTTAACTAAGAGCTTATTTATTAAACAGTAGCAATTGATTTATGCTAGGGCTGCAACGATTACTCAATTAAAGTTCATTACTTCATGGATAAAACAAATAAATAAATAAAACATTAAGTAGAATACATCTGCAGATACCCTGATAAAGCATGTTTTCAGGTCTTAGACTCTTACATGATTTACGAGCTAAACTGACACACATATTTCTATGCATTTCATCACATAGTGTTTCAAAGACATTTCTTATATTTTAGTACAGTATTCTGTAGTTATTCTGGAAAAGGCTTGTTAGTTTGTTATTATGTAGTTAAGCCCATTTTTATAGTTTGTCATTTAAAAAGGGTCGATCGATTAATTATCTAATGAATTACTAAATCACTTGACCACTAATAAAATCAGCAGTAACTGCCCTAATTTGTACCATATATAATCAAAAGAGAGAAATTAATATCATCCATATTTTTTGGTGATTATGGTCCAAATTTCAAATACCTTTGCACCAAAATGGTGTTTTTTGCAACACTGCTAAAGTTATTGATCTTGGGGTCACGATAAATAAAGCCCAAAAGCACAATGAAATCAGTTATCGATTCTTGCTAAACTGAAATCAATACGGTGCTTCCATAGAAAGTCTCAATGTATGCAGCAAATAGCAACTGTGATTCAAAAAACGTTCACAAGATTCTAATGGCATGCTGGTGCATATTTTAGTCATTACAACAACGTCAGGCTGAAAATGACAGATCACAGTGATGAGGGGTTTTCACAATACAAAGCTTTGACATACAGCTGCTCTATGAGAAGATGGCTATAGGAGGATAAACTAAATGGTCCAAGTCCAGACCTGGTGATCAAATTTGGAGAACTAGAGACATAATCTAAGATAGGATGGTGTTCTCCAAATTTAGCGTATGACGTCAAATCAGTACGGTTCAGTATATTGAACAACAAACCTTTCCTCTTACTGTCACAGTAGTTGGTTAAATCTGTAACAAAGTTTAATGTTTTTATAACATTCATGTCGTGTTATTACCATAATCTATGTTCCTTCTCACTTTTTGGAAAAATTATGAGCCACTTCCAAGTTAAGTTGTAATGTCTTAAATATCTTTACACACAATCCCTTGCTCCGTAACAAGTTGGTCTAAAACTCCAGACATACTTTAAGAAAAACTTGGCTAAGTGCAATTTTGGAAACTTCAGGGTAACACTTTACTGTAGGGCAGTGATCATAAGGCTACTCTACATCTTCATAACTGTTTATAAAGACTTATTCGGCAAGCATCTGTTGACATAGCATTTCTTAAATTAAACTAACTGAGGCAGCCTTTATGACAACTGACACTTAGAATAAGCCTTTATAAATAACTTATGTAGGTGTCGTAGCCTCACAAATACTGCCCTTCAGTGAAGTGTTACCAGAGCTCCGGTCAGTCTGTTCCTAGTAGAAAAATTTGGAGCATCAGAGAAAATATCTGTTTTTTAATCCATCATGTTGTGCAGCCGCATGTTTACGACTACACAATGTTCCATCTTTGTATTTTAATGTTTCAGTATATTTTGGGTTAGTATTAGTATTAGTATTAGTATTTTGTGCCCTCTCTAACCATGAGGGTTGAGTGAGTTATTTCTGCATTTCTGCTGTTTACAACTCTTTGTTTGGGCTGCCAGCACACTGCTAACGCTAACGCAGCTAGTGGCAGCAACCAGCTCTTTCTTTACACCCACGACCAGCTGATATTGCGGATGTTCTAAGAGTCTGTAGTGGCCAGTGCCATTTTTTTTAATGCTGTGGTGGTAGCATGAAAGTGATAAGACACCAAGAAACTTAACTGATCAAGAAAGCCCGATCAGTGGTGGGTGAGGATGACAACATGGTAATTGTGGCTGAAAGGAGAACACTGTCTAGACCTCAGTCCATCATGGACAATGCTGATCACCCACTACGCAGTGTGGTGGCTGAACTGAGAAGTACTTTTAGCCACAGACTCACCAGCATAAAGTGCACAACAGAAAATCCTTCATTTTCCGCGGCCATCAGACTCTGTAACTCCTCCCTCTATAACCCATCCACACAATAATCTGTGCAGTAGCCTGATGCTAATTTGTTGATCAATTTCTTATTGGGTTTGAATCACTATTGTTATGTGCATTATTATCTTATTTTTAAGTGCGATAGTCTTTCATGCGCAATATCATGCAGTTTTCTTATTGGGTGCTACTACATTATGATTGCGTATAATATCTTATTATTATGTCTAATAATCTTACCATGTGCAATCTTACTACTTACATCAATTTTACTTCTCTCATAATTTTCTCTATTATGTGCAATAACAAACTCCTAACCACCATTTATGTTATTAGTAATTCACTTAACTGTTAATACTTATCTGTAGTATTAATACCCCAGCATTTGCGTATATTTTATAGTATATGTTGTATAGAATCTACTGTATTTTCTGCAGTAGTTTTATTGGATTTATTTAGACCTTATATTTTATATTGCTCTTGTCTCTGTGTGTCTGTGTGGTAATAACAAGCATTTTCCTCTGGGATCAATAAAGTTTTCAGATTCTGATTTTGTTTACGATTAAACCCTTAATTTTTCAGAATCTTTAATGGATATTGTACACATAGAGACTTTCATTAGCTGATCATTATACAGCATGATCTTCCAGTAGGGATCTATTTTCTTTGAAGAAAAGGATGTTGTGTTATTGTAATCTTGTCCAAGGGTCTGTATAATTAACTTTAGAACAATTATCAGGGGTCTGTTTTTCACTGTCTGAGGGGACCATTTTATTGTTGATGGACTGGAGATTTAATGATCTAATGACAGGAACATTCAGGTGCAGCATCAGCAAGTGTATAATTATTTTGCCCCCCCCATTTGAAGTTATTGATTGAGCTGAAATTTTATGTTTGATTATGTTCCAGTGAGCACAGCTCAAAGGAGCATAGCGTGGCAAACCCTTGGCGGGGAGTTTGCATAGATGACAAAACATTGGAAAGACACTCTGTTTGCAGACGCAAATGCAACCAAGCATATGTACACATGTATATACAATAGCTCACTTGGAGCATCTCCGCATGGGAGATATGCAATTGCAGCCAAAGCTGCCAAGTTACACGTCCCTCTGTGCTTTGTCTTGCTTATGTCAGTGGAAAAGGCATCCAGGAGGCATCCAGTGTTAAAATAATACAAAATTTTTATTTCCAAGCAAGACTGAGGGAGACAAAAGAAAATTAGGAGCCAGTGCATGAGGCAAGTGAAGATATATACATATAACTAATTAATTACAAGCTCTGTGATTAATTCATCTAGATTAATCACACACATGTTTGCTGTAAAAGTATTTTAAAATTGTAATGAATTTTGGCCTGTGAGTGAATGAATAATCAACATTACAGACTTTCAGCATCTCTTTTATTCCGTAACTGTTTTCACACAGTTCATGTGCAGTAATGGTCACATCAATCAAAAATATGACCTAATATGCTGAGGGAAAAAAAACAAAAATGCTTCAGCAAAAACAATGATAGAACTAAGTCCATCTATAAGGTGCAGTTTAAGACAATGTACTTACAAGCACGGGTGTCAGAAACATTTTAATGTGGGGGGAGCGCCGCACTTGACGTCTCACGTGTCTCACTCATACAAATCTCTGGGTGGATAAATGGGGGGAGGGGCGCACGTCACCCCCTAATAGTTCCGTGTTCTGATGATTTATGCTGCTTTGTCGAAAAATGCTGCCGTAGCACAAATCGACAACTGAGTCTATTGATTCATGCTACCCTGTCCAAAAATGCTCCCTTTAAGTTTATACAGTTCATAGTTTATATTCAGTTTATAACACTGATAATGATGAGAAGTAGTCAAATAAAATACACAATTGGAGAAAAAATATATTTTATTTAAATGAGAAGAGCCTAGATAGAGCCTAGATGCATAGAGCCAGTTTATACAGTCAGGTTCTAATACTGAGAAATGCTACTATGACGCAGGACACAACATACTTTAAATCGTGCCATGCTTCCAGCTTGCTAGATAGCACAGTCAAACCCAAATGCAAGATAGCACAGATAAACCAGTGTCCAACGCAAGATAGCACAGACAAACCAGTGTCCAGTGCAAGATAGCACAGATAAACCAGTGTCCAATGCAAGATAGCACAGATAAACCAGTGTCCAATGCAAGATGCCTAAAGAAGGCTGGGGTGTCCACCTCAGTCCTCACTAGCTTCTACAGGTGTGCTGTGGAGTCCATCCTCACGGGGAGTGTTCCATCCTGGTACGGCAGCTGCACTGCTCAGGACAAAAAGGCTCTGCAGAGGATGGTAAAAACAACCCAGAGGACCATAGGCACACCACTCCCTGCAATAACGGACACTTACAACACGTGCTGTCTCAGAAAAAACAAGTGCATCATGAAGGACCCCAGCACCCTGCACTGCCACTTTTTACTTTCCTGCCATCCAGCAGGAGACTCAGAACAATTCACACACACACAGCACGATTCCGAAACAGTTTTTATCCCAGCGCAATCAGACTATTCAATACACAGAACTGTGGTTCTTTCTCTGTGCAATAAATCTGCTCTTCATTCTATGTGGAATAATGCAGCACACAAGACTGTACACTTTACACTTTATTTTTGATGCACTGTCTTGTCTTCTATGTCTTTATGTCTCTTATATCTCATGTTCTGTCTGCGAGGAGGGTAGTCAAGTAAGCATTTCATTGTGCTCTGTACACTGTACTTTGTACATATGATAAATAAAACCTCAACTTCAAACTATGAATATAAAATCTAAACTAGAAGTAAAAATGTGCAATTTAGTACAAGGTTAATTCTTGCCTTATAATACTGAATTATCAAATAAAACTTTTTTGAAACTGCTAAAGACTGTTATGAGACAATTAAACCTAACAGCCTGATTAATACACAGATGACTCCAACAAATGTGTTGGTTTCAGTGTTACTTAAGGATGGCGCTCTCTGGAGGTGAGCTGTCCTACTTCTGTTTCAGAGGGGATAAAATAGAGGCAGATGGATCTTAGCGATTGCCTGAGGCCTTGTTCTGCAACAAGAGGCATGCTGAGCCGAAGAGGACACTCCTAACACTATGGACGTTACCATGATAATGCATTTCCACGCTGTAAGGGAGAAGCATTTAACAAACTGACAATGGAATGCTCCACCTGACCTATTTGCCTCCACACTACATTTCTCCCTGCACTGCATTGTTCCTTCTCACTTTGGCAACTCATTTAACGAATGCGCTATGGCTCGCTGCAAGTGGGCTGAGGTAAACTTTCAGAAGTGTTTTTGTTTTCCTCTACAAGTGTTGCATGAGGAATTTTTATGATGTAGCTTAAAGGACCCCTACATTTTTCTTGTCTTTTACTGAGGTCCACATGTAACAGCACTAAGGCTTACATGACTATTTTATGTAATGTGTGACATAAAATGATTGTAAAGTTAAAGTATACAGTTTCTTTTTAGTACTTTAAAATTAAACTCTATTTTTTCAATCAGCCAAGACACATCAAGCTGACACAGAAGAACTAGCACCAGCCAAAACCGACTTCTGTCTGATGATCACTTCACATCTACCACTATTTGCACTTGAATACACTGCAGTGACTGCAGCTGATGGCTGACATTCACATACTTTATGTTCCTGCATTAAACAGAACAACTGTCTACAGCAGGAGCTGTAAAAGTGCAGCATGTGGAAATGATTGGTACTTTTACACTAGCATGATATAAAAACACAGTAGCAGAAAAAGGCCACTTAAGAGGGAGATTTTGTGCATTAAATCATTCATATGTGTGTACTTGCCCTTTTTGGACATGATCTTACATGGACTTGTTTCAAATAGTAAGCTACAGAGAACAGTTAATATTGAAGTGGGACGGCATTAAAAGTTTGTTACATGTAATTATAAGCAGTGCTCTTCAGTAGGTTAAATGTAAAGAGAGATGAAGAGAGAGAAAGGGAGAGGGAGAGAATGGTAGAGAGAGAGAAAGAGAGGGAGAGAGAGAGAAAGAGAGAGAGAAAGAGAGAGAGAGGGAAAGACAGAGAGAGGGAGAGAAGAGTAGAGAGGAAGAGAGAGAGAGAGAGAGAGAGAGAGAGAGAGAGAGAGAGAGAGAGAGAGAGAGAGAGAGAGAGCACACCACACCCCCA
>JBBJLS010000032.1:4794034-4805580 GCA_037577275.1 Bryconaethiops microstoma | reverse complement strand
CTCTCTCTCTCTCTCTCTCTCTCTCTCTCTCTCTCTCTCTCTCTCTCTCTCTCTCTCTCTCTCTCTCTCTCTGCCATGTGGTTGTGTGAACCCTCATCATTAGAGCTAACCCTGCAGTGAACTGTGTGTGTGCTAAGCAGGAAAATGTGAATGTTTCATGAAAAAAAGAAAAGAAAAGAAATGTGGTTCCTTTTTGGCCACAGTGTTTTGTTTTTTTCCTGTTTTAGCTCTGGTTAAATCAACACCATCAAAAGAAATATAATATACATTAAAGGTTAAATTGATACAATATATACACCAAAGGTTAAATGGATGGATAACAATTTATTATGTACTAAATCAAGTAGAGAAGTCTTCTGAAAAATGAGAAAAACATGACTATTACATTGTTTTCTACATAACTATTATTAATATTGTTCAATTCAGACCATAAATATAAAAAAATACTGAAAGCAATAGTGTTAATCTCTGTTAGTGCCCCTGTGGGATTGTAGTAGTATAATAGCACAACGCTAACACACTGCACTGCATCAACATCGGAACCCTGTTAAAAACATTCCTTGTTGTATCCGGAACTTGTAACAGACATATTGACATATATTTGACCTTGTGTAGAGCATTTTTTGAGTGACTCCCTCAGTGTCTTAACATAGAGCTGCCCCTGTTAATCATCATTGGTCAGGCTGCCACTCATCTTGATAGTTAATGATGTACCTAAGGGTTCCAAAATGTCTAGATGGACTTTTTTCCTCACAAAAATGGGCCCACCTCTTTGAAATCAATACACAATTGGTTCGTTCTACTGTCACTTACTAATTATGTCGGTGGTTAATGACACATTAGAATTCAGGTGCCTGAAGGCCTAAACAATGGTATCGACCTAGATACCAAAGAAAATAAAATCTGATCATTTTCTTTTGGGAAGTTTATCAATTTGACACCAAATGATTTTCAAATAAAACTAATAAAAAATAAGAGTAGCAATTAACTGAAGAGGTTAACATTCAACTATGATCTTATAACCAGGGATTGACATAAGTGGCACGCAAGCCCGAATAGACGTAAGTGGTACGCAAAATGCGCAACAGTTTTCAGTCTTCACAGCGCAAATGCATACCGCACCCACCACGGCCGAGACACAGAGAAAATTTGTAATTTTGGTGCGTACCAGTTAATTCATATAGGTACTCATTAGTGTACTGGAGCAAAAAAATTATGTCAACCCCTGCTTATAACTCTCTTCTAAGTGGCTGGGTGTATATTGAAATGCTCTCTTACAGACAGATAAAAAAACAAGGTTTAGCCCAGGGATTATGCTATGACTACCTCAGGATATTCTGTTCATCTTTCGAAAGTGAGGCATAAGGAAAGTCACTGGCCAGTCACAGAGTGGTCCTAGGTTAAGAGAGTCATAAACCGGTAACAACACATGTTCATAGTAACCTCCATGGAGCTTTGAGGCTCGAGCCCCCGGACCTCCAGCTAAAATGTTCTGTCCCCTCCAGAAGTCCTACTTTCACTTCTCAGACTAAGGTGTAGTCTGAACTCAGGGATGTTCTGTAAATGAAATGAGTAAATTTAAGAATTTAGTATGTTTTATGTAATGATTTTCTGTCTATATTTGAACATCTGTTTCAAGCGAAATTTGTCCAAAAAAAAAAAAAAGAAGTGATAAGCCTTACAGAAAAAAATCTCATTTCTTAATTAGAGCCCATATGTGGAGCATCACCATGTAAAAAGGCTGGAACACCCTGAGAAGAAGCCATGGTCATCGTGTCATCTTTACATTCATGTCCCGCTAATCTGTGGTCATTAGTCACTGTCATTACTGTCCATGTGGTCATGGTGAGTGTGATAGATGATGTATCTCTGCAGGATTGCAGTGGGTCCTTTTAGTCGGTGTTATGTGGACGGGTTTTGTGGTGTGTGTGTGTGTGTCTGATACAGAGCGGGATGCCCCTCGGGCCAGGCTTTCCCAGGCCACCTCTAGTCCATGATAGATGAGAGGGGAAGGCTGCTGATCCCCTTTGGCCTGATAAATTTGCTCCACAGTGGTCTTACTAATAGCCTCAGCCACTGGCATGGCTTTTCCCAATGAGAGATCAGGAAGGAGAGGCAGATGAAAATGAAATGAGAGAGAAGTAAAGTGACGAAGAGGAGAAAGAGAGATTGTGGGAGAGAGAGAGACAAAGGGAAAGATTAGGGTGAAAGAAAATATGAACAATGACTAGAGCACCAATTGTTTAGCCGATGCACTGCCCTCCACCCTTAGAGGCCTGTGTATGCTGTGAGGTCATGTGGGGACAGAACCGCTCTGGCTGGACTTCCAGACCAGCCCTGCACTTCCACTTCACTTATACTGTACGTTATACACACACATACAGTCACGCAACACACACAGTCACACACACGCTCTTTCTTCCTCTTTACATCTCACTGTTTCTCTCTCTCTCCCTCCCTCCCTCTCCCTGTCTTTCCTTCTTCGTAAGTACTGTGTAGAAAAGCATGTTCTGTTCTCTTTTGTGTCCTGCCTCACCACTCACAAATGTCTTTTCATACAAAACTCTCGTCCAGCAGGTCAATTGTAGCTAAAATTAGTCTGCCAGAGACGCACATGGAACAACAAGAGAGCGGAATGGCGTCAGAAATGCACCATAGCAACAGCTAATATGGCTCTCAGTGTTACAAGTTGGGGGAGATTTCTAGGCTGTGAGAGTCTCTGTGCTGTATTAATGTGTGGTCCCGAGCCCCTTAGAGCCCTCAACACTGTTAAGTGGCCTGTATTTTGTAAAGATGAAGTGGTAACCTTTACTGGAGGGCTGCGCAGTTTGTTTATTAACTGTAATTATGACAACGGCCTTTGCAATACTAATATCTCAAAAGGTTGCAATAAACAAATGAGCCGTATAATCGATCACAGTATTTTGTACTGTGTGCTATGAGTACCTTGACCAGTCATAGTTTCATATGAGTGTATTTTTTAACAGTGTCACACAGATGCACACAAGATTGACGTCCATAGTAGGCGCCCGATAGTGCCTTATGCTTGCCTCTACTCCTCAGTAAATTACTCTGAGTATGGTTGAACAAGCAAGGATTAAAACATAGAAGTTAATGTTTTCATATCTAAGAAATCTAAGAAAGACCTAAAACCTGGTTTCAGAAAATGGTCACAGAGCTTCATCCTTTCTGAATGCCAGAATATGTGATGTACTAAAGAATTTGCAAGACCAGATACAGGTGATGAGCGTAATTTTCCCATTCAGTGTGTGGAAAAATACAACAGCTTTATTTGATATTGATGTTTACAGTTAATGCAATTCTAAAATTAAATTAACAAGTAAAATGACAAGTGTGCTGGGTGAACACAACAGTATGCCACTTAATGTGTTCATTTTTTAAAAAGCTGATCCGACCCATTGACCTTTATTAGAGAAAACTCTCATTTGCGCATAAAAAGGTTAAAAAAAACACAGGCAATGAGATGTAGACCTTGTCAGCCATTGCAAATAACCTTTGACATTACCTCTATTTTCTTTCTTTTCTTTAAAGGAGTACACAATAGACGTGTTCTTCAGGCAGAGCTGGAAGGACGAGAGATTGAAGTTCGAGGGACCGATGAACATTCTGCGTCTGAACAACCTGATGGCCAGCAAAATCTGGACTCCGGACACTTTCTTTCATAACGGGAAGAAATCGGTGGCGCACAACATGACCATGCCCAACAAGCTCCTGCGCATCCAGGATGATGGCACATTGCTTTACACTATGAGGTAGTCATTAGTCTTCATTTTTTCATTAAGAATCAACAGTCATTTAAAATATTTCACAATGAAATAGACCAAAGATGTATTCTAGTGTCAAAAGCCCTCGAATGAGACGATCATCCAGTAGCAGTATCGGTTTTTCTTCATTTAAATGCAGCTTTGAAATCAAATATATTATTTAAGTAATCAGGCAGCTGCGGCCTGATAACTTGCTACCTTATTACTGAGGGCATGATTGCTCATTCAGTTAACATTTCATGACTTTCTTCACTTTCTTTTTGTCCTGGTATTGACTGGTTTTGGTCCCATTCCAGTTGCGCTTGCTATTCTCAGTACCGCTAATTTTCTATAACTGCTTAATCCATACAAGGGTCGTAGGTACCCAGAGCCTATCCCGGGACCAGTGGGTGTGAGGCAGGGCGCCATCCCACCACAGGGCGATTCGCAATGCCATTAATTATTATTTACGTGCAATAATTAATTCTAGTTTTAGGATAGATATTAGGGAGCAACTAGAAAAAACAGTGGTGCCCCAAACAGTCTTTTTATTTCTGATGCTTATTAATCATTATCTCAATACTGACCTGTGCACCTCTGATTTTGCAGAAGCCTGCAGCATGTAAATGAGCATTCACAATTACTGTTATTTCTTTCTTTTTTTTTGTACTGTGTACTGTGAGCAGTTTGACGATTAAGTTACAAATGAGTGCTTCCGTGGGTGTTTTGATGAACTGAAGCTAATAAAAGTTAATTATTTTGGTCAAAACAAAGCAGACTGATCTTTAGCCATTAAAAATTTGCCTTATACTGTTTACTACACTGCAGTCACGATATGGAGCACTATGATCACAGTGCTAGCATTTTGTATGTGCCATGCAACCTATTCATATATAAAATAGCTATAATATATACATGCCCTAAAGAAGTACTACATGCAAATGCTAGAATTTTACCTTTTATGTGTGAATGGCTGCAATGTGACTGGCATTTTTATATAACAGCATTCCACTGGGTCTCTTAATGGGAGAGACACAGCACAGCCTATTCATCCCAACTGGGATAGACTCTGGTAGGCACTCTATGTCACTCCAATCTGTTTTTCTCGCTTTGTTTTTGTTTTGTTTTCAAAATCGTTGTGGCTCTCTGTGCCACTACCGAATTCTCACCTGGGGCACGAATGCTTCTTGCTGTTAAATCAATGAGAACGTGATTTAGTGGTGAAGTGCAGGTAGGAGAGAAGGCGGGATGGATCGGAAGGGAAGGGAGAGAAAGAGAGAGAGAGAGAGAGAGCGAGAGAGAGAGAGAGAGATGGGGGCTTTCAATCACAGAAGAATACAAGAGAATAAACTGTGTAACTATTTTTAGATTTATGGTACTAATTGTCTGTGGCTCACATGTGTTTGATGTATGGATGTGCCACAGGTTAACAGTACATGCAGAATGTCCAATGCATCTTGAGGATTTCCCCATGGATTTCCACTCCTGCCCTCTCAAATTTGGCAGCTGTGAGTAACCTGGAATTAATGTGATTAATGTGTACCATAAAGATACATGCTGTACAGACTGTACTGGGTATACTGTCATTTCAAATGAATTTATTATCATTATCATATTAAAATACTATTAACCCATTACATTTTAGACCAGTTGAAAACATAAGCTGCTCTGTGCGTTGTTTGAACCTTGTATGATGTGTGGACCAAAAAAATAGTCCAAAATGAAACATAATTTGATTCTATTAGCGTATACTACAGTTAAAACATTTCCTGCTCATTTAAAGGCACAAATATTTGTGGGACATTTCAAATAAAATGACGTCCTCTCCACAGATGCGTACACAACGACAGAGGTGACGTACACTTGGACAAAGAATGCCTCAAACTCAGTGGTGGTAGAGGGGGAGAGCTCCCGCTTAAACCAGTATGACTTACTGGGACAGACTGTAGGCAATGAGACCATCAAATCCAGCACTGGTAAGCCACCATTCCTCATAAACAGCTCCAAGTGTTTAAATCCCTTTGGTTTTCCTGTGGTTGAGATTTCAATTACGACCAGCTCGGACAGTTCTGATTTCTACAATTTTTTCGTGTGTGTGTGTGTGTCTGACAAGAGCTGTGAGCAGAATAGATGTGCTTTGTTTCTGTCTGGACATGGTTTGTGCCTGCTGGTTGATGTTTTAACAGATGACCTGTATGTCATTTTCTCATTTGCAATATTTTTAACACTACCTCTGGACACAACACATGTTTACTTTTATTCCTCCCCATAAGTCCCCCACCCCCATGCCTTACCCTGTGCTCGATGTGTTCATACTGTGGGCTGTGGCCACATTTCTCGCCTGTAGCCACTTTAGTGGTTCAGTAAGGCGAACACAAACTGCACGAGGCGAAAAACCTTTAACAAGACATTCCACTTTTGCTGAGCGTAGAAAAGCCCCAACATACCACCTCACCGGCTTTACAGACAGACATGGCTGGCATTCCACAGGGAAAGAGTGCTCTGTCTTAATCTTTCTCCTTCTTGTAGTTTCTCTCTCTCTGTTCTCTCTCTCTCTCGCTCTGTTTCCCCAATCTTTTCTACACTTTTTCCTTTCTTACCCTCCTTTCCTGCCTCTCTCTTTTTTGAATGGGACTGGGTGTGTGGATGGAGCGGCAATACACAGTAGTGAAGAAAACGCCTACACATGTCTATTACTCTCTGCCTCATATGGGGTTTGTGGACTGAAAAACAACAGTGAGAGTGTGACGGAGGGCGGGTTTGGAGTCATGCAGAAAATTTCAATCTGCTTTACCATTTAGACATGCTCACAAACAAATATTTTCAAGGAAGAAGCAAAAGGCATTCTGTGTTATTTCACTAATAATAACCATGTAGCCCAACCACATGGAACTCATCGTCGCAATAACAATGATTTCACACGGTTGTTCATATGCGGCCACGTTATTATTCCTGTAAGAATGAATATTATTTGTAAACGTTTCCACCGTTTACCGAACCTGTAAGTTACTGCCTAGTGATGGATATGCAGGAATTCACAACAGCATTTCAATCGTAATTCAAGTTTATCATGACTGACTGGGGCTATTTAAGCATTCATTCACAAGACCCCACATTTTAGACATAAATTTATGTACATCCCTAAATCCCTTGCAGCTCCCAGGAAATCCCTTCCATTTCCAGGAAGCTCCCGTTTATTCATTGTTCAAAGGAGTCCCCTATCCCTTAGTGCTTCTTATATGTATCCTGTAATTGAAGTTTCAAGCAATACAGACAGTTTATGCAAGTTACAAATTAGATTCTTTGTGTGTAAGACCTCTTCAAGCGCAACCGCTAAACTCAGTATCACGTCATGTTTTAACACATTTAACCCTAGAATGCATAAGGTGGAGAGACGTAAATTGACCTCCTACACTTTTTTATTAATACAAATATTTAATTCCTTGTTATTCTTGTTTGTCAAATATCCCATATTTCTTTATAAAAGCTTCTGAAATAAGAACCTTTATGTATCATGACGTCCCAGTATTTTAAAGAAGGTCGTACTGACTGCTTGTCACGGTTCCCTTTGCACATGGCATGGTCAGGCAGGAGGAACAGATGCAGGCTTCCATTATTTCTTTATCTTTTCCTTTTATTTCCCAAAGCACAAACAAAACGGCACAGTGGCCTGAAAACAAAACTTAAGGCTAATACAAAACAAGGGTAGGTGTGAGGGTGGATGCACAAAAACCAACTGAAACACAAGCACTATATATACACACAAAACAAACTCAAAACACTGAGAAGCCTCACTGCCGGTGATGAGACCCCACCCCCTGTCAACACAAAAGCCCTCTTTGTTTAGGGCAACAGCAGCCTCTAGTGGCTGCAGACAGGGGGTGTGACAAAACCTCTCCCCAAAGGGCACCACGCCGGGGAGCCCGAACCGCGCCAAAAAAACAAAAACAACAACAAACAACAAAAGGGGAGGGAGCGGTGGAGGCAGGAAACAAAAAGGCCCCTCTGATATCTCTGGGGCCAGGCTCCACTCGAGGGCCCTTCCCCATACTGTTCAGGGCACGACCCCCTCAGTGGTACTCATTTCAGAGGACTCCTCCAAGATCCCTTCCCATACTGTCCAGGTCGAGCCCCCCTCCGTCATGCCGTCCTCGGGGGTCTCCTTCGAGGTGGATCCCCTATAACTCCCCCCAAAAAAATTCTTGGGGGAACGTCCCGGGGACCCACCAGCATACCCCCCAAAAGACGCACCTCCAGGGCGTCAGGTGGTCCAGGACGCCGCCAAAAGGGCGGTGGTGACACCGCTGGCCATCTGGAGGCTGTGGGAGTCCTAGCTGGATTGGGGGCCTCAGGGACAGGTGCCTCGGCGGGAGCCGGGGCCTCAGGAGCGTGTGCCACGTCAGGTGCCGGGGCCTCAGGAGCAGGGACAGGAGCTGCGGCACGTGCCGGGGCCTCAGGAGCCGCAGCGGGTACCAGGGCCTCAGGAGCAGGAACAGGTGCCGCAGCGGGTGCTGGGGCCTTAGGAGCAGGAACAAGAGCCGCAATGGGTGCCGGGGCCTCAGGAGCAGGAACCGCAGCGGTTGCTGGGGCCTCAGGAGCAGGGACAAGAGCCTCAGCGGGTGCCGGGGCCTCAGGCTTGGGCCTTCTGTGGGCTGGGACGGGATACTGAGACTGACGTGGGGCCGGCTCGGAGGGCTGGAGCTGGCGGGGGCCACGTTGGAGGCCAAAGCCGTCTCGGGGCTGGCACAGGGGGCTGCAGCTGATGTGGGGCCGGCGTGGGGAGCAGAAGCCGTCGCAGAGCCGGCACAGGTGCTGCACACACCTCCTGGGGAGCAGGGGCTTCCAGGCCCTGCAGTGCGGCCGTCTGGCTCTGCGTCACGGCGGCTTAGCTCTGGTGCAGAGCCTCTGGGCATGAGAACATGGCTACAGGGCTGATGGGCGGAGCTTCTAGGCTCAGGAGCATGGCTGGTCCGCATTTTTTAGACTAATATCATTTCTTAGATCCTTGTCAAATCTTTCATGTATAACATTTCTCTCGACTGGCCTCTTTTATACACATTTCTCCAAATGCTGCTCCAAATTTGCTTCAGACATCAGCTGTCATAGCAATGCAATATTATCAATTCACTGCAAATAAAGACCTATTGCAGGGTTTGTCTGCAAATAATAGACTTTATTTTTTAAGTTTTCAGATGTTCTAAATCACCTATTTAACATATTACTACAGCTAGAGAATGTAAGCTGGGTAGCAAATCTTAAGGGTTTTTTTTCTATGTTACTGACATATTAACTTATCAATGGATTAGGGCTGCAACTATCGAATATTTTTGGAATCGTGTATTCTGTTGATTTTTTCATTGATTAATCGAGTAATTTGACAAAACATACTTTTATGTTTTTAAACAACTATATTAATAGTGTTATGCAACATGAAAGGCCTCTTAAAATAAGCAAGGACTTTCCGAGCTGCGTTGCTCTGTGGGGCAAGCACTCAGCCAATTCAAACTCCACAGGCTGACAGGTCTCCAGGAGACCTTTCCAATAGGACCAAGCATGAAGCTCTCCTCCCCAGGGACCGGAGTAATGGGCACGCAAACCTCCGCTCCCCGCGGTGTTGCTCCGTGGGGCAAGCACTCAGCCGTACCAAGCGCCACAGGCTGATAGGTCTCCGTAAGACCTTTCCAACGAGCCCTGGTTCGGCCTCAGCCAGGGAAACACCTACCTCCACGAAATTTTACAGGAACCTTCAGCTCCCCAAGACCTATCGAACGTGACTGGTACCAAAGCTTTCCTCCGCGGAGAACCGGTGCGACGGTCCCGTGAGCTCGAACTTTCCGAGCAGCATTGCTCCGCAGTTCAAGCACGCTGGCACCTCAAACTCTACAGGCTGATAGGTCCTCTTGCCTCGTCACTATTGACTCATAACACAGCCTCCAAATAATTACAAATACTGTAAATTCTAACAAGCACTAGTGTTAGAGGGATGGAGGGCAAAATAAACGCACCATCTTAAATCTTTGAAATGCGCGTCGGTTACAACAGTCCGTGTGAAACAATGATATCGGAGCTGCGCATTAGTCTACAAAGTGGGAGTGATTTGATATTTTAAATAGATGGACTTTGGTGACATAAATTAAACAAAGCCTTGAGGCGAAGAATTAGCCTCAAACATTTTTTGTAATCGAATTATTCGAGTTACTCAAATAATTGTTTCAGCCCTAAAATGGATTAAATGAAACATTTCGAAAATCAAAATTTATCAATGTAATTATTTAGTAAAGTTGAAGATAAACATGAAATATTTCGATCCATTGTAAGCATTTGTCTGTGCATACATGTATGTGCGCGCATGTGTGTGTGTGTGTGTGTGTGTGTGTGTGTGTGTGTGTGTGTGTGTGAAATTGACTAAGACTTGCTGGCCTTATACAGAACATATTACTCAGATTTTAAATTCTGACACTGTTTTCACACCTACAAGCTCCTTACTCCACATAGCCAAATCTGACAGACATGCCCTCTGTGTGTGTGAGTGTGTGTGAATGTGTATTGTAGGATAATTGTGTACCCCACTGCTGACTCATGGTGTCCCACAAAGTGGAGGCTGAGTGTTGAGAGAAGAAAGTACTTGGTGTTCCAGTGACACATCCACACACACGCACGCACACACACACACACACACACACACACTCATCCTCAAGTTCATTCTCACAGCAATCAGTTCTTATGTTTTGCACATTATATGTACTTTACTCATTTTACTCACTGTGCTCCAGCTGCAGACTCAGTACTGTGGTAGTTCGGAGTGTGTGTTTGTTCTTGTGTATCTTAAGGACAAAAATATCCTGACTTTTTAGAAAAACAGGATGTCGTACCATATCAGGCCTAAGTTAATGGCCCTGACGTTATAACATGTGCCTTATAAAAGCTGCATGAATTATAAACTGAAAGAGTGAAACCATTTCTTTTTCCTTACTGTGGATCAGATTAGGATTAGGTTTGACATTAACAATTTTATATAATGCATTTGAGACTTATTATTATTTATTACATGAATATATAATACATATGGGATATTGTGTGTATGTGTGTGTGTGTGTGTGTGTGTAGGGGTATACACTGAACAAGAAAGAGGCGGATTACTGATGTGGCTGGGGAATACCACACACATTACCCCACCATATCACACATCCTCTCTCTTGTCGCCCCCTCACCACAAACACACACATATGTACTGGCATCCCATATACATTGCATGTACTGTCCCCAACCTACTCTAAGTGTGGCTTTATCCTTACACATTTTGCAACCTGTGACTGCAGAGGTGAGTGTGTATGTTTGTGTATTAACACTCTTGCTCCCAGAGGTCCTGGAGTAATTAGGAGACTAATGAGCAGAGAGAAAAGAGAGGGAACAGACAGACAGACAGACAGACAGCTGGAGAGAGAGTGCAGGCTGTGCTCGGCTGAGATGTTCTCACACTCTCAACCAGCAGCTAAATATACTATTTCCCGTGAGTCCAACAGAATCCAGAAACACACACACACACACACACACACACTAGGTGAAAGGAATTTCAGGATGTCTCTGACTGCTGAGAGGGCGGTAGGATATCAACTCATATGCATATTTATTTGTTCTCGTTCTCTCTAACGAGTGTAGATACATCTGCTGTTATCCATGTTGGGCGTCATGCTCAGTGTCGTTCACTTCCTCTGTGTGTGTGTGTGTGTGTGTGTGTGTGTGTGTGTGTGTGTGTGTGTGTGTGTGTGTGTGTGTGTGTGT
>JBBJLS010000032.1:4773507-4793934 GCA_037577275.1 Bryconaethiops microstoma | reverse complement strand
TGTGTGTGTGTGTGTGTGTGTGTGTGTGTGTGTGTGTGTGTGTGTGTGTGTGTGTGTGTGTGTGTGTGTGAATATTCTGATGAAGGAAGAGAAATAGATGTGCTTGGTGCCTAGTGGTTGACAGGCTGACACCAATGAATATAAATAATTGAAGAAATAATTTGTCCTATGACATAATTTGTCCTACAACAATACAGAGAGAAGCTGTAAGTGATTTAAAGACAAATACATTGTGTATGTTGATCTGTCAAAGGGTAGTTGACGGTCTGGCTGATTAAGCGGTACTTGGTAGCAGCTTGGGAGCCACCTGGGACTCACAAGCACAAGCTCAATACTTACATCTTCAGAAATGCAACACATATTCACCTGTCAGTTGGCTGTCTGAGGTTATGTAAAGGTCATCCTAATTTTATATTTCTTGTGACCTCTGCTCTTTGCTATCATGTGGTTGTCAGGGCAACAGGGTGGAAATGAGTTGACGGTAGCCGGCGGTCTAAATTCTGTTTATCAGGCTGCGGGGCTGAAGATAAGTGAGGCTCTTTCATGTCCCCCGGGACAAAATTCCCAGGCAGGTAATTGGAGGGTCCTGAGGGTATCAGGCTTTAATGCCTTCTTTAAGGACTTGCATAGACTTCATGTGTGAGTATGCAAGACTCTATAAAGGCATGCTTACTCACCACACACACAGTTTTAGCCCCAGGCCTGCTCTCTAGGGAGGATGGTAAATCTCCTGATTGTGAGATGTTAGATTAATCATTCATTATGACAGGCTCAGTGTGTAGTCTAGCGTAGGGTGAAACTGGGTCTTCCGGTACACTTGAACGTGTACACTTAATCTGAATTGCTGTGTAAGACGCCACCAGCTCTACAAGCACTTAAAGAATCTTCTACGTTTACAGAGTGATTTGACGGATGAAGAGATGAAGTCCATCTCATATGCAAACATGAATCTGGCTCTAAAACCTAGTCGAAGGGTTTGCTCACAAAGTACCCAGATGCACGCGAGATGCACAATGTACGCAAAACTACAGGCAATGCAAACAGATCAAGGCAATTATTGTCTGTGAAGCGTTAGAGTAAACTGAACTAATCAGGTTTTATGGTTTATAGTAAGTGTGCCAGATGATGTTTTATTTATAGCGCCCTCCACTCGGATAATTGCATGGAAAGATGATTACTGGATCCATAATAAATGCATGACTGCTCTAAGTCACATGTTCTGTGTGAGTTCCTGCCTTCCTTGCTCGCTGAGTCTTGTTCCTTCATGTCTAGCTTTGAGAGAAGAATTCATCATTTTGGCGTAATTGGTAGGGGATGCGTGTTTGACTCATACTTTTATCAAAGAAACCGTGTGACAGTGTGCCACGCTCCCACAGTGCCACCCTGCTCAACGATGACACATCTGCATTTCAAACACCGATCACCATGGTAATGGTCCTGTGGTTGGTGGAAGAGGAAAGCTACTCATGATCGCTCGTCGCAAAACACTAAATCTTTTCCTCGTTTGGAGCACAAGGAAAGAGTAAGAGAAAGAGAGACAGGGAATGTATCAGCCGCGTACTTTCTGTCTTGTTTTGTTATATAGAGTTGTTTGAGTCCGTAATGACCTTGGTATCAGTGTTTGTTGCTGGTCATACAGCAAGTCTGATGCAATTTGGAGCAGAACCATCACAAATTCACAAACAGAATTTAATAGGCCTCATCTCCCACGTAGGCATTTTTGACAGACTAGTCTTTCTCATACAAGAAAATAAATGAAATATTTACATTATTCACCTGCATTCACAAGATTACCAATGAAATGCAGTTGCATTTTTATGCACTAGCTCTCCATGCAACCCTTAAAATCATATCATCATCAGTATAATCATTATTATACTGTTGTGTAGCTTTTATTCTGTTGTTTTTACTTCTCTTTGTTCTGTCCACTTTCTGCCATAGCAATGCAAATTTCCCACTTGTGGGAATAATAAAGGTTTATCTTATCTTATCTTAATCATGTATTTTAAACTCATTTTCCTATGAAATGTATGGCAAACTCGTAAGTCAGTATTTTGCAATGTGACAAAAAATATATATCATCTGACCCCTAATCACAGCAGTGCAAGTTTTGCACAATATTTCAGAATTAGGGAGCATATTTCCCTGGGTTGCAAGTTACACTTCTTCAGTTCTAGCAACAATATTTTATTCCCCATCAATGGAAAGGTACCACTATTTGGTGACAACTGACTGGATATTATTTGAATGTTGAATCATTCTCATGGTAGTGCCATGTTAGGGTGCGTTTTGTTGGGGGATTTTAAACCACTCAGTGTCACAGCAGGGTTGAGAATAGTCCCCCAACCTAAAAATTCAACAGTGGTCCCGTGGTCTGATACTGACCACTGATAAATAGGGAACGACTAACACAAATTGTGTATTGAAAAATATGATCTGTAATTTTTACAATTACTAAAGGTACACTAACAAGATATTTCTAATAAAATGGCCAGTACATGCACAGTCTGTAAAAACCCTATTAATGTTGCTGTGCCTGATTTATCCTTAAGCGTGCAACACCTATCAAGAGGAATCACACTATAACCTGCTACACGTTTGTGGCTTGTCACCATATTAACCTTTTTGTTTCGGGCTGACATATGCTGACCCAGTATTTAACAGATTCATCTAGTGGTCTGAGACCAGTGACCTCGTCCTGTTCAGATATCATCTCACTGCCCAGCGCCTTACACATACGGTTGTCATCAATGGAGACGGGACGCATAACTAATTTCGTCTTCATACTCTAAATGCCATCTTCACGCTACGTAGTCATTGGCCTTAAGCTGCTAGATACACACACACACACACAAACACAAACTATCTCTCCTTCCTTCCCTCACCATCTTTCTTCTGCGTCACTCTTTTCTTCTCCCTTGCTCTCACTCACTCACTCACACTTCATCCTCCTCCTTATCCGTAGCACACACAGGCATGGAGAAAGGCATGGCAAATTGAATTAAGGAGATAGAGAGCACCACGGGGCACTGAGAGTACACGACTTCATTTGAGTTAAATTCTTCTGCGCTGGAGCTGTGCGCCAGTCTGGCCTTGCACACTTCTGCAAGGGGCAAACTGAGGCAGCAAGTGTGGAGTGCGCGCTCCGACACAAGAAGGGAGATCGTGCCTTAGAGGACTGGAGCCGGGAAAAATCCCTTTCTGCATGGTGGCTCCATAGAAAGAGGAAAGGAGTTTCCCCCTCTGCCAAGTGACAGCATCAAGGCATCCTCCACCAAGCACAAAGAATCCAGATACATTTCTCTCTTCTGTTGCTATGGGCAACGCACATCTTGCACACTCTCTCTCTTCCGCTCCTTCTGTCTTGTGGACAGTTTTCTGTGAGAGAGCCTTTCTTCCAAGCCAGGCAGAGTGCCATGTTGCTGTAGCTCAGAGAGCTATTGAGACGTGCGAATTACACCGGTCTAATGTGTTAACCACTTCACGCCATTGTCACGCTGATTCTCCAACTTTGCCCCATTGTCTCGTCTTTGACTGATGAATTAATGGTGCGCTGAATCCACAATGTTGTTGTTTTTTTTTTATTGGTTTAAAGGAGAGTATTCTTTTTTTTTACACAACACAATGCATAACCTATGATGAATTAACAAAAGAACAAAAGGCCATATTTTTATGTGCCATGATACTTTGAACGACTTGAGAAGCATAATCAACCAGTGAATTAAATGCATTCACACATAATTGGAATGGGCTTCTATCTCTATAATCTCTATTGTGGGGATGCTTGAATGCTTTTGTACCATTGTTTGTAACCGGTCTTTCAACAGAATAATCATTTTTAAAAAAAATGAAAAATGGGATTGTTGCTGTTCTGTCATCCAGAAATGCAACACAAGGTGGTGGATTTGTATTGTGGTTTTGACATTGGTTTGAGAAATATTACACTGTTAGTTTCAAAGTAGCTCCTTCTGTAACGTTTAGAAATGGAGGTCTGTTGTTACTGTCAGAGCATTAGCCTGTTAGCTTTCTGATAGCTGACCTGCTCTGTCTGCACTATCGAGGGCAAGATATACTACAACTGGTAGCTACAATTGAGCATGGTTATGGTTATGAAGCCCTATTCACGGGAACTTCTGAAGCTACACCTTCCTCAGAGGTTTTGTACCCATAAACCTGTTCTTGCTTTCAACTTCCCTTTAACGACCAATGCAAACTGCACGTAAACTGCATGTAGTAATATTTAGTAGTGAACAGTAGTGAATATTTCAGTGATAATCTCAAAATACAATGGCCATGTGAGAAATAAAGTGGATAGATTTCAATTTTATTCAAGCACCACTTCTTTACAAAAGTAAACCTGAGCTTTTTGTGCTCCTTCCCCAATAAAGTGGGGAATCTTTTGATTTTATAGTGTTTACCCAAATGGTAATACATAAGCATACTTGACTCATTTATATCCTGTGAAATTCAATTACGCCCTCCCTTTGAATCAAACCTCTTTGATCATTTGAGGGTTCATAACTTGGCAAAGACAGAGATCCTTTCTTATCAAACCTAAGCAAAATATCAAACCTGACTGTAAATCCTTTTCTCTAACCCTTGCTTTGTCACAGTAATGTGTAAATGGGGCCGTTCAGAATATTTTTAGTCCTAATTTATCTAATCCTGTTGTATATTGCATGCTTGCTGTATAAGACTCCTCTCCCTCCCCTTCCAGGCGAGTACACAGTGATGACGGCTCACTTCCATCTGAAGAGGAAGATTGGTTATTTCGTGATTCAGACTTACCTGCCATGTATCATGACAGTCATCTTATCCCAGGTGTCCTTTTGGCTCAACCGAGAGTCCGTGCCTGCCAGGACTGTTTTCGGTGAGTTCTATTAATCATTCTCACTTTTTGAGTGTCTTTTTATACTAAAAGTAATTTTCATATTTCACACTTTTTTTTTCTTGCTGACTGATAATGTCGTATGAAAAATGAAAAATATACAACAATACTTCACTTATGCTTAACTCACAAAGTCATGTACTGTTAAAGTACACATGTAGTTCATGTTCATTGTTATGCACATGCTTCATAAAGGAAATAGCTGATACTTAAACCATGCATTCCCATTGGCCCTGTATCTGCTAATATATGTTATTTATTTATTAGGCATATTTTCTTTAAAAAAAAAACCTTCCTTTTTTTGGACAGATACCTTGTATGTACTCAGTGTGTATAATTCATTGGGTTCAATTTTTACCACAACAGTAGCTATGAAACTATGCAGCTATGAAGCTATGAAAGATATATGTGTGCATTGTGTACATGAATAGGACCTGTAGCTGAACAACCTCTATATTCTGAAAAGTGGCTTGCACTGGTGCGTTTCTTACTGCCTTTTCTGTTTGTCATATTGTGTTTTCTTAGCCTACTCAAACTGTGCGTACAACAAGACTGCATGATTCTTTGCTGTGTTCTCCTGTTCATGCACAATGCACACTCTTCTCAATAAATAGGTTGTATAGAAATAAGCCCGTTTTCATTTGCCTCAGTAAATCTGTCAGATGATGGCATCTGTCAGACTGAGCTTATGATTTATGATGGCTTTAATAGCTGAAGGTTACGTAGTGGTGCTGCTTTGTGATCCCTTCTTCTGACAAAAATCAATGGCAATTCATCTTCTATGGCACTGGGAGGAATTGTAGATATAGAGGCTTGGCTGAGAAAGAATTGTAAGACCGTGAATGTAAAATCTTTTGGTTAGTAAGGAGTGTTACTACCATGCAGACAAAGCAATTGCACTGGAACCTAAAATGTGCGTGGGGGAGGAAGATGCCTGGCTACCAAGCAACCTAATGCCTTTATTCCATATTGCTACCTAAACACTTTTACACCAGTGACTTATAGACTTTATAAAATAACTTTACTCATAAACCTATATAAGAGTATTAGCTTGGTTGAAACATAGCACTGAAGATATTATTTCTTAAAGGCAGTTTTCAGATTGAAAGGTTTTTTTTTTCATTTTACTCTTGTTTTCGTAGTGTTCTTTAACCATACTTTAGGTGAGACATGACAGTAGTGAGTAAAGAAACATATTACAGCATGATTTAAGATTTCAGGTACTTGTCAGGCCTGGGGACAGTGACTGTGGGCGGCCGCTAGAGGCCGGCAAGGGTTTTGTTTTTGGATTCCTGAGCACACCGGGTCTTAGTTAAGTAATTATTTGTTTCAGCTGCCAGTGTGCTCAGGAGTTATTGGGTTGTGTATTTAAGTTCGGTTTAGGTGGACCTTAGTTGCCGTCCACTGTCATTATATCCTGAAGTTTGTGTTTCTCCTTACTCCTTTTGTCGTGAAGTATTGAGTTTTGGTTTTTGGCCCTCGTGACTTTTGGTTTTCTTTGTTTATAAATAAAAAACTCGGAAGTCTGCAATTGCGCCTGCCTACATTTGGGAGTCATGGGGGAATGTGACAGATGGACCGACCTACCAAACTGGCACAGCAAACCGGGCTATGAGCCCAAGAAGAAGGAGGAGTTTGCCGTGAGTGAGGCAAGCTGGACCCAGCTCGGGGGTGAACCAACAAGGAGTCCGTTTTCCACCACCGAGTTGCTGTGTGGTGGAGAGTCGGCGGATGAGGAAAAGAGCCTGGGCTTCTGTAGGAGCGGGTGGATAGATGGATCCCCAATTTTGGCGTATCGTGGACCAACTCGTCTTCGATCCGACCACAGAGGAGCTCCTGCTGTGCCAGCAGTTCCAGCCCCAGTGAGTGTTCGTGCCACAGTACCCGAGATTACAGCCGCACTGGGTAATGTGGTGACAGTAAGCCATTTAGCTGGGCAGCTAGCCCCATTAGCTGGGCAGCTTACGCTGGTAGCAGGACAGCTAACATTGGTAGCAGGGAAGCTAACGCCAGTAGCAGGGTAGCTAACCTTCATAGCAGGGCCACTAACCTTCGTAGCAGGGCCGCTAACCTTCATAGCAGGGCCTTTATCCCCACCAGCAAAGCCGCAGCTCACTCCACCAACACCTTGGAGGGGATCAGAGCCTTCAGGCATGCTGGAAGCGTGCCCTTGGAAGGGGGGTACAGCTGGGGGTTTTGCCCTGAATTTTTTGGGGGTTACTGTGGTCTCAGAGAGCTCTCGTGGAGCTCCCCTGAAGGGACTCGAACCTGGGGGCCATGGAATAGCTCAACGGAGAGGGTTTGATCCCGGATGCAGCTTGGTCCCGGGGGACATTAGGGGGCTCCACTGAGGCAGCTCGGTCCCGGGGGATATTAGGGGGCTCCACGGAGGGAGCTCACTCCTGGAGGACAAGGAGGGGCTCCACGGAGGGGGCTTTGCCCCCGAGGACAGTGAGGGGCTCCCCGGAGGGGGCTACACATACAAGGACTGGGACTCACAAAGGGGAGCATCCCATGGGACCCACCTGGGCCACTCCTGGCCGGGTGAGGCTCACGGGACGTTGCCCTTTGCCTCTGCCTGCCCCTCCTCCGCCCTTGGGGTGTTATGGGGGTCTGATGGCGCCCTGGTGGGGCGCTCTAGGGAGGACGGTACTGTCAGGCCTGGGGACAATGACTGTGGGTGGCCGCTAGAGGCCGCCAAGGGTTTTGTTTCTGAATTTCTGAGCACACTGGGTCTTAGTTAAGTAATTATTTGTTTCAGCTGCCAGTGTGCTCAGGAGTTATTAAGTTGCGTATTTAAGTTTGGTTAGGTGGACCTTAGTTGTCGGTCCACCATCAGTATATCCTGAAACTTGTGTTTCTCCTTACTCCTTCTGTCGTGAAGTATTGAGTTTTTGTTTTTGGCCCATGTGCCTTTTGGTTTTCTTTTTTTAAAAATAAAAGAATCAGATATGGCGTGCCTACATTTGGGAGTCATGGGGGAACGTGACAACTAAAAGTAGTTTTAATTTTTTTGTTTTCGTAGTTAGTGATCCATAAGGTCCTCCTTACACCACTATGTATATAAAATATATACAATTATTTAGCCCGCTTTCTTGGCAAAGCATTTTTCAGCATTTTTCCTTCCTCCCGGCTGAGACCTTTAACTGGCAAAATGAGGGAATTAATAAGAGTTTGAGAAGGAATTATGAGATTCAGAGGTTCAGGTGAAGAACTCTATCCGGTTACCATGGAGATTTACTCCGCTTTGTGCCACTAAGCAGGCAAGGTCCAGGAGATGAGTCTCTCTCTCTCTCTCTTTCTCTCTCTCTCTCTCTCTCTCACTTACACTCTCTTTCTCACTTACACTCTCTTTCTCTTGCTTGCTCTTGTTCTCGCTCCCACTCTCACTCTCTGCCTCTCTCTCTCTCTCTCTCTCACACACACACACACACACACACACACACACACGCACACACACACACCCTTCTTTCCCTCTTTCTCTCAGCTGATTTTTTTTCTCCATTGTCCTTTTCTCAGGTTCTCTCTTTTGCTTTTATTTTGTCTTTCATTCCCGTCTCCACACAATTTCTGCCCAGAACTGTTCTGGCAGATTTCCAGCTGTCTTCGTCCCTTTCATTCTCTCACTCTCTCTTATCTGCTGTCCCTGCACTTCGGTGGTAGACTCCTCTCCCGGTTTTTACTGTCTACGGTTATTCAGTGCCAACACTCGGCTCAGCCAGCCTAGGTGAATGGCAGCCAGCTTCAGATGAGTTAGAACCTCACCTTGGGCTCTGGAACTAATATCCATCCACAACCCTGTTAATCCTCCTGCCTTCCATCTAATATCTGGGTCACTCTTTATGTTATTCACCTTTTTTACAGGATCAATAACAGTGAAGCATGAACGATAACTGCACAGGTCACATGGTTATTTACAATTATGTTAAAGTTTGGAATCACTGGTCATAATAATTGTTGGGTTTTTTTAAATCTATAATATGCTGCAATTATCAATTGATAGTCATTTCCTATCAGGTTTTATGCTTCAATGTTTAACTGAATTGAAGCAATTGTATCATAACCAAAAGCCACACATCTTTTTTCTATACACATTATATAAACGAAACAGTGCTTCCAAACTTTTAAATAGTAGTACATACAATGAGGAACGACATGAATTGAGGCATTTTAGTTCTAATTATTTCATAAACTTCCAGTGTATATATACCTCTACACACACCACCGCCTTTAGTACTTTCGTACAGCTTTGAAAAGTCTGTGGTAAGAACCGATTAGCATTTTATAGCATTGTGGTTTAATTTTAGCCCAGTCCTCTTAGCAAACCGTCTTCAATTCCCCAAGGTTATGAAGGTCCCTCTGAAGGACATACACCTCAATACATTTTCAGTAGTATTGAAGTCAGGCCATACAATCACCTTCACCTTTCCTAGAAACCAGTCTTGAGTTATTTTAGTTGCATGATTGGGCTCATTGATTTGTCGATTCATCCTCTTTTCCCTTTTCTTGACTGATGAGATTAAATTCTCCTCTAGTATTTCCTGGTACATTACTCCATTTAAGTTTCCTGCTGTGACACGTAATGCCCCATTACTGTTTACAGAGAAAGTGTCCCCTATTATGATGTGGTCACCTCCTTACTTGACGATGTGTATTGTGTTGTATTGTGGCTTTATTCACGTGAACTTTCTTTCTCCAAACACAACATGCTGAATTATTATTCTATTTTTGTTTTGTTTCACCAAAGCACATTTTCCCAAGAAATTCTAATTTGTCTAAAAGCTTGTGTGCACATTTTAGATGTGCATCACTGGACATGCTTCCTTTTGGGCAGAGTTTTGCATCAGCTGTAGTTCAGTTCATTGCTTTTTGTTCTCTGTGTAGCTCTTCTTCTGCAACTCTTTTTAAGTATTGACTGGCTCCTCTCTTACCTTCTCTATCAAGAGTCTGAGAGGGCCTTGTGAAATTGTGCATTGCATGCCAATATGTTATTCTTTTGTTATTCTTATTTAATATGCATTTATCAACATTAAATTTGCACACATCTTTTAACTTTGCACTTTGATTAAAACGATTTAAGGAAATAAGTACACTTTATAACATTCACTGCATTGTTGAACAACATGTCAGTGTTTCATTTATGATAGTGTTGCAGTCATCCAGTGGGCATGCTGCAAAGGTCCTGAAATGTGGGGCAGTGCAATTCAGATGTGAGTCAGTCTGGCAGTATGGTACCCTTTAGCTATATGGTACAAGGCCAAATAGTTGTTCACCGTGACTAATGCATGGGGCTATGCAAGTTATTTTGTGTGTGTGTGATTTAGTTCTGGGAAACTGTGTTTTATAGTATAATGTTAATTTTCTTTACTAATTTCACTTCAGGCCAGTAAGTACACATCTAATGTTTCCTTAGTTCACAGTTCTAGCTGTTTTCATCTGCAAGAAAGTCCCTTGTCCAACACTTTTAAGTGTATGATAATGTGTTGGGTTTTTGTAAGATTGGGGTTATATAGCAGAGGCTAACACTTTCTTAGGTGTAAAGCAGAAGTGAGTTTGCTTTCAAAATCCATTTAAAGAAAAGCGGTTACTTTCAAAATGCATTTAAATGTGTGGCCATCAATGTTTGTTGCCAGTGATAGAACTTACTGAGAGTGATTTTTACAAACACAGAAGATTTCCTGATTAATTTGCCATTAAGAAAAAATTATTAGAGAAAGAAAATGTTTTCATATATTGTGTGTTTTGGTATGAATCCCCTTACATTTTAGGATAGAGGATCAGTTGGCCTTCTGTTTTACTAAGGTATTGATTTGTATACTGAGGTTTACACCGAGGTATTTATAGGGATTAAATGAAAATACATTTCAAACTGTACTCCATGTAGAACAATTGCTCAGGTAAAGGCTGTGTGCAAGATTGTGATGTACAGTGCATAAATAAAGCAAATGTGGAACATGCTAGCCTAGTCACTGAAAGGATCTGCATGATGCAAAATTATGACCATTACTATTCTTGAATAAATGCAAAGAAAAAAGCTTAAAGACCATTGACAGAAAAAAAAAACATGCATTCCCTAGTTGACAGTAAGTAATAGGTCATTCCCTAGTCATTTGTAGTCATTGCAGTGCTTTTTCTTCCGCCATGGAAGGCTGATCCTTGTTTAGAACTAAATGACATCAGATCCCTTTTGGCCTGACTTTCCCAGATCCTGAAGATTATCGCCGCACAGTGCTTTCACCATCATCAATATGAATGAGGCGATTAGAGATTTGAACACTTCAGTAAACAAATGACCTTATGTGTGTGCAATCACATTTTATTACAACTGCCCTTCCTTCATTCACAGCTGTTCTCCCGGGCCATCCATTTTAATGCTGTGCTGTTTTCTTCCCTATAACCATGTGGTATTTTTACCCTCGGATTGAAGTATTCCTATTGTTTGCTCTCCGGGATGAATATCTTCAATTTGGCTCGAGTGTTCTTAGGCTTAGAGTGACATGACTCTTATTTGGCACTCATATTGCTGGCGCATTTCTCTCAAGGGAACAGCAGCCTTTGCTGAATCCATCTCCCTCAATAGGGACGTAACGCTGGAGAGCTTGATGTCATTTGGAATTAATTGGAGCCGTTTGTTTATGCGCTCGGGCACAATTAGCGAAGGAAACCTGAAGGCTCCCTGTGTGTGTCAGACACTTCTGTCATTCTAAACCTGGACCAGAAGGCGGCCGTGTTCTTTTACCTCGTATGGGGGTTCTTTTTGGAATCCCTTGATGATGACAGTGGCCCCCTGATCAGTGCAATGCATGCTGGGAGGTGTGAAAGTGCCAGAAGGGCTTCATTAAGCTCGGTGTTAAGTCTCTGCCCTGCTCAGAAACACCGCCTTTGAAATGTATTATTCTCCTCCGCTAAAGCAAAAAGTAGGCCAGAGCGATTTAAGGCACCTTTGGTTAATTTTCCAGACTCAATCTGAGAAAACAACATTTTGGTGATAAATACTGGTTTACAGGTCTGAAAGAGAGAGACAGGAAAATTAGCAAGAATAAGAGATTGAGGTTCAGTGAGGCATTTAGGTGTGTTGCTGTTTTTGTAGATGCCTAGAAGCCCGAAACAATAGCTTTGGGCCAGAGTATATTTTCCGTTTTTGTCTCCGTGCAGTTGCTTGCTGAACCGCTAATTTGCATGGCAGAGTCTAGCATTGTTTTTGAACAATAGTGAATTGCTCATTCATACATTGCAGTTATTTAATTACGTAGTCATCTCTGCTGTAAGCTGTATTTTTCATTTAATCTTTCGCTCTCCGTGTCTTTTTCTTCCTCAGGTGTGACCACAGTGCTGACTATGACCACTCTGAGTATCAGTGCCCGTAACTCTCTGCCTAAAGTAGCCTATGCTACGGCCATGGACTGGTTCATCGCCGTCTGCTACGCTTTTGTCTTCTCCGCCCTCATCGAATTTGCTACTGTCAACTATTTCACCAAGCGTAGCTGGGCCTGGGATGGGAAGAGCGTGGTTAATGACAAGGTAATTAGTTATTACCAAGCGGCTTTGTCTTGCACACAATACAATGTTGGTTTGATTGATTGGCATGTGGCCCCCTTCATTATATCGTAGAGCCATGTGATGTCAGCATGGAGATCATCTGGCAATGTCAGTGTTACTATTAATAATCTTAAAAACCAACAGGAGCATTTGTAAAGCTGCAGCAAAATTCACGAGCACATGTCAGAGTTTAATTTTGCACTTACAGATCAGTCAGTAAGTTAACAAGGGGGACGCTTTTCGGGCATTTTGCTAACAAGGGGATGACCCCCTCAAATATCCTACTCCTCGTCAGTCGTACAACTACTCATGTGCCTTTATCTAATGCTACACATTTTCACCCATGTACTGTAATAACACATAAATTAAGCATAAAACAAAGACTAGTTCTAAGTTGTGTTTCTTCATTTGTAGATAAAACACAGTGCACAGAATAAACACGTTGGATTGTCATTGAAATGTGTGGTGTCATCTCCACATGTATTGAATATATTTACGCAATATATTATCAAAATCAGTAAACAGAAGGGCAAATTTGTGTTGATGTACTACCTGTTATTCATGTGAGAATAATCTGCACAATCAAATAAATGTGTGTGTTGCTTTTTGCACTGTGACACTTTTTTCCACGTTTGCATATTAATAAATTCTTCATTGATGTGTATTCATTTCATAGCACCCCTCTTGCATTGACCTTTAAGAAGCATGACATCTACGTCGATATATTTTCAGCATATTATATTTTGCTTTTAATACATATATTGGACGCTTTTGCTAGAGTTTGTGCTGCTATGATGCTGTCGTGGAGTAGTCCATCCTGATTTTATGATGGAGATCTGGGGACTTTAACCTTGCCATTAATATTATGCGCTTATATGTGTTCATTTCTTCAGGTCAGTTTACTTATCGGGTCGAGCCATCTATAATTAACTCTCCTTCCCGAGTTATTACTCACGTCTATGGAGCAATCTGCACTAATTGCTTTACATAAAAGAAATGAGTTGGGAAAGATCTGTGCACTAATCCAGTTTAGTGTCTCCGTAGAATTCATTGCACATGATGCACCATTTAGCCTAGAAATGAGTAGTTCTCTAGCATGGATGGATTTGATTTTACTTTTTACTTCCGAATTACCTCTGTTATCACTAGAACAGGCCAGTATTGTCAGCTCTTAAAAATGACATTTCTTTGTAGGGTGTCAATCTTGTCTCCCTGTCAGGAGCTCCCTTTTCCAATTGAATCAATTTACATCTGCTTCATAAAGAGTCTTTCCTGCCAGTCTAATTCAGAGTTTATGCAGCCTCTGTACAGTGAAGTCGTTGCTTATTCATGAGCATGTCTTGGGCTCTAATCAGATGATACTAATTAAATGCCAGAAAGCCAAACACAAGCAACAGTCCGTTAAATCAGCTTTCCAACGTATAGTACACAATGGTGAAGGCTTGCTCTTAAATATGCAAAAGGTAATTGCTTCAGATTATTCTCTTAATGGTGGATTTTACATAAACAAATACAGTGTATTTATTGGATTTCTGGATTTCTGTAAGAAGTGTGTGTTATAAAAGTGCCAGTGTGTTTCTGGATGGAAGGATGAGACGGTTCTATCTTAGTTTTGTTTATCATCATACTCACATTTGGAGCGCGATCTAATATTAGGCTTAATATCAGTTGCATTTGTAACTCAATTTACCCAATTTGATTCATAACATTAAAGTTAATAATGGTCTTAATGGTCTGAGACCTGACAGTGTAGCAGAACCTCAAATTAGCTCCCTCAACAACCATTGTACATTTAGATTGCAACATTACCCTCTCCCTCAGTCTCTGCAATTATTATTAAGTTGTTCCCATTGGCACATTCAGTAGGCGTGTCGTGGAAGTATGCAGCTGATAGGAGCAGGGGAAGCGGCCCTTTCGAAGGTGCTTTGATCCGCTGTGAATAAGAGCATGATTAGCTGGCGTGTCTAGAGGACGTACAAAAACATCAGAAGTACATACATCTATTCTTAACTACTCTTCTTCCTAATATTACATTGTATTTACATAGTTATGTAATTCTATTACATTGTGTCTTGTCTCTTAACTACTTCTCTTCTGTATTTGCACCCAAAATGGCTTACTTCGATGGAACTGTCATTCACTTTATCGTTTGCTTTCGCAGAAAAAAGAGAAAGCCTCTGTGATTAAGAAGAACAACGCCTATGCAGTGGCTGTGGCTAACTACGCTCCCAACATCACCAAGGATTCGGTCTTGCCCACCATCGCGAAGGGAGGAGTGGCGGACCTAGGAAAGGGCAAAGCCGAGAGCAAATCGGCCGAGAGCAAGAAGTCCTTCAACAGCGTGAGCAAGATCGACCGCGTGTCCCGCATCATGTTCCCTCTGTGCTTTGGAACATTTAACCTGGTCTACTGGGCCACCTATTTAAACAGAGAACCCGTTATCAAAGATATGGTTCCCTCCAACCAGTAATCTCCTATAGTAGCGCTGAAGATCGGCCGATCAGGACTAAAGAGAAAGCCAAAAAACATCCAGGGACTCCATCCACTCATTCATGTACACGCGAGCAGTTCTTCAACAACAGACCGCCGAGCCATGGATTGTCGCGGGACGCCTCTCTTTCTCTTTCCTCTCTTTTCTACACTCTTTTTCTGCAATGCTTTTGAAATGACATTGGCCTTTGTAAATATGTATGTGTGGATTAAATTATATGCCTTGTATGTCTCTATTTATTTAATTATTTAATTATTTATTTATTTATTGGTTGTCCCTGTTTGGTTTGGCGTGTGTATGTGTGTGTGTGTATATTTCGCTGCGCTGTGAACTTTTTCTAGTGTTATTTGCGTTCTCTTGGAATTGGACTTTCGACCTCTTTCTGTGACCTAGACTAGCATATTGTAGTGTAAAGTATATGATATAGTTTATTTATTTTGATTACTTATTCAGTTCATTCATTTGATTCATGATTTGACATGTTTGTTGGAAATGTTGCCTTTTTGTAATGGTGCTTGCTTTGGCCACTGCTTTTCTCAGATTAAGACCAGTAACACGATGACTTACCTGCATAAACATTAATAACATTAATAATGAAAATAAGAATGGCTAAATGATTATATTTACTTTAAAGCATTTATTTGATGTCATTTATTCATTTAAACCAAATGTGAAAGCACTGACTTTCAAACAAGCCTCGACCAGTCCACTGAAAATAATATGTAATGGGATTTAAAACAGGATTTTATTACATTAAGGGCAATATTAGCCTTAAATGCAATTTTATAGCCCATGCAGTTTTAACCTGTTTGACGGAAATGCTGTTCTCATTGCCGTTTGGTTAATTTTTACAGTTTAGTATAACTTTTCTTTTCAAACTTTATTCCGACCGTAAATTAAGTGAAAACATGCGAGCTGCAATTTTCTTTACATATACTTTTATCGTTCACTTTTATTTTGTAATTCAATTTTCTTTGGTGGCTTAATGTGGACCAAAACACCTACAAGTGCTTCAAATAATGCATGTTTACCAGAGATGTTTACCCTCTATAACAAAGTTCAGTATTTTTTATATTCTTTACTTTATGTCTGCTGGACTATGGAGTTATGTCTTTGATAAATGTTCCAGTGGCAGTCAACGAAATCTTTTATTATCACTTGGTTTTCACATGAGTAATGAAAATGATAAAATTATCAAATCTTTATTTCACAAAAAAAACAAAAAACAGTCATTCCCCTGTACACAATGTACCATGAGGTTATAGTGTCTGGGCAGTTTTTAAAGTGTTGCTTTTTTTCCTTTGTTTCTCACTTTGGAAGTTATTTGCCAGTGAAGGGAGTATTCACATTATCAAAGCATGCAGTATTGTTCTGGCTGTAAGAAGAAATGGCTGTTTGCTCTGAAGTGTCACACATTTTGCATGTGATCTATTCATCAGAACTTCTTTTGATGACATTTATTCGTTTAGAAATTTAGCTGAAATGTATTTATTTATTCATTCATTTAAACATGTAATTAATTATATCTATCTATCTTATCTATCTATCTATCTAATTGTTTACTTTAGTTCGCATTTATTTTAGTCAACATTTATTTGTTTATTTTATCTGTCTGTCTATCTATCTATCTATCTATCCATCTATCCATCTATCCATCTATCTATCCATCTATCTATCTATCTATCTATCTATCTTCAGTAGTCAGATCTTTTTTCCCATTTTGCCTGGAAGCCAGTTTCTGAATATGAAGCACTGCTCTACTGTCCTCATGCGTCATGGTTTTGCTGAAACATGTCTGAGCAATAAAAAGTGATAGAGTGAGATTAAACTTTTGTGAAGCATTGCTGGTTACAGCTGCATACACATAGAATGTAATAATGCTTTGTAAACAGCTCATACAGATAATTAATTTTCCTGTAGATAAATGTGTAAAATGTGTTCAGATTTCATTCATTTATTCACCGATGTAGACTTATGTTCTTGAAGAGATGAGAGATGATGGAACTGTTTTTCATTCACTGTGTTCTGCAGATTTTTTTTTGTGCTGAAACTTGAGTTTCTGTTCAACTTCTAATCCTTCAGTATTATTATTAGTAGCTATCTTATTTTTCTTATTAGCATTAGTAACAATTACTAAAGGAGCGCCAGAGGACTTGAAGGAGCGCCAGAAAAATGTATTTTTCTTCAAATGCAGCCTCGCCAGATCCAGCACAGCTCTTTCTCAATATTCATATGTAATGACTTTGAACAGGTGACCAATTTGAACTCTACCTTCTCTGCTGCTGGGTTTTACAGTATGTTCTAAATAGTGATGTTTGCTCTTTCATCCCTGTTCCTCTTTCTGCAGCTTCTTGCAAAATAAAATAAAAAAACGAATACACATTCATTTGTCTGAAATATTTTCTCTAAAGCTGTTGTGTTAGATTAGTGCTTAAAAGATATGAATAATAACAGTAACACATTAAACTCAGTTAAAAGACATGTTTTCAAATGCCTCTAAGAAGTGTGTACTGAAGTATTGAAGTTTAGAAGTCTAACAAAGTCAAATAACAATGTTTCTCCTATTCCTGGGGGGAATTTATTGTATTTTGCAGAAGACCAATATCTCTAGACCTATGATGACAATATTCATAATGATTATGCCAAGATCCAGAAAAACAGAGAGGGAGATCCTCAAAAACTGAATTCTCAGAAAGCATTTGGAACCTTGGGTTTGGATCAAGGGTGTACAGGACATTCACCAGTTGCACAATCATAATACAAAATGTTTTTTCTTACTATAAATTGATAATGATGATGATGATGATGATGATGATGATGATGATGATGATGATGACAATGATTGGTAATAGAAGTAGCAGTGGTGGGTAGAAGTAGTAGTAGTAGTAGTAGCAGTAGTAGTAATAGCAGTAGTAGTAGTAGTAGTAGTGGTAATAGTACTACTAGTAATAATAGCAGCAGTGGTAATAGTAGTAGTAGTGGTAATAGTGGCAGTAGTAGTGATTATTCTGGAAACATTGTCATTTATCTACAATGTCACAACTACTAAATGATGAGTCAAACATGTCAGGCTGATGTATTTGCTGTAATTAAGTCCACAACTACCATGAATTCTATCTCCTCTGATTTAATAAAAAGGCATTTGGCCTCCATTTCCCAAAGTGCACTCTTTTGGCAAAGCTTGAACTATTTGTGCCAAGTTGTATGATTTGTTGACAAATGTTTGCTCCCAGTAAATTTTGCAATGACGTGTGCAATAAAAAAAAACAGGAGCCTTTTCCACTTCGCTGTGATCTGTACAATGATTCAGCACATGCAACAAGAATCTCATGGACCAATCAAAATAAGAAGCTTTCTGATGTATATAAAATCAGTGGAAAAAATCAGTGGAACTAGAAGTGCTTGTTAGGTTTTTCTTAAATAATCTGGATGACTCAGTCCTGGTCAAAGACTTTGCTCACTGATGATTCAGACTTGACTTTGAGCACAAGTGACTGGACATGGACTTCAGCCATGCCATCTCAGGACCAGCATTGGGCAGATTATTTAAGAAATATGATTCAGCTTACATGATTAAAAATGCAATTAGTAGGGGAATATTTCTCTACAAAATGTAATCAACTTGGATTCCGTTAGGATTACTTTCTGATCTGAAGATGGCCTTAATTCCCATCATCTTCCTTCTTTCATCCCTCTTTCGTCTTTCCCCTCACCACTTATAACTCCTGCGATTAGTCATAGAGAGACAGCTATTATGCATTTGATGGGAACAGCCAATTAAGAATTAATAAACCTATCGATTATTAATAAGTGAACTCTATATTCAAGCCAAGAAACTTTATATAATTTTTTTTTTTTAAGTGTACTCCATTACTATCAAACTCTTGTAACTCAAAACCATGTCCTTTGTTTTTGCATTGCTTGTCAAACTTGCACTAACTTATTTCTGTATTCTTTTTGACACTTTACTAACTGAGGTCCAGACCTGCCATGGTCTTTCGACGGAGGCCAGAGAGGACCAGATGTGCTCCTGGTTTTGATGAGCTGATTCTTTTGTCAGATCGGTGCAAGCCGGACTGACATGTCTGTGATGGAGTGGTCTGATTAAAGTGGAACCCCAAAAATGGAGTTCTATAAATGGTAGGGGTGGAAGAGGTCGTTATCTAGAGCAAAGATGTCTTCATCAGTCAGCGATGGCAGATCTGGATGACATAGTACATGTCCACTTCAGACCCACTACACCCTGTCTCACCTCACTCCTGGAGCAGACACGGACAAGACTGGAGAGACTGAAGAGAAATAAGCACTGGGATTCAGACATATATTAGAACTTAATTAGACTTATCAGGCTGATTTATACTCCGATATGACCATTTCTATTGGTCTATTCATCATGGAACGGCTTAAAGGTTAGCTTGTGTTTTCAAACATTGAAACATTTAGGAAAAAAAGATTTGGTTCCAACAGAAACAATATGCTATTATATTCCTGCAGTAAACAAACCAAACAACACATTTGTTATGCAGTCAGTTCTGTAAAATTCTGCAGTGACATTGTCTTGACACAAGATAACATGATGGAACTCATTGCAGCTGGGATTTGTCAAAACTCTTCAAAGTGTAATGATGCAAACAAGCCTCCTTTTGTTTTTTTTTCTATAAATCTCACTACAAAAAACAGCCCTTGCTAACATAATTTTCTATGTAATCCTGGCTAAGCAAGCCCGGTAGTTGAATGCTGATGGTAAAAGTTTCCTAAACTTGAAGAAATTGATAACTGACTGAGTTCTTCAGGGTCATACAGGTCACAGAAAGCAATTATTGCTGCTGAACTGGCTCTAAGGATGACCTGCACACCGGAGACCGCACTGGAACCTCTGATGGAACTGACAGTCTTCACATGACTTTTCAATGACTGTGGTTTCGAGTATAGAGATGACACTCGTTGTCACCTTGCTATTAGAAATGATGGTTTCAAACATGTTGTTTACTGAAATGACATGCTCCTAAATACAGTAGATAATAAGAATATATTCAGTACTGTGCAAAAGTCTTAGACACCTGAGAAAACAATATTCAAAACGTATTTTGCTGAGCAGTATATGCCTACAAAGAATATGAATACAGAATGCTATTTATGTTGCTATTTTATTGCTGCTTCATTATTCCCAGACCTCTCCTTGTGGAAGCCCAGTATTTCATTGTGGTTCTCATCAAATATCTCAAAAACTTGGCTCAGTTTAATCAATATTTCATTAGATTACTTAAATACAGGAGCTGCTGATGGAGTTTTACCAATCCTTGCAAAGGCTGGAGGCGTCAAGGTGAAATCTGGAACCGAACCTGGGTTCTTCTTCTTGTTTGTTTGAATTTATTCTAATGTTTTTGTATTTGCTAACAGAAGGTCCCTGAAGGTACATGTATATATATATACATACAGTACTGTGCAAAAGTCTTAGGCACCTGGGAAAATTATACTTAAAACCTGTTTACTACTGGACAGTAGTGTT
>JBBJLS010000032.1:4749430-4761512 GCA_037577275.1 Bryconaethiops microstoma | reverse complement strand
ATTGCTTTCTTCATTTCCCAATCATTGTGTGTGTGTGTGTGTGTGTGTGTGTGTGTGTGTGTGTGTGTGTGTGTGTGTGTGTGTGTATTTGTGTGTGTGCGTGTGTTTGTGTCTGTGTGCGTGTGTGTGTGTGTGCGTGTGTGTAATTTCCGCATGATATGTGTTACAGCTGCATAACTGTTGCCTGAAACACAAAAATGGGTTTCATTCATGTGGAAATGACATACACATTTGAATCAAGTAAATTCAGTGCATCGTTTTTGACATCATATATATGTTTATGTGTATTTGCCTGAGCAAATAACATCACTATCAACTCTATGCTTTGACTAGGGCTCCTAAAAGCACCTGTTAATGTCTCCTCAGTGGTACTGTTATTACATTTTGTCTTTTGTAGCGCTAAATAAATAGGCACTCACCCTGCTATTTCAGAGCACATCTGCATGGCAGTAATCCATCCTCTGTATACTTTCCACTGTGCTATGAGATGGTAGCAGCACACCTTGAGAGCACCTATATTACAGTCACACAGCTAATTGCACAATTTAGCATCCCCTAGTATAAATGTGAGCACATTAGTCGGGAATGATACTCTGCATCTGGTGTGGCCTATGGATACTGTGGGCATCAAAGCTGTAAATAGATCTATTACGGTTTTCCATTAAAGGGCAGCCGCAGTCCTACATTCACGTTTTGCTCTTAATGCACTCATTGACTTCATCTATCAGACTCATTTCATTTGGCAGCTTCGGTGTTTCCTCTAGAGCTTCAGCATAGTAATGAACTCTTTAGACTAACCGGCAGCCTCCAAAGACATTTCAGAGTGTGAGTCTGCAAGATGTTTCTGTATTAGCGTGAATAGTGACAACTCAACATTGTTATCCTCAATAGACACTTACTTATGTACTGCACGTTTCCCTTCTGTGTTTTCCTGTTTGAAACCTCATGCGATATCCAGCGGAGGGAGAAGAAACAAACAGGGAGGTGCAGATTGGAGAAAATTGTTGCTTGGAGGTAAGATGGTGCGAGGGCAATTTTCACTAAACCTTCACAAAATCCTGCGAAAAGCTGTTACAACACACTTCTCCTTATCAGATCAATCCAGCACTATACACTGAGCCTGAAGGCTTCATAGGGTGGCCTGGGCTTTAGTCTCATGGGCTGTGTGCAAGCCTGTTTCATCGTCAGAATGAACACATTTGACTTATTACTCTGCTCTTTTCTGGTCTCTGTGCACGTGTACGCAGAGATAACATCATCATCAGCTGTCGTGTTACATTTCATTGCTTCTTGTCTAAATGCCTCCTGCTTTTAAGAGGAAGGCAACAAATCTTTAAAATGTTCTGCCTTTACAGTGCTTTTAGGTGAAATGATGCATCATAGAGAAACTTACTGACACCACCTTTTTTTTTTTTTTTACAGTAGCGGAGCTAGAAACCAGGGGTGTGAGGATTCACCATTCAAAATGAACATTGAACCTATATGCATTCTGAGTTTTGGAAATACAGTGGCAAATCGAGGAAAAACGTAAAACTCAGACATGAGGCAGTGCAGTCATAACAATTCCATGTACGCTGGTAACCCCATATCTCAAAATTGGTAAAAAAAGTACATTTGGATATTTCTTTTGGTCCATACAGCTAGAGATTTTCACAAAATGCAAATTGCAGCTGGTAGGTGTGGAAAGACATACAAAATAATATTTTATGTGACTAAATTTAGTGGTGTGGACTAGAAGTGGGGTATATTTGTATTCAAGTACTTTCACTGCAGTCAGCCATTGCATTGGGGCAACAGAAACTGTAGTTGTGCAGGTGTGAACTGGCAAATGCTTAAATTTCAGAATTCAATCATCTGTAATGTGCGAAGAATCTTAGCAGAGACACATCTGATGGCTTTGTGTTTCATGCCACTGACTGTTTGGTGCCTCAGATGGACTGAGAATGTGAGTGTGTGAGTAATCTCAAGCAGATTCCAGTTGGTCGAGCTGTCAGTAACTGCTTTCGCATTCGTGCTGTCATTCGTATGCACCCCACCACACACATATCTCCACCCCATCTCCATCTGCCTGTGTGTGTTTTTCTCTTGCAGTGCAGGACCAAAAGAGCAGGTGTAAAGCTTTTGCAGTTCACTGACTCAAGGTCCTCATCCTGTCCGCTTTTTCAGCTCAGTCAAACCTAATCAGTTCTGTTTCCGGCAGACCACTAGGAATCCCATCCCATTCCCCTCGTGCCTTCTGTGAAGTGTGCAATGTTATTTGCCAAGTAGGGCATTATACCACAAACACTCTAGATCCTCAGGCATGGACACTGTATAGGTGGGAGGTCAGGTCAATGTAAACCTCTGTGAGATTCCACTCTTGAGGTGTTTTGACACTGCTTAGCACCTAGATGTCGAGAGTAATTATTGTGATGTTGTTAAACTGTTCAAATGTAATGACTTATTTTTCCTCAGATTCTACATATTTGGGCATTAATTAGATTCAGTACTTTGTGATTCTTAGTAGGGGTGTAATGATACAGTGGGTAGATGACTCAGGTCTCATTGTTCACATTATATTCACCAAAGTAAGACTGAAAACATTTGAATATTCTCACAATTTTTTGAAATGAAAATTGAATGAAGAAAACTAATGACTGTATTAAGTTCTGGCACAAATTACTAATGAGACTGGAGCTGAAGGGCGGGGGAGTGTGATGTATGACATTAAATTGCTGGACTGAGTTGGCACTATAAAGAATGCAGATAGATCAAATATCATAAATAATAGAATGTTTATTAGAATGCTTATGCTTTGTTGCATCTCTACAATGCTTACTGTCACATTTTTGTACTGCAATAACTCAAATTGGAAACGGAAGAAGGAGGTGTCTTCCTAGGTTTATGTCCACCCTTGACACAAGACCTGCAATGCTAGCATGTAAGATCATGCGGTACTATACAGCAGAGCTTTTTAAGAAGCCAGATTGAGGGCAAAACTGTTGCATTAACTGTAACAATGTTTGATCAAATGAAAATGGAAACATTAACATTTGTTTACATTTTCAGGCACTCATAAGTACACCATGCTTCTGTTATTGCTGCCAGTAACTGGGACTGTTAAGGGTTATGTTTTTAGAGACTGTTGAAGCATGGTGCAGAGCAGCAGATGTCAGGTGTGTCATGCAGGGCTCTGTAGGGGATTGTAGAAGCCTCATGTCCTTTTCCACTTCACACTCCACATCACGGAGCATATTTACCTCTGCCAGAGAGACTTTTATAAACATAACTACACAAACGAGTGGCTAAAAGTCATGAGCATAAGTGCGCAAAACAGTCTATTGAAACTAGCAGAAAACTGAGTGTTGTGGGTCTGTCTGGTACTGTGGGACGAAAAAATATCTCTTACATTTTTTGGCTTTTCTTGACATAAAAGAAATGAGACTGTAAGCTGAAACCTGGCCATACAGAATGTAAAACAGAAGTAATAGATTATATAACACCATAACATTGCCATGGCAGTCTCTGGACACATCAACAGTTACTACTTCACCCATGTATCTGTACACTGTATGTTTGTGCATACTGCATATGTTGCATAGTATAAATGTATGACTACTGCAAATAATAGGAACTATGATTGGAAAATCAGATTTACATTTCTGCAACACTTCTATTAATGCAGTACAGTATAAGCAGTCACATACACTGTATACATCCTATGTATGTTCTCAGTTTATACTGCATGTTGATTTATTTTTTTATTATCTTTGTTTTATTTTAGATTTTTTTACTTCTATGTGTAATTTGTGTTTATCACATTTTAGCTTATTTAGAACATAAGTACAATAGCACACACACATATACACACACATTCAGAAAGATAAATATATAAAAAATGTTGATGCACCTGTAATTACCCCATACATGCTTCGCCCACACTGTATGTTTCATAGCAACTGTTACGAGGTTGAACAATCCGAATTTCATTCATCCTAAAGAGAAACTCAAGTCAAGTCAAGTAGGGTTATTGACATTTCAGCCACATACATTGAACAATGTTCTTCCAGGACCATGGTGCAATACAAACACAAAAACACATTCAGTTTTGTCTACATTCAGGGACAGGTTGTTGGCTCTGCACTAATCCGTTAGTCATTGCACCTCCTTTCTGTACGCCACCTCATCATTCCCATTGGTCAAACCCACCAAGACTTTGTCATTGGCAAACTTGATGATGTGGTTTGAGTTATGCATCATGGGTCAGCAGCGTGGACAGCAGAGGGCTGAGCACACAGCACCGGGCACACAGTCCCTGTCCTCAGTGTGGTGGTGCAAGTGATGTTGCTCCCAATCCTGACTGACTGAAATCTCCCAGTCAGCTTCTCCAGATGCTGCAGAATAATGTTGTTGAATACTGAACTAAAGTGTCCTTTTTGTCCAGGTGGTCCAATGAGGTGGGCATTTTATGTACCTCATAACAAGCCTCTCGAAGCACTTCATGATGATGGGTGTTAGTGTGACAGGAAGATTGAGGCAAGACACTGATCACTTATTTGGCAAAGGAATGATGGTGGTGGCTTTGAAAGTGTGAAAGTGAAAATGACCATTCTGTCATACGTGAACACACCACGGCACACAGTGTGAACAGCATGAAATTCATCCTCTGCATTTAACCCATTCACCAAGTGAAGCAGCAGGCAGCCAGGAACACAGTGCCTGGGGAGCAGTGTGTGGAGATGGTACCTTGCTCAAGGGTACCTCAGAGGTCGTTAGCAGTCTTTTGTAGTACATGGAATGGCGGTGGTCCTCAGAGAGATACTGACAATGTCTGTGAGAACATCTGAGTCTGGCCATCCTCTGAGCATGTGACCAGGAATGTTGTCTGGTCTAGCAACCTCCATGCAGTTTTCCTCGCAGCAGCCATGGTCGGACAGTACACCTGGTCATTGGGGGGCAGGGTGATCCTTATCGCTGCCATGTATTTTATGGTTCAAATCATTCATAGAAGTGATTCAGTACATCTGGAAGGCATTTTCACAGGCTGGTGAAGATGCCCTGTAGTTGATGATGGCCTGGATGCCCTGCCACCGTACGCCCCGAGTGTCCTGGTAGTGTCTCTGGATTTTCTGAGCACGCGTGCTGCTCTGTTGGTCCAGGGCAAGTTGGCCCTTGTTGCTTTCAGGGCGGCCTTATCACCTGTTTTGAAAGTGGTGTCCCAGGTTCTCAGTAACTGTAGCAATAGTTCCAAACAGTGGGAATTTTTGTCAAACCATCTAACTTTGAAGCCTTTAATTTAAATGTCTGAGACAGGTCACAGTGTTAGATCAGTGGTAGGATACATTTTTGTTGCTTACCTGTACTAATATGTGTGATGGCAAATGTGACAAAGCATGGAAGGGTCAGTTGCACCCTCAGTGTTTTGCTGTGAAAAGTTATCATGGAAAATGTAACTAAGTAATTTAAGATAAAAAAAAATTAGTCAGTGCTTAGTTGATCAGATCAGCAATTTCACATAATTCCTACACAGCTCAAAATTGAAATAAAGTTATCAGAATCAGAATCAGAATCAACTTAATTGAAACTGGAGGAAACTGCTTATGCTACAACTGCAAAGACACAAAGAGACACAAGGTCAAAAGAAAACTGCAGAAAATACTCTGAAAGTACTCCGTACTAAATTCACAATGCTATATATATATATATATATAATTACAGCTGAAGTAGTTTACTAGTTAACACACATAGTGGTTTCAAGTTCATTATTACAAGTGATAGTGACATAAGTAATAATGTTGCACATGATAAGATTATGGCACATAATAAAAAAGATATTGCACTACATGACAATGATTAGGACACATCTAATAATGTCCACTGCCCTCCTGAGTCATCCCCATCCCTGATACATCTGACTATTGCCAAGTCATCTGAGAGTTTCAGCAGATGGCTGCCCACTGTGTTGCACCTGAAGTCAGATGAGTACAGGGTGAACAGGAACAGTGACAGAACTGTTCCTTGAGGAGTTCCTGTAATACACAGCACTGTGTCAGACACACCGGTCTGTACTTACTGTGGCCTTTCAGTCAGTCCATAATCCATGAGACTAAGGGAGCATGAATTTACATAGCAGACATCTTACTTTCCAGCCAGGCTACATGAATGGTGTTGAAGACACTGGAGAAATCAAAGAACATGATCATTAGGTTATCTAGGTGACTGTAAGCACAGTGCAGCAGTTAGATGATGGTATGGTCCACTCTAATCTTGGTCTGGTAGTCCAACCAAAGGGGATCTAGTGCTGACCTAGTCAAGGGGTGGAGTGAGTCAAGGACTAGTCTCGAAGACCTTAATGTTGTGTGAATTAGTGCATTTGGTCTGTAGTTCGGTGGAGACATGCTTTCTTCGGTACAGGAACCAGACATGATGTTTTCCACAGCGCAGGTACTTTCATCATACTGAAGCTCAAGTTGAAGATCCTCAGCAGCACTCCACATAACTGGGAGGCCTAGGCAGCACTAGTGGCCTTACGCCATCTGATCTCAGTGCCTTGGCAGGATGGAGTCTGTGTAGTTCTTTTCTCATTTCGTCCTCGGTGATGGTCACAGGCAGGTTGTGGGTGTCAGAATTAGAGCTTTTGTTCCAGCAATTTCCTGTAGCTATCCCTTCCCTCCTTTAACTTCACAGACAAACACCTATGTACCTCCCTGGCTGTCTCCCTGTCACCTGACCTGAATGCTTCCCTCTTCTCATTCAGGAGGGCTTTTATGTCTTGTGACCAATTGCTTGTTGTTGGGCAGCATATGGAATTTAATGGTACAAAGGTGATGTAGTCTGTAATACAGTCTGTGAGGCTATCGGTGTCCTTGCCATGCAGCTCATAAAGAACCTCCCAGTAAGTAGTTTTACAGTTGTGAAGGCCTGAACTGGAATCCTTGACCACTTCCTCACTGTTCTGACAGTGGCTGGCTGCCTCTTCAGCAATAGTAGGAAGGAGGGTAGGAGGTGCAACAGGTTGTTGTCAGATCTGCCCAGAGGTGGTATGGCTCTTTGACATTAGTATACAACAAGACCAGTGTTTTAATCTATTTGGTGGGACAGACCACAAGCTGTGTGAAGGCACTAAGTGCCCGGTTCAGAGAGACATTGTTAAAGTTTCCAAAGATGAGAATGAAAGCATTCTGTGTCTGGAGTATTACAGTTGCAGAGTGGATGACACCACACACTGTTGTCTCATTGTCTGATAGAGGAATGTAAACAATGGGGATTATGTGTGAGAACTCACTGCTACCAGCCCACTGCTACCAGCTCAATGTTTAGGCTGCAGACCTTAAGCACAGTTCCTTAAGCATACTCATACTGCACTGACCAAATTCCCTGTTGCATCTGACTAGTGCCATAAACTCATCCACCTTATTGTCCAGTGACCACACACGGTGCCTAATAATGGATGGCAGATACAGCTTGTATCGCCTCTTCCTCTCCTGCTCACCAGACTGTTGCCCATTCCTCTGTGCACTTTTTCCTCAACCGTTTGCTCCACCATGGCATCCCCTTTTCTCCTTATCTCAGAGGGAATGTTTGAGATGATTTCTCCGTGCCTTGTTGCATCTTGCCTCAGCAAGATCAGCAGGTCATTGGTGTAAACAAAGAGCCGACCCTAGTAAGTCCCTAGTAAGAGCTGACCCAAGTAAGTAAACAAGTGAAAATGTATGTATATAGCACTTTTCTAAGCAGAGGCTACAAGGTGCTTTACAACAAATCTAAAAAGTAACATATTCCAAGGCATACAACACATGAAAACATAAGACCAGAAGAGAAATATAATGAAAATAGAAAAATACAAACACACTGACTCACTGCTATTAAAAGCTAAGGAATAAACATGTGTCTTTAGTCACCTTTTAAACGTGGCATAAGGGTCTGACTGTCTAATACCCGGAGCAGAGTATTCCATATTCTCAGAGCACAAGTGGCAAAAGCGTAGCATCCTTTCCACTTCAAATTACTTTCTGGAATCACTACAATCCTTGGCTAGAGGACCTTAAACACCTGGTACTAGAGGACCTTAGAAACCTGAGCCTCATCATATAGGGCTTGACTGGTAAACTACAAGAGTTCTATTCTAAACTAAACTGGGAGCCACTGAATGGTAGCCAGCACTTGACTAACACGATCAAAGCGTCTAGCCTGAGAAGCCAAGCCGTTGCATTTTTGTACCAATTGAAGCCATGCTGTTTTTTGACTAAGACAAAGAAATAATGATTTACAGTAATTCAGGCAAGATAATACTCATTTCTTTACAAGTAGAGAACAATTTAACTGAGAATCAAAAATAATATCCAAGGTCTTTAAACCTTTAGATGTAAGATAGAGCACCTGCAAGTAATTTAAAACTTCTCGGTTCCAATGATCAAGTCCTCAGTTTTATCCTCATTCAAGTTGCATTGCATCCATTATGATGTTTTTAATCATGATGTCTTTAATCACTAGGACACACTCTATTGGATTATCTAATCTACTAACTTCATTACATTTAATAGAGAGATATAGTTGTCATCTGCCTAAAAATTAAAAGCAGCATTAAGTCAGTGAATTTAGAAAACGAGAGGAAGCATATACAGAAAAAACATAATTGGAACAAGAACCCCAGGGGGGACCCTGCAGGTAAGTTCACAAATTGAAGAGAAAGTCATTGGTTGGCAGGGAATGGTCCAGACTAGGATCTTTAAGAAGTGGGTGAATAATAGCCAACTTAAAACAGTCTGGAAACACAGCCTGAAGAAATCGACAAACTGATTTTTTTGAATGGGTATGCATTCTAAAATTTTCTAGAAAAAGCTAGCCACAAGAATGTCATGAGAGTCAGAGGAGGGTTTTAAATGTTTTACCATTTCTGTGAACTCTTCCAAGGATATTAGAGCAAACTGCTTTGATGGACAAGCATAAAGTAACTTCGAAAGAGGCTGCAACCCAAAAAAGTGGTCCGCCAGAAATCATGCTGCAACCAAAGTTCTGGAGTACCAGCTACCATAGAATTTTGGCCGCATGAGCTTGGCCAAACTCAGTTAACAATGAAAAAACACACAACAAAAGAGAGGGCACATGAAATGTCACCATCCACCTGCAACATCTTTTATGATTATTTATTGATGAGTCTATTTTTAGGTTAAATGACATTTTAATTGTTATAAAATTAAGGCCAAACCTTAATTGTTTGTGAATTTTTACTCTTTTAATAATTAGCAGCCATGGCATCAATCACATGAACACTAGATCTATACACTGCTCTCATAAAAAGCCCCTTTTCTTCTGCAATACAAAGAAACTGGGATAGAAAGGCACTGTATTATTACTCTCCTAAGTTCCTTCATGTTTTCTGACCCATTTTCCTAAACTTGAATAGTGCCCCAGATAAGTCCATAAATCCTGCATGCTCATAAATGTTGATTCATCATTATGGAGCCAAGTTACTTGTCAAATAATGAATGCATTCATCATCAGATCATGGCCCTTTTTACAATAATTGTCTAAATATATTGAAAACATTTTCAAATCTTCATAGACAACAAAATTGGCTTTGCTAAACTTGACAGGAACTGTACAGTAGTAATTAGTACCCATTCAGGAACCAAACAGCAGCGTAATGAGAATGTCTAGGGGATCTGCCACTTATCTTTCCTTGATCTTTGAACAATACATACATTATACTATGTCTACAACATACATGAGGCGCATTACACAGATAAACTTGGAAATCTGGGTTTTTCTTTCCTCACACAGAAGTGAAATCTGAAGGCTAAAGCAGTGACTAAATAGTTTCCTTGGTAACACTAGAAAGAGGGGATTTTATGGTTTGAACACATAACTTTCCATGGCGCTACCAGAGCTAATAATGGAAAAGACATGAGAAGGAGGTTGCCACATTTTAAAATCTCTCATACTGTTAGCTATTCAACAGATCAGCATCAGCCACAGCTCCAGCTGCCCTGTGTAAAGGAGCACTAAGTGGGGTCATTCTGCCCATGGCTTTTTGGACTGGATTTTGGTTGCAACTGTAAATTTGCATAATTCATTTAGAAGAAATTAAGACTTCATTAGCAGTAACATAGCAAGAGCATCACATGACAAGGCTACAAAAACTATCAGTTACTGAAAAAAGCCAGTATTCAGTTTAGAGATGCATTACAGTCTTACCAGAATCACTCCTGGGGATTTTCTTTAAGGCGTTTATGTCTAAAATCTAAACCTTCACATTGTAACTGTTTGCCATTACTGCAAGTTCTTGTTAGGGTTTGCAGTTCTATGTAGCAACGCTATATCCACTTTACTAGATGATCTACAGAATGTTCACAAAACATCCCCCATACTTTTTGTTCCACTTCCATTGGACCACTTTGTTGACCAACACTGAGGTTAAACATTATGTGCAAAGAAATACATGATATTATTTGTTATTTTGTTATTTGTAATTTACACATGCCTTATTTTGTTTTTCTCATCTTTATTTAATTCTAAAACTTAAAGTAATCCAAAACTAATTAAAAGATGTTGCTTTAATAAAGGAATCCCTTGGATTGGGTTACAAATGGCATTTTAACAGTTAATCAGTACTAGAATACATTTACTGGAATTTTTTTCTACTCATTTAAGTAAGTTAAGTAATAAGTATAACTGGGTTAGAGGTAGGCCAGGCAAATGACAAGGAAAGCTACTTAATTAGTGTTGCTAGAAAAAAACGGCAAAGTATTTTTTTCAAACAGTACAATAATGCCATATTTTTGAGGCCCAACAGTGTCAGTCTTGGGAGGAATAGCATTAGATTATAGTACAGGCGTGGGAAGCAGTAGACTCTTAAGATATTTACACAGTTGGATGCTGCTGTGTGACAGGAGCTTATTAAAGAGCATTTCTCAAGCTGGTGAGCACTTCAATTAATAAAGTTGTGGCGAACACAAAACAGACCGAGTTAAGCTGTTTAATATTTAAGAAACAGACAAGGGAACATAGATTCCAACTTGGGTTAAACATTAGGGGTCAAAAAGAAGTATTTTGGATTATTAAATTTGTGTCCTTATCCAATGAAAGTTGTTTCATTTTGATTGAAAAATGCAGACATATGAACCAGAATATAGGTGAGCATATTTAAATTATTCATAACTTGTTTAATGTTTATTATACACTTGTAATTATAAACCACAGCTATCACAGTGAAATGCAAGACGGCCAACAGAGGACTCAGTGGAGTCTATAGGGTTAAAAAATAATCATGTGGTGTTTTGGTTCCAGTACTGCTGTTCATTTGATATCACACCCACTATGAAATTATTTAATACACAAATATGACCAATAAACATAAACATAAATATCAATGTAAATTCAGCTAAATTTCCATCTAAAATATAACTGTATAAATTTTTGGTACTGTCAGGAAAACAAAAAGAAAGCGCGTCTTGGGAAATACCCCTGCATTTGAAAGTAGCCAATCCGAGAGTGTTATTTATTTCTCCTTGCTGCTGATTGGCTGCTGCACTGTGATGCTTCTCTGGCAGATGCAGTCCAGCATTCCCGCATCAGAACAGTTTCCCGCGTGGAGCAATCTCGAGTGTTTCGCTGAGTGTTCTCATGTTTTTCGTTTTGTTCTTTTTAAAGCCTTGTATTTTTATTACTGTAAATTAAACGAATGTATTACTCTATTTACCTGCTTATACCAAAGAAAATGACAGCACATACAAAAGAAAGCAGGCATGCATGAATTACAGTACAGTCTATACAGGGGTAACATCAGTATTTTACATTCTAGCACTACGGGAGACAGCAGTTCAGTGTACACTGTACAGTACGGATACAGGTTTAGCTTTACACTGTTTTTAAGGGTAAAGTAAGCTGAGTTTTAAATGAAATTAAAGTGTTTTGGGAGCTTATCTGAGGTCATATTTACACTATAAAAATAGGCATTTTTTTGCTTTTTTTTTACCACATCACAAAAGCGCGGAACGTAACCACCAAGAATGTCGGGGGTTTACTATACACACACACACACACACACACACACACACACACACACACACACACACACACACACACACACACACATATATAT
>JBBJLS010000032.1:4727215-4742816 GCA_037577275.1 Bryconaethiops microstoma | reverse complement strand
CACACACACACACACACACACACACACACACACACACACACACACACACACACACACACACACACATATATATATGCTTATGGTTATGTTGCAAGGTTACATTTTTTGTAAAATTGATGTGTTTGTTATTTCATTAATGCTCTGTCCTTGAAAGAAGCTGCATTATATTTCAGTGCAGTGAAAGTGTCTCAGTGTGTTAAAGTGTGTCCAAGTGCGTTTCCTACTCCAATAAATCTCCTCGTACAGGGTGTTACACCACAATCATCATTATTCTATCATCAAAGCCATGTGTTCCCCTCACTTTCTGTCATCTGCATCGAGCTGTCATAGGCGAGGGCATTAAAGAGGGGCATGGCTGCCATATCTTTGGTCTTAGCATCTGGTGTGTTGTGGCATGGGCGCACCATATGGAGCTTTATCAGACTGGCCTGCCAGCCCAGATGGCCCCCACTCAGTTCCCTGGGTCGAGGAGGAACGGGAGTCGCCATGCCCACTGGCACTGTCTGTGTCAAAGAAGGGTGTTGCATAGGATTAAGGAGCAGCATTAAATGTGGTTGTCTTGGTCATTTAGAAGATATTTGAAAAAAAAACCTGACACTTCATCATCATCAGTTAGATCTGTATGTTGAATTTCTTGCCATATTTTCATAATTGCACAGCTCGTAACAGTCCCTCTAGCTGTGCAGGTAAGAGCTTTCTACTTTCTACCTTTCTACTGAAAAAACACCCCTTGGATATTTTGGAATAATTTCCATTTCTTCCACCATTATAATCTGACGTCATTCAAAAACACTCCCCGGTAAACTGGCTGTTAAAAAAAGAAAGCCTGTCATCATCCTGACAGGCCTGGTAGTTGCCATGCCAACAACGGTGTTCAAGAACTGGTATCTACATCTTGGATAACGTGGACAGATCTGGCAAATGGCAAGGGTTACACTGAAGACCCCAGTCTGACAGTTTCGCACTAATATGATCAGTGTTTAATAATCGACTCTATGATAGATTTGCATTTGTTATGTGCATATATATGCTTCCATATTTTGTTTATATAAGCAATCAGATGACACATTGCAATTTCTCTGAAGTATAGAAAATAACTGACCGGTTTTGTTTTATGTGTAAACTGTTTAAGTCATTCAGTAATATTGCAGTAAAATAATGTAGTCTATTCTTTAATTACAACCCTTCTTCAGCACGTTGTGACAACTACGACAGTCTGTTTTAGCTACATTAGCTGTCCTCAAACTTTTGATGAAGATGGAACCTGTACGACAAGTTTCTGGACGCGTTGGTGCTTTGTCTGAGCACAGTGGTAGAATGGTAGTGTTGCTGGGCCGTCCAGGTGAACAGCTCAGAGAGGAAGGCGAGCAGAGCAACAGGGAGCAGCTGGTTGCAGCATGGTTGAGGGAGTCCTGTCTCTTTAGCTTTAGAGCTGTCAGTCACACCCACAGAACGTGGCAGAAGGGATCCCTTGAGCAACAGTCCAAAAAAGGGATAAAGAAGAGGCTGAGCACATGCACGTGTACATGCACACACACACACACACACACACACACACACACACACTTCTCAGATCCTCGGGAAAAGGAGTGTTCAGTCTTCTGGCAGCTAAAAAGGATTGAAATAAAGAAAAGTCCACTGGAACCTGTCATTCGTTTGTCTGAAAGATGAGGACATCAGCACTTTCATTTCTCATAACTGAAGCCTTGAGGCCTCACTTTTAAACATGAAGACTAAATGGTTCTTGGTTTGAATGTACAGTTATAGAAACCGTTTTATTGGTATAAAACCATTACACCTTTACACCTATGCATCGCTTTCTTCACGGTCAATTCAAATACACAAAGATCAACTCTGATTCTGAGTCAACCCTGATTCTGATGAAAGAATCGAAAGAGTCGATTCCAAGCGTCAGTTCCACACTATTATCTTGATTTTTTTTTTTAAATAATAAAGAGTATAGTATCAATTATAGAGGTGAACTGTGGTTACTAGAGCTAGAGCATAATATCAAAATGAGGTGAAAACAAAAAACAGAAAAAGACAAAAAACAAAAAACAGAAAAAAAACAAAAAACAGAAAAAAATAAATAATTCTGCTAACCTCTTGGGATTCTAGTGGTACACGAGTGAGCTATTAGCATTATACATAAACATTTTTGGAGATATGTCATAGGTCTGCCACAATTACAGATCTGACAGAAACCCACTGATTAGGCTGCTGCTCATATTCAGAATCAGAAATCCCAGGCCTACAAAGACATTTCCCATCACAAAATTGGTGCCACCTGTGGATATTAAACATGCTTGCCTGATTCCTCCGTCAGTTCCTAATTCTATTAGTGGTTAACCTGACACAGCATGACTTCAATCCAGATCTGAATGCTTCACCAATGAGAGAGCTCTCCTAGTTCTCTGCTTAGAAAAAATAATGACTGCATCATTTTTTGTTTTCAACAAAACCCTAATAAGGCAACAAGAATGGTACTGCAGTCCTCATCAAATTTGAATACAAACACAACTCTCTTTGATGAAAAATAGACATGTATTTTTTAATATATATAAATTATTAGGCCTTCTTTGAAGACCCAAAAGACCCTGAGGGTTGAGCACTGATTAATTATAGTTGACTCGGGCAAGGAAATTTGAAAAGATAACACTAAATTACCTTTGCTGACTCATAAGAGTTGTCTAAAAAGTGCCCGATTCTCTTCCATCATCTCCTTCAGGGGTGTAGATGTTTTGGCCCTGGCAATGTTGTTGGAAGCCAATTTTACATTGTTCTTCGTGTTCCACTGAGTCTAACTTAAAATACAACGTGTGTGATTTGGAAGAATACATTCTTCGGACCACCTGATGGGCCTTAGACAGGCTTCAGACTTTGACAGCATCTCACACTCCACATGCAGGCAAGTGTGGGCAAACTTGAACGCCTCCAATCGACTCCAAAGCTCTTGATTCCTGAATGCCTGGAATCAAAGAATCAGAACCAGCCTGATGTCATATTGTGGACAAAAATTGATTGACCCTCCACCACACACACACACACACACACACACACACACACACACACACACACACACACACACACACACACACACACACACAAACTAGCTTTATGAATACAAGCCAGTCCAAATGTTTGGCATGAAACAAATATGCACAATTGTGTGTGGCCTTTTTGTTTTTAGTAAGCGAGCACTTTGGATGCAGCCAAAAATTCATTTGGTTTACTGATATTACTGGATGTTTTATAACTGGATGCTGCCATAACTGTGCAACCATGTTTGCTAATAGCTTCAGACTATTGACACACTTTTGTCTACTGTCTTATCTTCTCAAAGCAAACTCAATGTTGTTGTCAATGTACTATAAATCAGTTCATTTGGCTGTAGAGTCCTGATTATTCTCACTGAATAAACTGGTCGGTGTGTAACTGTGGTCTGATTATGACAGTATAACTGTTTCAAACATATGTCCACAGTTGCTTTCTAATTAGAGTAAGCATGTGCATTCAAGCATTAAGGACTGATGAGCACAGTGACATTGTGGCTGAACGTCTAATTTCATACTAGACTAGAAAAGCGAGTGATAACAGGCTACCTTTAGTCTGACTGCACACTAGAAACAAACTGACCCACTTGGAAAACCACTGCTTTAATGAGAAAGAAACCAAAATGACTCATTAGAGGCATTGCTCATTTTTGTGTGAACATCTCACCAAAAAATTAGTAATAGAAATGGCCCAAAATTACTAATGTACACCGAAAAAGAACATGTTCCTTTTACGGATATATATGGTTTTATTCTGACAGTCATAATGTGAATATAGCTGATGTGGCAGACTAAATTGCACACCAACTGTTACTGGGAGAACTACTGTCCAGTGTGATTACCAGAGATATGAAAACACGCACACACACACACACACACACACACACACACACACACACACACCCACAATCTACTAACTGGGGCAGAAGCACGATTGGTATTGCCCTCACCTGTCAGTGGTGTCTCAAATTGGCTCGATCAGTTCATGGTCTAGTTGGCAGGTCTCAAATAGAGATAGTGTGTTTCTCTTTGGAAAGTAAAACAGAGGAAATTGACATTTAGTCTTTCTGTAGCTCTCCATGCTTCAAATGATTTATTTGTATCTATTCAGATTACAGGGAGATCAGCTCCCTCAAAAGAACCAAGAACCAAACCTGCAGCATCACTTTATTATAGCACCAGATATCGTTTGCCATCTACTATCACCCCAGTTCTCTTGCATTATGCATGAGGAAAAATATATTCCTTAAACAGTTAATCACTATGGACATTCAAGTCCTCCTGAAGACGTCTCACAACTACTTTGGCTTTATGTCTGTATGCTTTAAAGTTACATTGAATTTGCATTGGCCTAAAATTGATTCTTTAGTGGTTCTTTCAAAAACCAAACAATGACACATACGTTCATGTATAGACAAATCATTCATATGCTTGACAATTATTTTTTTCTTGTACAAAAGGAATCAATTTTTTTTATCTCCAGTCGAAAGCCTTTTCAATCTAAGCCTTTTCAATCGAATACAGTACATCTGATCACAGTGTTTATTCTACCAAGATACCTTTTTGGCTTTTAATGTGTTTCTAAATAGCACAGCATATAAATAGCCACACTAAACATAAATCAGAAACATGCATTATGTATTCAGCATGCATTCCATGATTTTCTGGGTTGCTGTTCAGCACAGTCAGACATGTGTACTCGTAGAATAATGGCACTAAACTATCACTGGGGTGGTATCCTCAAGGGTATGTCTTCAGTACTCTTAAATAGGGAATATTATTATATCATTAGTCTGTCATAAAACAGCCTTAATAAAGAAAAAAATTGTACTTGTACTGAGTAGATTCAAATCATGACAGGACATGTCCTTGATGTGATTTTTCTACCCAGGTTTGTCAGGAAAGGAATCTATATTTGTCCCTGTTCCACCAAAGAATGTTGTTGGTCAAAGACAAACAAGGATTTTCTGGTTTTTTATGGACACAAGAGCTCCCCTGTGCATTATGTGAAATTTTCATGGTGAATGGCCCGATAGAAATGATCCAAAATGTCTAAATAAAATGTTTTTTCCCCCCAATTAACTTAATTAAATAATTAACATAATTAAATTTGGCCAGTTCTCCTAAGAGGTTATCATTCGGGAAATTGTGATTTTAATCGAACGGTTTTCCTACAATATGTGTTCTTGTACAGTTTTTCTCTAAACACAGAATCAAAAATCTCAGCTTGTAGAACACCTGCACTTGCATCCGTTGCTATTCATATGCTGAGGAATTCTAACATCATCTGAAGGCAAGATATAAATATATTTTGTTATTATAATTAAAACATGCAATTACGCATTTTATCTAGATAACATATCACATATCTAAATGTATTTTACAAACAACAATATTGTAAGAATGCCTGTAGTCAACTGGCAAAGATTAGTTGGGATATTTAAATAATGAACAGATTCACCTACAGCATCTCATCTTAAGTAAATTCATGACACAGTTTACAGTATGAGAGAGGTTTAAGGTGTGACAGAGCTTGATAGAGAGGTGATGGCATCTTTACTGCTTCGTGATTGGCCATACTAGTGACTTTTGAGGTCTATCATTTTATTTTACATAAAACAGAAGAACATCTAACAAACTTTATGAACTTTTTTTCTTGTGCTGACAGACGCACTATTAGTAATGAGGTCTAAAGCAGTTAAAATAGTTTGAGGCAGCAGTTCTCCTGGCTCAAACTATTTTACATAAAGGTTTTACTTTTACTTGAGTCATTCATTAACAGCAAGCATAGTGTTTAAGTTGAGCCCACACTTTTACCCACCATTGCTGTTTAGAACCTGCTGGCTGATTCATTTCTGATCTCAACTGCTATAATTAAAACAATCCCAGAACATTATGTCAGCGTCTGTTAGATGCGAGACAGACCTCAGATCAGAGAACAGTCTCTGAGCTGCAGGTGTCCGCCAAGGCAAATGAGACTTATTTGCCCAGCATGGAAAAGTGGGATCTAGTAGGCTGTCATCTGTGGCAGTTGAGCTAAAATCAAAAATCACCTTTAACTAAAGAGCATTATGTCAAGAGTAAAACTCATGCTTTGAATGTCAAGATGGATAATCAGTGAGAAAATGGAAAATGCTGGATGGTAATCAGAGAACACTGACAATGTTCACATTAGCCATGATTTTATTATAGCACAAGCCCTGCAATAGCACTTAAACTGAGAGATCAGCACAGAGAGAGAGAGAGAGAGAGAGAGAGAGAGAGAGAGAGAGAGAGAGAGAGAGAGAATTGAATGCATGCTTGTGTACATTTGTGGCTTTGCTTGGTTGTGTGTGCATCTCTAGCTCTGAAGGATCACTTTGCATCCCATTACTGCTGCACATTGTGACTGATGGTAAGATGAATAGGAATAAAAGCAGCGCAGACAGTTTATTTTATAAAAGCATTTAACTGATTTGGTACTGAAGAGAATTTCTTTTTGTTTAGAGAATTAATACTTGCACACCACCCAAGAAACTGAACTTCAGATGCCCTGTCAACATCTGCATTTTGAATGGAGCCTTGGGGGTCAGGGTCTGTATATGGTCAGTGTATAAAGTAAAGTAAAGTGACCCCTTATAGCCACACTTGGACACACCACAGCACCGCACACATGTGAACAATGTGAAATTATTTCTCTGCATTTAACCCATTCACCAAGTGAAGCAGTGGGCAGCCGACGGCGTGGCACCCAGGGAGCATTGTGTGGTACCTTGCTCAGGGGTACTTCACTGGTGCAACTGGCAGTCCTTCCGATCACAGGGGCAACTTTCTAACCACTAGACCACCAGCTTTATAAGACTGCCGGTTTAGTGTTGTTGATGCATTGCTTTGTTTTCATTGAAATATCCATGCATGTTTGATTTGCTTAGTGGTACAAACCTAAGATATAAACAACTAAGATATAAACGAGAAACTTACCTTGAGGAGGGACAGCTGGAAAAGCTCTGTGGCCTCAGCTTGCTGTGGTTGCCAGGCCCTCAGAGCATGGCATAGGAAGCGTAAGCATGGCAAGCAGGTCGGGTCCATGCTAGGCTAAAAGCTAACTCTTTCCAGGCAGCTATCCAGTCCATCCTACTCATGTTTGCTCCCTGGACAATAAACTGTACTACATCTGACTCCAGGGAACTACCCAGTGTGCGTTCAGAGACTGTGGTATTTTTGTTTTTACGGAGACATGGCTCAGTGTCAGTTTTCCGGACATGGTTGCCCAGGTTAGCAACATGCTAACACTCCACTCAGATGCTCAGGCAGATGAGTACAGCATGTCATATCATTGTATTCACTCACACTAGTACTGTTACTGCCTCTGTCGACTAAATTATTGGAAAGGCGTGGGCTTTTTGCACTCTCTCTTGCAGTCATGTCCTGTATGTTCTGTTTTTGTTCAATCTCTAAGATTCATTATTAGCTTAATGAACATTTACTAATTAAACAATCTCCTTAATAATTAATAGTAGTATTAGGTGTTAATGAAGCACTATTTATTCATTGCTGTTTATCTCCTGCATAGTTACCTATACATTATGAAACAGCTTTATATAATGTTATGCCAAATTTGACATCACAGTGCACATCAACTACATTTCATATGAATTAAATGTCGATACATATTTGAATCATTTTGGGCATTTCTTTGGTTCATTCATCATAAATGTTTACACAATGTAAAGCACCTGGCACTGAGATTTTTTTAAAAATCTTTAAAAATAACAGTAATGATAAAATATTAAGCATATTTCTTCTAACATATCTTAGAATTTAAGCTGATCAGGTAGTTAAAACCACTCTGTTATCATAGATTTATAGATATTCCTCAAGGAAGAGCATATTTCTACCCCTGCGATATAAATAGCTCACTGCACATGAAATAAAAGAAGCCTGCATAATGAATTCTTCATGCACTGCATGATTTACATGTTTACTGAGTTGCTGTTTACAATGAATTGGCCGTTTGTCTCCTCCTGCCTGATCTCACCTGCTAGGCACACGACAAAACTCCCACTGTGTGAACATATTTCTAAAATACCTTGAAATACAATATGTATACTTCACAAGAAATGCTTTAGAGGTTTAGAGCAATGCAAATGGGTGAATACCTTTTGTTTGAAGCCAACCTCTTTGGATCCCTTTACACAAGGGTTGCTATCGAATGGGCCATGCTTTAAACCTCTATTTGCTTGCCACTCAGGCCCCAGACAGCTACAAAAAACATTTTCTACCTATTATACCTCTTTAATTCTGGGCTTTACTTCAAAATACCCAGCAACGGGAGTGACCCAGTACAAATGGACCCTATAATAAAGCTGTGGTGGAAAAGTGTGCCCCTGTTCTAGTTTCACACAGAGCCTGCCTGAAATGTCACAGAGATAGATTCTGCGCTCTGCCAAGTGAAGCTGTGAATGGTGCGCTGATTATTACACCACTTCTGATTCGTTCCCTGAGCTCCAATCATCTACACTGATGTGCCTTTCACGACTCGTCCCTTTTCCATCATTCAGAGGTAAAGAGCCGCAAGGGGCTTTTCATTCTGGAACCCCAGTACAGCACATATTGTACCTCTGAATCTGCTACAGAAACTAGACAGGAGACATGGCAGTTGGCCTTCAGTACTTTTGGCCTTAAGGGGACCATATGCTACATTTTTTCTTATATTTTATTTATCCCCTGAGGTCCATTTATTATGCTTGTATTTGTTTACCTACTATGAACACTCAAAATATTTTCAACGACCATTTTCTAACCTCTCTTCCTTCCTTAACATTAAACCATTTTTACTACCATGTCTTTAAGATATATGTGAATGACCTGTGTTCTGACTGACTGTGCTGTATTGTATCTAATTCAAAAAGAAACACTCCTTCCACCTGTAAGGAGTGTATAGTAAATAGGTGGCAATATGAACAGCTGTATAGGAAATAGGTGGCAATATGAAAACGCTGATTTTTATGACATCATAAAAACAATAACGTCAAATTGGAATTCAAAACGGGCAGCTTGGATTAGGGTGTGAAAAGTGCGTAATAATATTTACACACTATATTAAACTCTTCATTGGAAAATAAATTAAGGAAATTGAATAGATTTCTTTTAAGATACGGGCACTTTAATTTCATCTGCCAATCTAGAGACTGTGAAATTACTCATCAAGTGGCCTCTCTGCCTATTCCGCACCATATCCTGTGATTTAAGCCATCAGACCCGATTTAATAACATCCAAGTGTTTGGCTGCAGTGATTCATTTGAAAATTCAATCCGTTCTGTCAGCTGAAGTCTGATGTATGTATCTGACTCTGCATCTCCTCTTCCAAACCTGCCTCTGTAAGACATTCTGATCTCTCAGAGAAATTAAAGAAGAAGCCGAGTTGAATGCGGGCGACTCCATCGCTCTGAGAAATTTGTGTAGGTCCAGGCTTCTGCCAGCTTCTTCTCGGAGCAGCTGAGGAACGTCGTTTTAATGGGTAATGCAATGCAGAAGTAACGGAAACCTCATTATATTATGCTAATGAATATAACACTGTAAACACACAAAGAAAGTACTTTGGAATTTATCTTCATGCCATCTACAGCTGTAAGTAAACAGAAAAGAAAGAAATCACAATTTTAGAATGAAGAAAATAATCAGATGGATGCTAAAATTGTCAGAACTCAAATTAAAGAGTAAACCCACACACTGACATCGATATTCACCAAAATTAACAAGAGACTTCCATTTTTCAAACATTTTTCTGTTCTGAGGTCAGGACTTGATTTTATTTTCATTGGTTTATGTGTCAAAAATGTTTTGATTTCGCAGTGTTTTAATTAGACTAAACGTTTTTACACAGTACTTTTTAATGCCTTCCGTGTGAACCTTCGGACAAAAGAAACCTTCGAATTTACATCCCTCACAATGTATATGACTTCAGGGGAAAAGGTCATCATTTAAGCAAGAACAGCATAAATCCCGTCCCTCTCTCTGTTCTATGGTAGGATGCACACAGTTGCTTTTGATCATTGCCAGTGGTTTTCACAAGGGATAGTAAATGAGAGATACTCAGAAGAAAGCTGTAGGCATTTGACAATAAAGGTCTAGATTTCAGTACTTTGTTTTAATTTCCTTAATAATGCATTGGATATCGTTACACCCTTACAATCAACACCCAAACTCTTTTAACCTTCTTGGGACCACCATCGTCCATTGATAAAGGTTTTGTAAATGTCCTAAGAAACTGAACAACAAGGAATATGGCACTGTTTTAGTGTGTACCTAGTTTAGCCTGAAACTAAAAAGCAACATGTAACGAAAGAGTAACCAAGCCTGCTAGAAATATAAAGGACATTAAAATGTATGAATGTAGTGTGTGTGTGTGTGTGTGTGTGTGTGTGTGTGTGTGTGTGTGTGTGTGTGTGTGCGTGTGTGGGGGTGGGGCGCGTGGGTGTTATATCTCTCCATATGTTATTTTACACGTGGAGATACGTATACAGACACAAAACCTTGGATTATCTATAGAAACAATGACATCACTCCATAATATAATCTACATATAAACTCTAAAGATCCTTTGAGCATTCTAAATATGAATTACAGTAGAGCAATAACACAGTGATACGCCCACACTCCAGAGAGAAACCAATCACTGTGTGAGAGGTTTTACAAGTATACATATCACCCGACATCCATCAAGCATCAAAGCTGGAGAAAGATATTTCATTTGATTTCTTATCTAGGCAATTTTCAGTGGGACCTACTTAGTAGGCCTTTGAGTGGGCTGCCATGTTGCCATGGTAATGATGTTCTCTCCTCCGCTCAACTGGTGAAAGATTTGTGTGTAGAGTGACACCGTGTGGAGGAGAAGGACATGGAAAACTGAAGGCCAATAAAAAGGCGACTTAGAGCCATGTGTTGTATACCTAACAGTCATAAGCTTAAACGCTGGTATTCAAGTTCGTCCTCGGTTGATTCACCCAAATTACTGATCAGAAACCCCAAGCTCTGTTTACACTTGATAGAGTTTTGTTTGTCCCCTTTTAAACTGCAAATCCAGCCAATACAATAATGGTCTACTAGTAAATCTTTGCTAAATGATTAGCTGTTAAACAAGTGTCTTCATGTCAGCAGGGGGTGGGAACACTGCTTATGCCACCTTGCCAATCATACAGTAAGTGTTTTATACTATGTAACAGATGCACAACTCCAGTCCCTGAGGGCCAATTTGGTGATTTACTTGCTCATTCAACTCATCTGTTGAACTCAACTGCCAGGCTGTGTGGGAGTGTGAGAAGGGAAATTCCCAAACTGAGCTGCACAAGTTCTGCACCTTTGGACTGATCATTAGTATTAAACATATGTTACACTATAAATGTGCCTTAAATATTTATTTGCATTTGGCAACCATCCTTTGTGGTCATCTGGTTCACAGGCAAGTGTTTTACGCACTAGGCCACTACCACCCTTCAATGCTTCAAATTTTATTGTATTAAAACAAACATGCTGAACTCTCAATCTCCCTCTCACAGGGACCATTCACAATTATAATGCAACTATAAATAACAGGGTTTTATGTTTTGAAGATTTCTTTATTAACTTCACCAACATTCGTTTTATATAAAGCTGTTCATTGTTAGCAATAGAAATTAAAGTATAACGAGCTTCAGTATACCTTAGATTTGGGTGGTTCCTGTTATATAGCGACTTTTCTGTCTCTATGATTTACTAACTCATATTTCTTTAAAATGAGTCTCATGACTTAAATTGTGTTAAGTCTTCTTTATCACTTAAACAAAGACGATCGACATTAAAACTACTTTACACACCTTTTTATTGATACATGCATTTAATTTTGGTGTATCAATAAAAAGGTGCAAAGTAATAATTGCAATAATTAATCGTGAAATCATAAAATACTCAAAATATTCTTTGTTTTATAGACCAAGCTGAGCCGCCTCTAATTAGACTTCGAAAAACAGTTTTAAGAAAATTACTTTTTTCGGAGGGAATTCATGAGGTAAGCTTTTGAAATGTTCCACCCTATATACATGCTGAACCTTGAATGAAACTTCCACAAATTACAAATCGCAAAGCATGCAGGACAATAAAAAAAACTGTTAGAACCTGTTAACGATGATGCTCCACTCTGTTATAGTCTGTTAGACAAGTGATTTAAACAATTATTTGACAGCCACGTTAAATTTATGACATATTGTGTGACTTTGGGAGGTGAGGAGCATTTTGGTATTATTTTTATCCTGTAAGGAAAAATGGGTCCAAGACACATTTTATTCATCAATATGTTTTTGTTATTGTTCCAAAAATAAAAATACTGTGTTGAAATAAGGGACCTACACTATTAAAGAAAAGCTCAGTACTGTTTAACACTTACATTACTAAAATTTTGTGATAACTGTGCATACGTCCCTATAGACATAGTCATTTTAAACATCAAGAAACCAGAAGTTTTACCAGAAGAGAGACAAGAGAGATGGTTATGGCAAAAGTGACGAAACAGAGCAGCAGTGGTCAGGGCACTACTGTCAAAGAGTTTTGATGACGTGGGAGGGTATGGCAGACAGGTCACAAAGTTGATTTGACTTGTGAAAAACCCCACACCCCAACTCGGGTATCTTATCTGGGCAACATGACATCCAGACTTGCTCTAGAAACCTGTAGCAGTAACTTTGCAAGGAGGAACGTTAAATTACCGGTGTACACTCCCAGCACGCCCAGTCAAGGTGCAAGATTGCATTATACCAAAAAGAGATGAGATCAGGTCCTAAAGAGGCTGGCAGAAATGCTGAAAACCTTTAGCACAAAAAGTAGCCAGCAGAACACCTTATCCACCTTGTAAGATAAAGTTCCAGAAGGCAACAAAAGGGATGGAAGATGAGAAGGGCAGCTTTCAAGGTAAAAAGGACAGGACTGATCTGAACGGCAGGGAAATGTACCGGCATAAATGAATGAGAACATCAGTGAGCAGTGATTCTCCAGCTGAGAACCCTGTAGCAGACCTGAGAGCGTAAAAATAGGTCACCTGTAGAGGTGCAGCAGAAAAAAACAAGCACATACGTCCTTTTGTATCTCTCAAAGTGTATTAAGGGTACTAAAATAATGTTCCACAAAATAAATCAGTGTGTTGGTGTGTCTTTCACTGCAGCCAGGGATGCTGCAGTATGCTCTGGAGAGTGGGTCTTCCTCGAGGACACAAGTCCAGACACCTCTTCAGCAGATCCACACATTCAGCAAAGACAAAGAGAACCATGCTTATTCAGAACTGTGTGTGTATCTGTGCAAGTGTGTGTGTGAGAGGGACAGCGGGAGAGAGAGAGAGAGAGAGAGAGAGAGAGAGAGAGAGAGAGAGAGAAAGAGAGAGAGAGAGAGAGAAAAAGAGAGAGAGAGAGAGAGAGAGAGAAAAAGAGAGAGAGAGCGAGAGAGAGAGAGAGAGAGTGCGAGAGAGAGAGAGAGACTTCTTCACCATCAGGAGAAAGATTTCATTCAGGCAACGCTCTTCTGCATCTCCTCCTCACCTCCCCCTTCTCCTCTGGGTCTTTTTTCTCTCTGCCTTTGTTGCTCCCCCTCCCTCTCTCTCTCTCTCTCTATTGATGTGTGCACAGTAAGAGGCGGTGGGTGTGCTGTGATGTGAGTGGGCATGGCCCGCTCCTGTGCTTCACTGGAGCAAGGCTCTAAGCTCAGTAGAAGACATTCAGAACGGTGCAGCGTGTGGTGCTGCAGCCCGGCAGACCCTAAAGGGAACGAGAGGCCGCCTGTAATGTAACGAGTAACACTGAGGTACAAATGACTCACTTTGAAATCATTTAGCCCAAAGTCCAATTTACACAAGCCTAAACATGTGTGGGATTTTTAGCTAATGTAGCCGACAAGTAATGCAAGCTCATACCCACTGATTATCGCTGTGCTAACTACATGTCAAAATCAACACAGACTTGCCTCAAACTGCGTACAGCTGTTAAGCAATTAAGCAACCGCAAATAGACTTGCTCAGATGGTTTCTTACACTAATACTGTTATTGACAAAAACAGCTTTAAACAGAACTGAAGGAGTTTTCTTCTAGTATTCGTACATTTGCCTTCCAGCTCATGTGCAAGCAAAGATTTCAGATACTAAACTTATATTTTGGGGTGATTTTTCACCTGACACAACAATACAGTTACTAACACTAACTGCAACAAATACTGTTGCAAATGAACATAATGAAGATAAAATAATACAAAGATACTACACCTACCCAATTACAATGCCAGGCATATTAGGACATAAATATATTGCATTAGAAAAGAATATATGATAAACAGGACATTGTTTACTGTAAAATGGCCTATAAAGCATGGAGTCCAAAACAACAGCTTAAAGTAAAAGGAACTGGACAGCACTTACATTTGAGTAAATATTTAGTGCACAAACAGAAAAAATAATACATATAGGCCTTCTTCATAGAAGGAAGGCCATGAGCCAAAATACATTAGTTCTTTTTCTGTGGGTTCAATAGCCAAATATACAAGTCCTGTCCAGTTCCCTTTACGTTTAGATATCCATTATTCTGTGTATTGATAGAACAGTCTCTGTAAGACCGAAGCAGTCCAGTGGAGAAGCTTGGCTATATGTGTGTAACTGTGGATTCGTCACCACTAATCATATCCCACTCAGAAATTCAGTGCACAGATGCGGATGCCCCGCGGCACAACACTGCATGTAAAAGGTTTGGTTAGGCTAAATTTTATTTATCTTGTTGTACAGCAGATTGTCAGATGACCTTATTTGGGGCTGGCTTAAGGAGAGTTAGTGAAGAAAAACACAGCAGTGCAGCAGAGTGAGGATTTTGGCAAAGGCTCGTGCCTTGTGGTTGGACTGTAATTTAAAAGGGACGGACTACAAAATTCAAGCAACAGCAACAGCTGAAAATATGAACATGTGCAGACAAATGTATGCAATTACTGAATTATTCTGAAAGCATGTCTAAAAATCCATTTCAATAGCAAGAATGCACAGACGAAATAAGAAAGAAACAGAGAGAGTGGGAAAAGGACAACTGCAGGGATTTCAGTAAATCTCTTTGGCAATGGAGGATCATTAATGCACTGGGGTCTGAGCATCACACGCGAGCATGCTGTCAGCAGTACGCAGGTCACCAACAGAAATACTGATGGGTCAAAAAGCAGAAAGGGGTTAAAACATCCATCTCTCTCAGTGACACGTCAGGCCAGTCTGAAAACAACAGTCATTATGACCCATCATCAGCATGAGCAGCACTCAATTATTTAGCTCAGATTAAGCGAGCATAGAAATCCTTTCCTTTACTCAGTTACTTAGACCACTGCAATCCCCCTTTGGCTCACATTACAGAAATATAGAGTCCTTCCCCTCCCTTTCTGTATGTGTATGTGTGTGTCTGTTCTATTAAAGCAAATTATAATTTATTGATGCATAAAAGTACTCATTTATATGAGAGAGAGAGAGAGAGAGAGAGAGAGAGAGAGAGAGAGAGAGAGAGAGAGAGAGAGAGAGAGAGAGAGA
>JBBJLS010000032.1:4683480-4699093 GCA_037577275.1 Bryconaethiops microstoma | reverse complement strand
TGTGTGTGTGTGTGTGCGTGTGCGTGTGCGTGTGCGTGTGCGTGTGCGTGTGCGTGTGCGTGTGCGTGTGCGTGTGTGTGCGCGCGCAGAGCGTAGGGGATGTGTTGCAGGAGCGGTTTGCAGTAGAGATGAAGTGTAACACTGCTTTAAGGCTGGCTGCGCTGCATATGCATGAAAGAATGGCCAGCTGTGGACAAACCAGCAGGGCATCTGTCAAGAGCATAACGTGAGTCAGCACACACACACACACACACACACACACACACACACACACATCCATACACATTTATGTGTATAACTACTGAAAGATCATCACTTAAATGTTAATGTCCTTGCAGCCATTTCTTACTTGACTGACAGCAAATTGTGCATGTGTGTGTTTATGGTCTCAGTAAGGAGTTTGGCTTGGATAATTTTATTTCACCTACATTACTGAGAAACATGAGGGAAAAAGACCTGCGGAAGGCCCTCACAGGTCACATGAAGAAAATCCAGTCACTGCTGGAGCCTCGCCAGAAAGTATGTAGTTTGTTTCTTTGTTTCTTTCTTTCTTTTACCTTTTAAAGGTGGGATGAGCAATTAGATTAAAACTTCCAACAATTGAAAGAAAAATGAAATGGCTTAACAAACAGTGGTGTGGAGTTCGCTTAATTTTTTGACGTTTCTCGATATGTTTCAGAAATACAACATTCTTCTTCACTGACTGCCTTTTTTTTTTTTTTTTTACAATATTCTCACTGGAAATCTTGTCATTCTTCAGCTATCCAATCAGATGAAATGACCACAGACAGTAGAAACTGAAAGCATTAAGAATACTCTTGTAATGTGTTGTTTACTTTGCTATAAAATCGATGTGTAGGAATCAGTGACCTTGTTTTTGAGATAAGGGTTAAATGTTAATTAAAAACAGAAATAAACCTTTGGTACCTTTTTTTCTTTTTTTAAAACCTTTTATTTCATCCAAAATATTACCAACATATAAAACACAAACTTCAGAAAACTGGCCAGTTTATTGATCAGAAAATTAGCGTACACATCATGACAATCCAAATCTGTGTAAACCAAACTCGGCTAACTCCACCTCCTTTTTCTCTCTCCCTTGCTTTTTTTCTTTTTGTCTCTCTCTCGCTCTCGCTCTCTCTCTCTCTCGCTCTCTCTCTCTCTCTCAGGTGATCTCTGTGTCTCAGGCCAGGTTAGCGTATTTAACTCAGATGGCGGAGCTGATTTCGTACAGTGGGAGAACCTACAACGCCACCATGCTGGTGAGAGCGCCTCCTCCATCTGCTACTTTCCACTCAAAGAATAAACAAAATCTGGTGGCTTCCAGCTCTCTGATAATCTTCACTTCTCTGGTACCCTTCACGATTAAAGCATGTTCTACTTATTCCTTGTGTGACAAATCCCTTGAGAGCAAGTGTATGAGGGACAAGGACTGTCCAAAATATCTTAATCCTTTTGAGCATCTTAGTGGTATAACACATTTCTCTCCGTGACCGTTCACCCACACGAAAACAATTAAATGCATGGAAAAACCTCTTTTTTTCCAGCATGCATCGTGTGGATTAGCATGCTTGTAAGCTTTGTTTTTGTAGACGGGGGTTGTGTTATGAAGAGCAACAGTAAATGTTATGTACATTTTGGAATATATTGATAACATATTTGTGCACGTGTCTCAGCTGCAGGATCGGGAGTCATTGGTGAGCTTGCTGGTGGGAGCACGGTATGGTGTCAGTCAGATACTAAACCACAAGCTGAACATGATCTCCACCATCATAGACTTCCATTACATCACCCGCGTGGAGGTGCTCTCTGAGTCTGACCGGGTCAGCATGTTAAAGATCTACCTGCATGACATCCAGGTGGGTATACACACCTGTTTTTGTTTTTCTTTCTTTAGCAGGAAAACAAAAACGTATATTCTAGGGCATGTTGCTGTACACTCCAGGGTTGTTATATATTGTTTTAAAATGTAATTCATTTTTATTTCGTTTTCAATTTCAATTTCAGTTTAGCTTCAATTCGTTTTCAGACTGCATCAGGTTCGAGTTTCAGTTGTAGGTTTGGCTTTTAACATTGGGCTGACTATTCGGCCTGAAACCATGACGTATTTATTGTCTTCAAAGGGGCTTCAGCATTGTGTTTAGCACAACAGTAGTGTTTAACACAATCCTTTACAACCACAGGCAAAAGTGTTTATCTGTGTTTCTAATAGGAATTGTATTGCAACAGCCATGAATTTGTGCATCCTTTTGGGGCACCTGTGAGATTACTTCTGTTGTTTGTCTCTCTCTGTGTGCAGCCCCTGGCCTTGCTAATGGACTCAGTAGCTGCTAAGGATTTGGCCTGTCTGCTTGCTGGCTACTGCAGATTGTTGGTGGACCCCAACATGAACGTGTTCCGCTGGGGCCCTCGCCCTAAAATGCGCCGAATACCTTTAGATGAAGGTAAAGGATGTCAGATTTCTTAAGGCAGTCCATTTCTTAAGTTTAGGGGACCCATATGACGGGAAACTGAATTTTCCTCACTTCTGTGAAATGGAAGCGTGTGCTCTATGTAAGCATAATTAAAGTTACTGCTCACACCCCAGTCCATGCAGTCTATCATAGAAACTAAACTGCAAATATATTTCAATACAGTGTTTTAGTGATGTCATTGATCCCAACTCATTTACAAATGTCCACCTATTCAGCCAAGTGATATAACCATGACCATAAACAGTTAAGAAATAAGTGTTTGGACTGCTTTATGAATAATGCACTGCACAGAGCACTCAGCCAGAGGTCATTTTAATCAGCTTTTAAGGCATAGTAACGAGACAATGGCCTGCTTAATTCGAAGGGATGTTAGCTTGGAAAATCATCATGTAAAAATTAATTAATCTATAGAGCATAAAACCACCGAAAATGGAGCCTATTACCTATTTACGAATACCATAAAAATTAGGATATGGACTCTTTCACATCCTTTTGATGTTTTTATGCATGATAGGTCACTGCGTAAAGACATTTGTTACATATCCTAGTTGTTAAATCGTAATATGTTACTGATGCTATATGTCACTGATGCTCAAAATGTTCCGTAGGTTATAGGTTCCGCTGTGGTAGTGACTCAGAGGAGAGCTCGGACGAGGATTACGCCATGGATAACGTGCTGGACACTCGACACTCTGAAGGCACAGCATCAACTCATACATTCCATGGGGAAGACGCTGAGAAGGTTGAAGAGAACAAACAAGAAGCCAGGGTAGAGACTGTAAGAGTGTATGTGACCCAGGCAGAAGAAGAGGGTAAAGCAATGGAAGCTGGTCTAGACAGGACAAGTATAAGTGGCTCCATAGAAGATGAGGACTATGCCGCAAGGGTGGATGCACTTTTAGAGACAGGGTGGTACACCGATCCAAGGGTAAACAGCAGCTTCTCTAGTCTGTCAAGTAACTCTCTTAATACTCTGGAAGAGAGTAACAGAGTATCCACTACAGTGCCGGCTTACTTTGACAATTTTCAGGAGGAGATACCCAAATCAGATCAGGCCACTGGGACTGGCCTGGATGTCCACCATCCTTACCTACTAGAGGTGCCCGAACAACTGAGTCAGAAGGAGGATTCAGACATCCCAATGCAACTGTCTGACCTGCACTACAGTAGGTGCCCGGGCTCACTTTCCCAAATGGCACATTACCTCCCCAGCCCACCTGAAGCCAGCGACGATGCACTTAGTGATGAGGAAGAAGATGCTGGAGATGAAAATGGAAATGACAGACTCATGCTAGGAATGTCTTCAGACCTAGAAGCTATGTTGGCATCAGGTAGCAGCAACAGCATAAAAGCTACAGTAGCTGGGATTAATGTTCAAGCATTCTTGGCGAGAATACGTAGCCATCCAGCATGTGTGAAAGAATGGAAAAACCCTGGCATTTACCATAAGGAGGAAGTAAAATTAAGGGGGGCATCAGCCAGATTAAAGCCACCTCCTCCTCCCCCACCTCCAAGAACAGTGTCTGTGAGGGAAACAACAAAGAGAGTCTCCAGAGAGTCCCAGAGTGGAACAGAATCAGAAGATGAATTCTTTGATGCCCAGGATCGTCTTACACCACCTGTCTTTGAACGTCCTGCAGGTCAGTGAGGTTTTTGTAATAATTTTGGGTATGTAAAAAAGGGTCATAGCTCAGCGTCACGCTTAAAATATTTAATTAAAAAAATGATGTGGGTAATAATTAGTTGCACCCCTGCATTTAGTACCTGGTGCATCCTCGCATTACCAACATAGACCATTTGCACAAAAGTATTGGGATGCCTGACCATTGCACCAAGAGGTATTTAATGACATTACATTAAAATACATTGTATGTGTTTTGAGAGATCTGTCCTTTGATCACGAATGCTTTACATATCAGATTTTTATCCTGAAAAAGTTGTTAATTTTCACTAGCCTAATCATAATCTTGGCACTGTTATCAATAAGCGAACACATACCAGAAGTGGGCGATGCCAGTGTCTCATCCCTCGCAATCTCGGGCAGGTGATTCAGTTTATTCTGGTCTTTTAATGTACGCTCTATGGACAAAAGTATTGGGACATGTGATAATTACAGCATCAGGGACTTTTAATGTCCTTGGGCTCAAATGCATAGACTTTAATATGGAGTTGGTCCCGCCTCTGCAACCTCCACTAACAGCTTCCACTTTTCTTGGAAGGCTTTCCACAAGATTATGGAGTGTTTCTGTGGGAATTTGTGCCCATTTATTCTGGAGACCATTTATGAGGTCAGACACTGATGTTGGGGTTGGGGTTGAGGTCGGGGCTCTGTGTGGGCCAGTCAAGTTCTTCCACACCGAACTCATTCAACCATGTCTTTATGGAGCTTGCTTTGTGCACAGGGGCACAGTCATGCTGAAATAGAAAAGGTTCTTCCCCAAACTTATATCGGCAAAGTTGGTATGCTTGATTTTATACACCTGTGGCAATAGGTGTGATTGAAACACCTGAATTCAATAATTAAGAGGTTTGTCCCAATACTTTTGTCCATATAGCGTAACAGCTATGAGTCTTCTCCCACTTGATCTGAGAAATTCTGAGACCTCCCCTCAATAAAAAAAATTTCTTCAGGTCCTCTCTTTTGCTTTTCACAGTAGTTTAGCTCAGGGGGATGAGCATGTCAGAAACTTGATGGTAGTCACTGAACCATATGAATGCATGTTTTGGATCACTGTCCTGCTGAAAGCGCCAACCATGACCCAGTTTAGGCTTTTGGAAGCCATACTTTTATTTAAAATTTTCTGGTACATCACTAATTCCATAATGCTATGTATCCTCACAAGATTCAGAGGACCAGCAGAGAAAAAAGACCCCCAACTCAGATTACTCAGACTGGCAGAATTTAAAACCATGCAGTATAATTGGGGATAGGCTTCAATTCCATTTTGGACATAGAAATTCCTAGGAGTGCCAATAATTTTGACACATAGTTAAAAAAAAAACCCAAAATAATTTAGATTTTTATTCTCGGCTGCATTAATATTAATTTTCTTTTACATTCAAAGTGTGAGATGTTGCTAATATATCATAGACATTTTTTAAGACAGCCCCCCAATCCCCACACCCCTTCTTACCAATCTGACTGTACTGTGGTAATTATGGTATAAACTTTTTGTGTTCTCTCAGGTCTCTCTTGTTTTCTCATGGTTTTTCTTCATCTCTTTCAGAAAAGAACACACATGTAAGTACTAAAGAATATGGTCTAAGAATGAATGATATGAGGATTAGCTTGGAGGAGACAGTAGCACATGAAGCCATGAGGAGCAGAGATGATATGCAACACACTTCTTTACCCATCAATAAAAACAACCTAAACAAGAAACCTTCCCTCCTTAACCATCTCACTCCTGAAGCAACTGCTCTGGATGACCAAGAGTTGGAGGTTCATCAGCCCTCACTGTCCCTGCTTCCTCAACGAACCCTGCATGAATCCAAGCCTGTCACGGATAATCACATTTTTGAGAAGGACCAACAGTGTAATGGGGATATTCCTGGCCGCAATGCACACCTATCCTCTGAGCTTTTAGAGATGGAGCCAGACACTATGGAGTTCAAGCCTGTTAGTGCAACTGGTGCACCACTATCTTCCCCCTTAATCAAGGCTGTGCGGCAATCTAAATCTCAGCCACCAACCTCAATGCATTCTGCACTTTTGAATGGATCCAAGCAGCAAAACCAACCCAATGATGCTCCAGTCTATCTTGAGCATAATCTTTCCAGCCGTGAACATACGAAAACCTCTGATAGCCAAAATGTCAAAAAACCAACAGAAACTTCAGAGGATATTAAAGATGAAGAGAAATCTTCAGACAAACACCAATCACTGCCTTTTCCCCAACCTGTGAAAGAAGTGAGTAAGTCAAAACCTCCAGTACCCCCAAAACCATCATCGGTTTCAAATGTTGCCTCTGCTCTAAAAACTGAAAGCAAAAAACATGTACCTCCAAATGGGCTTTCACTGCATCCCTGGTCCCAGCGTAATGGGGCCACCCCAGCCTCTACTCTAAGTAAAGGTGTCTCTCTGAGCCATGAGAATCTTAAAAGTGACCTAAAGACTGAAAACACTACTGTTAAGGGGACCAGTGTATCAACTACTCCAACCCCCACTGCTACCCCAGCTCTCTCCCCATCTGTGGCTATCAGAGGGTCCATAAGCCTGGAACCCAAAGATTCATTTGGGATTGGGAGTTTCACTAGACGAACTTCTTCTGGACGTCTCTCTGCATCAGCCCTGCGAGGAAAGATCCAAGACATGCCTTGGTATCTTACCCGATCCCAAGAAATTTTGGGTACAGTAGTACTCAGTGGAGATAAATCAGCAGGTGGTAAAGAATTAAAGGATGCAGTCGAATCTAAGAAGGAATCACCAAAAGCTACTTCAGTACCTTCATTGAATGACTGGAAAGAGAAAGATGCTGAGGTGGTTGTTGTAAAACTCAAAGATGGGCCACAAGAAGCGACTTCCCTGCTAAACGATACCAGTGAGGAAACTTCATTGTCCGGTCCTCCAGACCTGATGAAGAATGGGATGCATGCCTCTGTTGAGTTCTTGTCACTCTTAGGAACGTGCAAGTCTGAACAACCTCAGTCTCAAATAAACAATGGTACACAGGATGGTCTAGAAAGACCCTCTCCTCCATCAAGCACCAGCACACCTCACCGTGAAACATGCGGCTGCCATACTGTGTATGCCAACTGTTTTAGCGGGGATGCTGAAGATGCGTGTGGCTTTGATAATGACCTGACGGTGTATGAGTTCTCCCGCCAAAAACATATCAACAATCCACCCCAAACCTCCACTGCACCTTCCTCCCTCTGTGCTCCAACTTCTAACATCCTGTCCCTGCTCAGAGACTCGCCTCATCCCCTGTCAGCCTCCACTGAGCTCAGTCCCCTCCTCACCCCGCCCCGTCCACTTGAACCTCGACCCCTGGGGCACAGCCCACAAGAGGATCCACTGCGCGACCTGCAGGGTAGACGGTACCTAACGGGTGCAAAAGGTACAGGGCTTAAAGGGGGCTACGCTGCCCTGCGCAGAGACATAGATGAGCTGCTGTTGGTGCTTAAGAATGGAGAGACTGCAATAAATCCTCCATGCCACAAGGGGCAATGTGAAAAGGGCATGAATGGACACTCCTTTTCAGAAACAGAGCGCTGCCTGGTGCAGGCTGAGGCACGAAGGCTGGCGTCAGGATGCCAGCGTGCAACCCGCGTCGGCTGGGCACCCGATGATGCCCTCCTCTCTCTAGGCAACAGTTTCGGTGCTCTGGTGCATCTCTCAGCGGCTTGCCTACGCATTTCCTGCTCGGACTGTGGAGGTTGCCATGGTGATATTGATGCGGCTGAGGCCCTAAGGAAGCTTCAGGAGATTGTTTGTCTGTATAAGCAGTTTGTGACAGCTGTGGAAACAGCCCAAGAGGCGGAGGGTGTCAGGTTATTGGCCAAGCAGTGCACGGTTTTAATCTCCACAGTCTTTGCACTAACACAGCTCTTCAGAACGCATACTCCCGAAACAGACAATAGACACTTGCCCCTGAGCTTCTGAACTCTGACGTTCCTCATGAAACTGAGGACTCAAAAAGAGAACGGCTTTCCTTCTCTTTGCATTTAAAAACTATGAATGTGTGCTGGCACACATGCAGTGAACGTAAGTGCCGTATACACATACATACAAACGCTCATACACACTAACAAGCAAATAAGTCTACTCAAAAGTAGGACTTTTAATCTTCTAAAATCGTTGGTCTTGCCAAGTCTCCTGATGAACTTACATGGGTTATGCATTTATTGATATATACAGTAGCTATTTTCTAACAATTCCTTATTTCGTCAAGTATGTACAGTATGTATTCAAGGACTTATTTATTTTTACATACCATGTGTGTGCACCGTGCTTCTAACCTATAATCTGTTTGTTTTTGTTGTCGTTTTGGTGTATGTAAATTCCTACCTCTCGGTCTAACAACCATGAAACCTGAAAGAAATGGACAGTATTAGGATGTCCCGTTTGTTTTTGTTTTGTTGTGCTGCTTCGGTGGTTTGGGCATGGTGCTTGATTAGAAGGACAAAGCAGATGCCAACCCTCTTATTGCCCTTAACGTCTTACAAATATCTACACGTAACAGATGCTAGGAAAGCCCTACAACACTCAGTAACCCAAGACTCATGTGCAGTAATTTACCAGTTCATCATCCAAAGGATTTTTTTTGTGTGTGTTTGGCCGAAAAATGGATAGTAGTGATGCACGGGTCAGGGTTTTTTACGACTCATATCCGTCCGACCCATTATGAGAGCCAGCCTGCCTTGCTCAACCTGCAAAAATATTCGACCCGACCAGCAATGTTTCTGTGAGTTATTTCTAACTTAGTTGGACTGCTGCTTTGTCACAAATTTTTAATAAGCTGACCCATAACCCATGAGTTACGGGTTGACCCGTTCATCACTAGTGGATAGGAATGGGGTGTGACAGCAGATGGCTGGCAATAGAAAATGGTATTGTTTTATATCTGTATGTCAGTGTAAACATTTGATGTTAGTTTTTATATTAGCCAGTTAGTTTACTGTTAATGGTAGCGATCCGTTATATCCAAAGACGTTGTAGCACAAAAGAGGTGCTTTTTTTTCATAATGAAGTCATCACCATTCACATGAACGCTAATTAATTAACACTAATTTAACTACGGTATTGTCACTTGTCTTTATTTTATTACTATGCAAGTGTTACCGATTCGTAGCTGAAGTTTTCCGCATATATCATCGTTTCTTATTTTGAGTATTTTATATAACCGATAAGAACTGTTTAAAACTGTTCTTTATCACTAACAATTTCATATTGACAAGAGGGCTTCCCTAAGAAACCTAAGCCTTATTCTTGATCTGGAAGGGTTCTTAGGAAAATACCCTGGATCAAAGTTCAATTTAAGTGATTATGCAATTGCAGCACAGATCCCAGTTTGCCTTCTGCTTATTAGGAGAAACATCGCCAAGAATATTCTCTTACATCTGCTGCCATTTCAGTAGTATCAGGCAGCCCCAAATTCAGCCAGTGCTGTACATTTGGTTGTATGAAGTCAAGTTGAAATTCATGGTATTAGGATTAATATTAGTCTTGATTCTGGATAACTAAAGTTTAGACGATTATGATTCAAATCTAAAAGTGTGAAGTCGTGTTGGAGGAAAAGATGTTCTGTTGTGGATCTGTAGCTAACTTAATGTTGGTTGTTTACGAGATGGACGTGGAATGGGAACTGGACATAATTTTTGAAAAATTGTCATCTTATTTAAGTACCTGCACCCTAAAATACCATGGTGTCGTGTTTTACCGTTGCGCTGCCCAACCCTGGTCATGGGTAGCATTCAGCATTTCATGTTGATATTGGACCTATATTTGGTAATGCCTGTGATGGGGCAGGGGGTGAGGGACCGGTTCTAGATTAGTGGAAGGAGGCAGTTCAGCACTCTGAATTACGATGAGCAAATAACGTTAAGGCTCATTGATCTAGTATGACATTAACCATTTTCAGCACTTGAGTTCATTACATTAGAGAGGAACGTCCACATGGTAACAGTACTGTTTCTCTCCCTCTCACACATACATACACAAACAGACCAGATCTAATAACCAAGTCAGATGTTGCAGCGTTGTGCTCTAGGCAACAGGCCATGAGGACAGAAGACGGAGAGATAGTCGAGAAGGAGGGTTTTTTTTAATTTTTTTTTTTTTATATGAACTCAATACTGAATTTGTGGTGAAGTGATCTGTTATTGTTTTACAATTTTGTAGCACGTCAGCACAACTTGTGACACTAATTTCTACACTGTCAGAGAGGTCTCTTATCAAACTACCTGAATGAGGACAAGCTTAAATGTCCTGTAGGTTGTCAGCGGCTCCTTGGGATGAAATGCGTTGTCTTAATCGTAGCAGAGGAAAAGGAAATGTGTCCGAGTACGCTTTTTCGGAGTGCACGCAAACAAAACCAGATTAGATTTGAATGGGCGAGAAACCGTTTAAAGTGTAAAGTAAGAAATAAAAATGAAGGGACGATCCTGTCATTTTGCATTCCTTCTACAGTATCAAAAATTAAAGGATGAATGTGAATGGAACCTCCTGCTGAACTGTTTCTTTCTCTGCGACTCTTCAGTACTGCAGTGTTTGTTCAGCCCTTGATCATGACTTGCGTGCAGATCATGCCAACACAGTGAATCACTCACTACGTTGCTCCCACATTCACTCACTTTTATTTGCAGGGATATCCACAGCAGGGGATTACTGACTGGGATTAAATACTATTAAATTCCTTCACAATTCAGACAGACTGGGTGATTAGATTAAGGTGGATCTGTCTGCCTTCTAGCCGTCATATCCTGTCTAATCTGCTGTAGTTGAGCAGTAGAAGGAGGGGTAAACTTTACTTCCAAGGGTTTCTGACGTGAGCTTGTTTCTATTGAATTATTTTATAGTAAGACATTTCCCTAGAAACCTAACACTGCTATCAGGACCAAACCTGATATCCCCCAAAATGGTACCTTTTACAAAGGAAGAGGCAGGGACTCACCCTGGGCAAGCCTACTGCAGGGTGCAGGAAAAAACAATGTACAAATATTTGAGTAATTAATGACTGCAATTAAGTATCTTGCATCTTTAAAAAAAAATAAAAAATAGGGGTGCCAGAATAGGTTCATTGTGGAATGCCAGAGAAGAACCCTTTCTGGTTCCCTAAAGCAGCAGCTCTCAAACCTATTCATCAGGGTACCTTGGACAGTTCAGATGTTTGTCCAGACGGTCCCGGTCTGTTTGGTGAGGAAAAAATGTAGACCTCCTTTTGGTCCCTGAGGAATGCCTTGGGAACCACCACCCTGAACAACCTTCAGTGAATGATCCTACAAACAACCATTTGTGTAAATGAGATGAGATAAACATTTAAAGCAGCTCAACATAATGTAAAAGTTGTTTGGAGAACCCCTAAATTGATCAATTTTACATTATTTAGAAGTTTTTCAAAAATAGGTTTTGATACTAAAACTGCTTTTCTAGTGGGAGCACTTGAAGAATGAGACATTTTTTTAAATTCATTCACTACAAGTTGGAATTGTTGGACTAAAATAAACTGAAAGATTCTCTAAACTGTTCAAATACAGTCTTTAAAATCACTGGTTCCAGTGGCATACAGCCCAGAATGGCACCATGGCACAGCCTCAGTAACTGCGGCGGAGAAGCTAGGGTAAATATTTGAGCAGTGTGATATATAGCAATACAAACTCAGTGCTCATGATGCCACTCAGTGTCTCAAAAAGGGACAAGCTTGAGTGTCTGCTACCTCAGCTGCAAATTCAGCAGGGTTCAGTGGGGTTGGCGATCATTATAAAATTGGGTTAAGCTTTGTCCTTCTTCGGTGCTTTTGTGCAATCATGTAAGTCATTAACAAAGAAATCCTTTTAGCAATAAACTAATAATAGAGTGACTAATCTGTTTCTCTTAAACCTGTGCTGAAAAGTGTACTGTTCACAGCAGTGTGAATAACCAGACTTCCAGGTGTGCATGAACACAGCATAGAGGTGAACCGAAAACAGACGAAGAAATAAGGCTAAAGTCAAAATCCTGCCCGCACTCTCACACTTCTCATGTCTCTCTGAGGCTGCTTTTGTTTCCATCATCCGCTGGCTACTGTACACACACTGGCGAAGCTGAAGGACTCCACAGAGGCATGACGTCACCCTCACAAGGCACTCAAGCTCAATAATTGAGCCCATTATGTCAGCTGAGGTTATGTAGAGGGAGTCTAAAAAGCGTGTCACTACAGCTAGAGAGATGCATGTGGGTGAGTGTGGTAAGGAGGGGGAATAGACTCATAAAGGAGGCTTCCTAAAACCAGAAGAGTCTAGGTTACATCAATAAACAACTGGATTAATGAAGGCCTTTCCGTGGTGGGTTTGAAAAATCAACACTGTACACTTTCAATCCCCTATTTAAAAAAAAACAATCACTGCTTAAAATGGGTTCTGAAATTACATTTCTGAGGGTCTAGTTGTCGATGTGGAAGCAGCTATCGATAATCAAAAGTGGAAAACCAAAAATGCAGCCTCTTAGAATCAAGGGGTATGGCTGAACATACAAAAAACACACCAGACTAGGTTTATGGACTTGCTTGGCTTTTTTTTTTTTTTTTTAAATGGAGACATTATCTCAGCCAATCCTAACCGCAGTATGTAACTAGAAACCTGTGGAATGAACACACATGAAATAGCATAATTCATGTCGATACATGTACAGTGCCCTCCTCCCATAGAAAGTTACACTGCAGCATTTTTGATAAACTGAAAGGAGAAAAATTTTCAGACAAAAACAAAATCGGTGTAATTGTAATTCATTTACTCTTCACTTACAATAACAGGAAGGTTTCAAACTCTTCACAAGACCCACACCAAAAAAGCAGAAGAACACACAAATCATGAAGAAATTAGCAAACTTGCACCTGTATTCAATTGACAAGCAACGACTGAAAAGCCTTTTACATCTGATGGTCCACCAGTATGCCTTCACTTTGTAATACCATAGTAAACTAAAGGCACAATTACGATTTTCATATTCCACTTGCAAGTTCCACACTACTTATTCTCTGCTCGATCCAAGTGCTCCAAGTGTCCAAGTGCTCAAAAGGTCAAGTTCCTGACTGCAATGTGACTTTGCAAATACCAGAATGACTGACATATTGACAGAGGAAGAAGAAGAGGAGATACTTGTCCTTCCCTTCTCAAGGAGAACGCTGCTGTCCACACTCTGGTAGGGCTGAATGTGAGTCCCAATGCATTCACTCCTCTCCATAAATTCAAACTGTAATAGAAAAATCAATTCCTTGTGCCTTTAACAGCGACAAAACATGAAATGCTGTACAGGATGGACTGAATAGTGGTCTGGTATGGTCCAGGCACCAACTTGTGCTGTTAATTAAGAACTGATACAAATAAAGTTCTACCTGTTCACAGTTCACTGGGACATAAACTGTACTCCAGGCTTCACAGACCATTTCCAAATACTCAAAGCAGTGAAGACAAAAAAAATAGTAAATTTTTTAAAGCTAATTTCAACTGAACATTTAGGCAACACATCATGAACAGTTTTCACCATCATGCACAGACCTTGTGAAGCATAGTTAAACCTGTTTTGTGAATACAAAAGGAAATGGCAGTGTCCTAGATGCCCAACAAAGACTGTGCTGTATCAAAGAATGGAAGATTCTGAGCTTTGGGGGTGTTCCGGAAAGCAGAATTTGTCAGCGAACCAGACTTACACCCAAAAGATCAATTAGAAGACAGGTAATTCCTATTGGATAATCCTCACTTTTGGTTCTGTTATCCACTTTACTGACAAGCCCTGGGGGGATTCCAAAAAGTAGGATTTCCCTTGAAAGCTGGATAGCTTAAGACCAAATTAAGTATTGCCCAAATCAGAATGTTCCAAAGCACTTCTTCCATTACACAGGCTTGTAGGTTTCCTAAGTGAAGAAACCCTGTTTTTTGAAGACCTGCCCAGATCCCTCCTCAGAACACTTTGAGTAAGAGTTCATAAGTGGCATTTATGATTCCCCATGAGAGCAGAGAGCGGTGATAGTTGAGTGTAGCTCCACGGAACAGCAAGACCACACTCCCGCCCCTTTCTTTCCACACAGTGGACAGCACCTGCAAACAGGGCACAAACTCACCGCCCACCTGCGCCTGCGCTCGTGACTTCACCACATTTAGTGGGTAGAACATGATGCCCAGTGCAGCGCCCAGCAGCCCCCCACACACAAAGTCATTGAGCATGTGGCCAGTCCTGGTATGGGCATCGGGCAGACGCTGTTTGATGGGCCCACGCAGACCAAAGAAGAGCACATTGCTGGGTCCATTACGCAGCAGCACAGGTACCAGACCGCGGTAACACTCCCTCACTCCGTAGTCGCGCAGCAGACTCCGGAAGGCATGGGCCGTGTTGTGGAAGCGCCCGTTGTGGCGGTGGTCCTGCAGCAGTGTCTGCACTCGCTCGAACGGTGTCAGAGCAGCCTCAGCGGTGCCAGCCAGAGCAGCGGCCACGCTACGGGTCAGCAGCTCAGGTGACCCACTGGCACGGGCATGCTTCAGAAGCAGGCGGGAAAAGTCCTCATAGAGCCCAAACATGATGGCCACTGTGGTGGTCTTCTGTAACAGTGGAGGCAGGAGGCCACGATACAAGTTGCGCAAGCCCTCACGCTGGAGCTGCCGCACAGCCTCTGTTGCCCGCACGCCATGCAGCTGTTGCCTGAACAGCACCTTCTGGATGGGGAACGTGATGATGATGTTGGTGAAGGCAGCCACAGATCCACAGACATAGTGCTTCCCACGAGGCCTAAGCCCAGTCCCTCGGCCAGCCGAAAAAACAGGCCCACTTTTATTCAACTTGCCCTGCGGCGGGGGCGGGGCCTGGGGTTGCCGGGCTGACTCAGGGTCCATGGTGGTGATCGACCCCATGGGAAATCAGGTGAGCAGCTTGTTGGTGCAGTGGAAACCCACATCCATATAAATGCACTTCAACTGTATTTCGAAACTACAAAAGGAGGAAGAAAAGAAAATCCAAATTATTTTATATAGGTCTTAAAATCTCCATGAATATGAACAAAAATATGAGTGCTGCAAGGCTACGGACAATCATGTTTAGCTCATGAATAGGTTCAAATGGATTACTCAATCTCATTGATTAGAAGTTACATAAATGTTTTGTGACAAAATCGCACCATGAATGATAGGCATGGTGTCTGCAGCTCATTGTAAACCATGTTGCTTTTGAAAGCATCGCTGGAAAAAAAAAAAAAAAAGGAAACCCACACGTTCTCATGAAGGTTTCTAATTACAAATTTTATAAACATCAAATGTTTGTCATGATACATTGTGCGTACGTTTACTTGATCATTCAGCAAAACAATGGTCTAATATAATTTAATAGTGATGGCCCTACATGTGACACACATTTTTTATATTATATATACACACACAAAAAAGTATTTAGTCAGCCACCAATTGTGCAAGTTCTCCCACTTAAAAAGATGAGAGAGGCCTGTAATTTTCAT
>JBBJLS010000032.1:4671416-4683380 GCA_037577275.1 Bryconaethiops microstoma | reverse complement strand
TATGTATGTATGTATTTGCATACACAAACTTCTATAATTATATTTTTATATTACAGAACCAATAACATTGGTTAACGCATTTTCGTGTGAACTAAATTTCATTTCTTGCAGTCGCTCTCTTTAAGAGGCTATAAAGAACTACAGGGAAGTGAAAATGAAATTGAGCTCAGCGTGGCGTGTAACGAACGTTACGTTTTTGTTTTCCGCCTGTTTTCCTACAAACACCCGCCTCCTGTTCAGTTTGTGAATAAATTAGCCAATAGAAACGCAGGATTTATGATGATCTAGCCAATCACAGAGCAGCATTTGAAAAACGGGTGGACGGTAGAACGCCCTCTTGCTGCCAGTCGTTTGAAGTTAGGTTTGAAATCTTCGAACCGATTCTTTCGAAGTGACCGCTTAAACGTGAAGGAGGATCGATTCAAAGAGTCAATTCAAGGTCAAGTGAACTTTATCCTCATCTTCTCTCTATGTAATTATATTTAATTCTTTTGATGAGTCCAATGATCTCTGTTTGTACTCAGTAATGTGGCTAGACCCCAAATAAATACAGCACAAGTGCCAAAAGGAGCCTCTATAAAATATCTTAAAATAGGATTAATTCACTTAGAGTGAGGTTATTATTTTATTTGAGACATTCTGCAGAGGTTAATTTCGAATCCATTTTAAGAAAGAAAGGGTAATATTAATTCTATTAAAAGGCTATCACGGATGGAAGCATATAGATACCACGCACATTTATACAAATGTCCAAAGTGTACATACACATTTATATGGATAGATAGATATAAACCCATATATGTATGTATGTACATATCGGATGTATGTACATAGAGATACATATATACATATATATATACACACACACACATATCTGTGTGTGTATGTTTATTTTTGTGTTATATGTATAGTGTCCTTTTTATATTACACTGTTATATTGTATATTTTTTATTTTATTGGTTATGCTGCTCTTATTTCTTCTTATGTTCTGTCCTCTTGGAGGGTAACAACGCAGTTTTCCCATCTGTGGGATTAATTACAGGGTTATCTCATTTTATACTCCAAATAGATTCGTTTGCCTGTAGGAATCGGCTTGATCGATTCATTGTGAAGAATCAGTCGGTTCGTGATCCGCTGGGGCTGCTGGGCTCAGGGCGCAGAGACGGGAGGGGATTTCCACCGAGTACGGTTTCCTTTACTTGTTTTGCTTTCGATCTGGATACCGAAGTCGATTAAATTTTAAGTTTCCCCTTTTGTTATCGATCCTCACAAATTAAAAGACGGGTCGCTGGCACCGTCCACGACCATTTTTTATCCACAACCGAGGCTGGTTTGGTGCACATAAGGCAGGTAAAGACATTTCCGCATTTCTTATTTATGGCTGGATTATTCTGTAGCCCTGTGTGGGGCAGGAGGGCTGTGGATAAGCACAAAAACGAAAGTAGCAGTGTTTTCATCCAGTCGGGATCTGGGAATCTTTATTTTCACTTTTGAAATGACTTGACAACTCTGTGGACGGTGAAGCTGAAGTTTGGGAGTGTTTGACAGGTCGCGGCCAGAGGGGCTAGATTGGAGAGACTGTACTGTAAATCTGTCTACCCTTTACAGTGCATAGAAAATGCTGGTAAATGACTACTGCGTATGTTCTATGTTCAAATAGCCTTTTTTTTCCACATCTGCAGAGACTGGTAACTGACAAAAACTGGCTAGAGTGGTACCGTGCAGACTAGAATTTTTTACATTTGTCTGCTCTCTCTCTCTCTCTCTCTCTCTCTCTGCCTGTTTCTCTCATTCGCACATGTTGCTGAGTTGGAGGTAAATCTTGTCCTGAGTCTTGTTCTTGTCTTTTCTTCTTAAAAATAATGTCTGTGCATTAAAAAATGATAAAATTGCTGTATGTTTGTGATTTCACTGATACTGTAGTGACTGTAGCATTGTCCTGTTTTGAAAATGCAATTATGCTAATATGTCGGTACGACAGAACTTGTCAATTAGTAACTTATATATTGTCTCTAAGCTGCGCTTAAGTGACTTGGAGTAAACATGTAGATGTACAGACTGGGCACAGATGAGCAGCAAGTACTTTGGAAGGAGGAGTAGGGGGTCAAGCCCGGGGGGTGGTGGGACGTTGGGAGGGGGCGCTGAAGCCCACATCCAATTTTAAATCATTCTAGTACTCAGTAACCTCTGTGGCCACTGTACAGGGAAACTGTGCTGAAAATGATTTAGTTTAGAGCCACTGAAAGGACATGCTATCTAACCTAATTCTGTCTAAAAGTAGCATTGAGACTTCTTCATCCATATGTGAGTTTCATTCTTGTTTAATTTGGGAATAATGAGCCTAGGATTCAAGGGGTTGAGGTATAATTGCTGGGCTTCCTCGTGCGGTTTTAAAAGGCATGATTGCACACATTTTTATTGATCCCTGTGTAATTTTACTGTTTATTTCTGATCAGTGAAATCTTTTACTGTTTTGTGTGATATATACACAGATTTTCTAAGGAGTTCTCAACCATAGTCTATAAATCCATTATATGTGTCAGTGTATTTTTGTTTATCACCCTGCAAGTACCATCATGACCCTGAGTGGGTGGGAAAGAAAGGTCATGCAAGTTCAGCCTGGCAGACCACAGGAAGAAATTAATTAGTGCAACGGCTCAAAACATCCAACATACTCTCGCAATTAAAAGCATGCTTAAATGGCTATTTTCATTTTGCCTATAAAATAGTTATGCATGTTATGCATGAAATATGTTTTATATGCACACAGTTCAGTTGTATGTGTGATTGAGAGCTATGCTTCGGTGAGAGAAGTAAATTGATCTGTTTATATCAGCAGTAATAGGTAAAACGTCTGCAAGGTCCCTTCAGGAAAGAGATGTTGTTGTTCTGTGGGACGTGGCTCAGTGCTTATTACCCAGTTTATTTTAGCCAGATGTTAAGTAAGATATTAACTGTGTGAAGCTGAACTGTTTACTCAGTTGGGAAGCAACTAAGTTTTGACACTGTTGCCTCATTTGTATGTGTTTTACTGTTTCTGCTGAATGCAGGTACCTCATGCGCGTTTGGAAACTTAGAGTCAAAATAGTGGTGTTAGATGTTTATGTGTCTTGGTGAATTCAGGGAGAAACGAGTGGAGGTGCAGGTGCTTGATCTCACCAGAGAGTCTTTTTTGAAAAAGTTCAACAAACACAGTGTGTGACTGCTAACTGAAGCAAGAACTGGAGAACAAAGAAAACATGCAAACCCAGAAGCATAGAGCGGTAAACACAGAGAACATGGGAGAACATCAGAAACATGCTCAGAACGGTGCAGTGTAAACATAGGGGTTAACAGACAACTTCTGGGATGGTCTGGCAAACTTATACACGATGAGACACAGGTGCAGACACCACAGAAATAAATGAAACGAATGAAAATCTGGTTCAGTAGTCCGGTAGCCTGGAGTGTGTGAAAGTCTTGGGAGGGGGAAGGGGAGACACGGGCAAGTGTGTGACAGTATGGATGCAGTGATATGGTTCATGGTTGGAAATTTGCCAAAATAGGAGCTATGTTCCATAAATAGCTTATTGTCATAAATTAGGCTATCAGGTGCATGTGGAACTTGTTTACTTGTTTCAGGCCTGTTTCCCAAAAGAAGGATTATAAGGCTATTGTAGAACCGCAGCAGCAAACTGCCAACAGAAGCTACAGCACTACTGTAGCTATCTGAGGATGACACAGTCCAGATGTCTCTCCCTCTCTCTCTCTCTCTCTGTCTCTCTCTCACGCTCTCACTCTCTCCGTTTCTCCAACCATAGGCCACTATGCCCGTGGAGAGAATGCGTATGCGCCCATGGCTGGAGGACCAGATAAACTCATGTAAAATACCAGGCCTTAAGTGGGTCAACAGGGTAGGTACAACGCTGTTTGTCTCGATTGAGAAAAATCTTCACTTTTAATAAGAGATGTTAAGCCAAATTAGATTTTGTACTGTAAATGTGCAATACCTCTCTCCTAATTATGCAAAAACATCCTTATCAGAATGATAACCTGCATGTGTCTGCTCGTTCTGAATGGTGCATACTTCCAGGAAAAGAGAATTTTCCAGATTCCATGGATGCACGCTGCACGGCATGGCTGGGACGTGGAGAAAGATGCACCTCTTTTCCGAAACTGGGCCATACACACAGGTACTCTAAAAACACATGTATGCACGTGTGCACGCAGATCTATTCAAACATGCTTTTACTTATCTGCAGCCTTCTACTCACTCATGTGCTAATTCTGACTGGCTGAATGACTTTATGACACATTGACTCACTCACTCAGTCACTCACTCTCTCTCACTCACTCACTCACTCACACACTCACTTTCACTCAACCACCCACTCATTCAAACCCACTCATTTACTCTCTCACTCATCCACCCACAGAGCTCCAGACAAAATAAAAACCTTAGGAGCGATTGGCTTCTAAACACAAACTATTTGGGAGCCAAATGATTTTTCAGGAGCCATAAACTCTGTCAAATGTGATATAAATTTAAAAAATGTTTTTACGGTACATTTTGTCTCCAAGAAATCACGACATGGACTAAATTGTTGCCCAAGTAAAACACAGTGTTTCTCCTGTAGTTAATGTTTATTTTTCTTAGAAGGCACTCTGCAAGAGGTTGCCATGTCGTGTGAATCCTGTCAAACAAAACTCAATGTGTCAACACTGAGCTCGATAGAGATGTCAGTCACGAACAAGTCAGTTCTTTGACTAAATTTGGTAAAACGAAGAGCCGTTTGGGAGCCAAAGGAACCTGATCTTCTTGGTGATCTGATCCAAATGATCCGACTTATTAAAAAGAGCCGAAATTACCATCACTAACTCTCAATCGAGCCTCACTACAATCATGTGATAGTATAGGATGTCACTTTTCTAGGACTCACTCACTCATTCACCCACTCACTCACCCACTCACCCACCCACTCACTCACTCACTCAGTCACTCACTCACTCGCTCTCTCTCACATATTCACCCACTCACTCACTCACTCACTAACTCACCCACTCACTCACTCACCCACCCACTCACACATTCACTCACTCACTTATTCACTCGCTCATTCACTCACTTACTCATGCTGTCACTCACTCACTCACCCGCCCGCTCACTCACTCACTCACTCACTCTCTCTCTCTCTCTCTCTCTCACACATTCACTCACTCACTGACCCAAACAGTCACTCTCTCACTCACTCACTCACTTGCTTAGTCACTTGCTCACTCACTCACTTCCTTACTCAATTAAAAATTGAATGCATCTGAATCATGGGCCTGATACATTTGGTAACTCTTCTTTTCATACAATATTAAGGAAAATATCAGCCAGGGGTGGACAAGGCTGATCCAAAAACATGGAAGGCGAATTTTCGCTGTGCTATGAATTCCCTGCCTGACATTGAGGAGGTGAAAGACAAGAGCATCAAAAAAGGAACTAATGCCTTCAGAGTTTACAAAATGCTGTCAGCGTCTGAGAGACAGTCAAAGAGAGGTCAGTACCTGTTTCTCACACAGTCGCAAAGGCACATTCAGACAGGTGGGCCTGGCCGTACTTCCATTAAACACTTTGGAAAATTACTGTATACTGCAGTAAAATGATTTTGGTTGTAAAAGCATATAATAAAAAGTTGTAATAATATAATAACACAAGTTGTATGGCACTTTTAGAACAGCTATTTCACAATGCATTCAGCTAGCGAGGTGAATAAGATGAACTTACGAACAAGAAGACAAAACAGCTTCAGTTTGGAGGAACCTTTAATAGTGTATATGTTTTGTACTGTGTACTGAGAGTGCTGTGGATTCCTTTTTCCATAGGAAAGAAGAGATTAGATAAGGAGGCAAAGATAAAGGTAAGGCCCTGGGATTTGTCAAATGACTCTGAGCAGCTTCTTTCACACTCGAAGCCACACTCCATATACACCTGAAGCCACCAAGTTGTTTCAGTTGAACACCCATGCTGAGAGTATGTATCTTCTGTGGTGCTCACTCTGGAGGTCAAAAGCACGACCATCTTGTTGTGCCTTGGTTATGATTGTGTGTGTGTGTCCTGCAGGAGGAGCTGCCATGCCCTGTGTCCTCTGCCTGGGAGAGCACCAACGGCTCTGCAGCGAACACAGAGCACAGGGGTGCAGGAGCGCACACAGTCAAACAGGAAGCAGACCAACCGGCAGTCACAGGTACAGCAAAATAGTGAAGCATCAACGTACACTTGTGTGCATTTCCAGTCACATACACACCTCTGTCGACTGGAATCGGGGCCGCCAATTAAACTTTAATAGTCTGTGAGGCTATTCTGGTTTTTCGCCAGGAACCTTTGTGTTCAGACTTGCCTGCTATTGTCTTTTTGCCCCACTTGATGTGGCTCCGCCCTAGGCAGATATGCAAACCATTTCAATTCAGTTCTATGGAATTTTGTTTGTGCAGCACTTTTTTTCCCACAAGGCAGCTGAACAGAAATCTGGGCCCGGGCCCTTAATTAGCAAGCCAAGGATGACAGAGGGTGGTGGTGGCCTAGAGGTAGGGTACTTGTCTCTGGACCATGAGGTCATGGGTTCAAATCCTACCTTTAGCACCACCACTGGATTCCTGAGCAAGACCCTTAACCCCAAGTTGCTCCAGGGAGACTGTCCCCTGTATTTAGGGAATGGAAGTCGCTTTGGATAAAAGCATCTGATAAATGCCGTAAATGTAAATGCAAGGAAAAACTCCACAAGATGGCATGAGGAAGAAATCCGTCCACCCGGAAGCACCGGAATAGTGAAGTTATAGTCAGTCACATGTGCATTCCCTCTTCCATCATGTTGTGATTGTATTTTTAGAGATTGAAAGGTTTGATTGTGTGACAGTGGAATACTCAGCTCTGCTCTCAGATGGATTGTTGTTCTAAGAATGGAGCAAAACGACATGGGTACTCAAACCCATTATAAGTCTGCTCCAAACCATTATGCCGGTGTGGGTTATTTTAGGCTTGTTTTCAGCAGTGTGACTCACCCTCTGGTCAAAGATTCCCAGGCCGATAAAAACACAAAGACGTTATTCTTTGCTTTTTTCCTTTTGTTTTTGTTTTCTTTTTTTTCCTTTTTGTTGTTGGTCCACACTGACCTGTCCTTAATACAGTGTATCCAGTTGTAGCATTTTAATTACTTGAAACTTTTTTCCTTTCAGTTTCCAGTGGATACAAAAGCACACCTGGTTTCTTTTGCAGCAGCCTTGGGTGAATTTTCTTTTTAACCACGGTTGGTTAGCCTAAATGTGAAAATGAAAATAACTTTTTACCTTAAAGTCATCCTGGACCTCACAGGATACAAACATCCACATTTTTATTCAGTACGTGTTTCTAATCAGCTTTGTAGTAGCTTTACACTTTAATTGCTGTTTTCCTAATTGCATCCTTGGCCTCCCTTCAGATAGGCCCACAGGGTCATATCACGACTAAGGAGAAGGCTGATTTAGAATCATTTGAGTCTGATTTATCAGCACACACAACATCTCTGTTTCTGTTTGTCCTACCCACATTATTTACCAGGAAATGCCAGTTTAATTATTTCCACCATTCTGTTTCAACCATTCATCTGCTTAGAGTTAGCCCAGTCTGACCTAAAGCGAGGAATTCTGTGTCAGCTACCACACACATCCTTCAAGAACACCCTTCTGCACATATGCAGACATGCTTAGCTGTGTTATCGGTTCCCCCTTGTATGTTCTTCATATTCACTCTCTCTTCCCTGTTTCTCTTCCACAGAAGTGGGTGGCCGCATACATTCAGAAGACCATCTGATCATCCCAGAGGTGTGTCAGACCATTGAGGTGGTGACGGAGAACGAGGAGCAGGCAGTGAGCTCCAGCCACCCCTACCCTCTCCAAATCTCTCCAGTGTCGTCATATGGAGGTCTGTCTCTCTCTCTCACTCTCTCTCTCTCTCTTTCTCTCTCTCTCTCTCTCTCTCTCTCTCTCTCTCTCTCACAGCCCATAAGAAATAGACCAGCCACACGTGCACACCTCACAGGTAGTAGGCAGGTAGTAGGCATCAATTAGCATGATTTCATTTGTTGAATGATACAGGGTGGCTGTTTGCAGTCATTGATTCTTAACAACATTCGCTTTTTGACTGAACTATTCCTCAAAGTACTATTTAGGATCATTTAAAGGAATCATTTGGAGAAAAAAACAACGGATGTTCCACTTACTCCAGATGTTTTTGTCAGCTGAGTCATATGTGATACCCAAAATTTGCCTCTTTACTTTAGAACTAGAGCTACGAGGTTAATGTTGTAAGCAAATACTTGAACCCAACAGTCATCCAAATAAAATACGTCACCAGAACTTCTTTCTACTCTCTCAGAAGCAAATCCAATGTTTCACTGAAGTGGCTCAGTCTTGTCATTGTGGTTTAGGACACTTACAATAGAAATTAGCGAAACGCTGGGGTCAGACGGAATCCAACTTACCTTCGCGTGCATGCATGTCACACAGGTATATGCGTGCTATATAACATTTGTGATTTCTGTTGGTGTATTTCTAAACATACAGCTTCATTTTAAAATTCAAGATTTACAGTTATTTATAAATTGAAATGACAGAAATCACAAGCGTCATCTGTAGCATCTCCATGTTTGCAAGTCAGAATTTGGAGAACACCTGTTGTCTAAAGTGGTTATTCAGCATGTAGTTTTTTGTTTTTTTTTCATTTTGTAGCTCATAGTGAGTCCTGATGTCTTTGGAAACTTAATGAGTAGCTGCGTGCAGTTTGGGCTGCATTCTGCACTCTAGTTGTTTTACAGATCTGACAGTAATGTTTCCAGAGTGCCTGGCTTTCTGTAGTTCTGTAAGAACCTGTAACTTGCTAATAGTAGTCCTGGTCACATCCACATTATAGGAAGGCAATGAAAACGCAGGCTACTGTTGTTGTCGTTATGAATGAGTGTTCATCCAGGCCATGGCATTTTAGTCCACTGTTACACAGAAACTTTGGTGCAGCCAGTCAAATTCCTTTCAAATTACATTACCGATGCTCCTCTGGTAAAGCTAATCCAACATGAATAGGGCTTTAGTTTCTCATTGCCTAATGCTTTGGCTACACAGGCATGTATTTCCCCAAAAAGCTCTACACATCAGATACCCAGAAACCACATGTTCCTCCATTCCTGATAGTTCTTTTCCAGTATGAGTACGTTCAGGACATTGTAAAGGCAACAGCCAGTATTAAAGGATTTGTGTTCTTTCCAGATTACGAAGTCCATTACGTAGGAGCGTCACTTTTAGGAAAAAGTGTCTTGTGTATAAACAGTGCATCAACAAAAGGTTTTCTGGAAACCAGGCGTAGTTACAATAGAATTGTTGCATTCACGTCCCGTGCCATCATTCTTTCGAAACAATTGAGATCCTCCACAGGCCCTGATTTTAACATATGACTCAGGTTTTCAGTAACAGTATGTTGCTCCGTGCCTACAAGAGTTAACCTCTTCTCTGGCTGTACTCCAACCAAGGTCATCAGCTTTGTGTTTATTGCTGAGGCTGTACCTCTGTACCTAAGCCACATCAGAGAGGAGAGAGTTAATGTGTAATCCTCCTGCAGACTTTTCTAAAAGGGAGATTTTCAGAGCCATGGCTACAATGTGCAAATGGGTTTCAACTTAGTTGTGAACTAGCACTCAGATGCATCTTTTGCAACCTGTTGTTAACCACAGGCTAAAACGAAAAGTCCCGGCAGGTGTGTGTTTTTAATGATCAACAGCCTCTCTCTTCTCTGAAGGTTTGAGGGAGGGGAGTGTGTGTTGAGTGCCTGTCTGGAGTGTGCCGTGGCTGTTCCGTTCATGATTAATCCAAACAAGTTTTTTTCCATCCGTGCTCCGTGCCAGATTTGAGTGAATTATTTTGTCTACTGCACACACCTTACCTGACAGCCCATAACATGCAACAAGACCTCCATACATGCACTTCATTTCGTGGTTAACTTTCTTCTAACCATGCACCTGTGTGGTTCACATTTGACCTTATTTGCAAAGATTTGTTCTGATTAAGGGGTTAGAACATCCCTGCATTCAAATCTCATTGTAAAGAAACGTAAATAACACTTGGAAGTGGACGTGAGCTTATTATTTAGGTCTCACTTGAAGGTCTAAGTTTGTAGTAGGGATGGCATGATAGCTATTCTATATTTTTTTTTAGATGTTTAACCTAAGATGATTATCTAAATTTGTCAAACAACCTACAAGAGATACGAAGCTAAGAACAGGACATCACACGATGTGTGTGGGTGTTAATCCAGGCCAGATTTGTTAGGATTAGATCATTCAGGGGTTTTTTTTCTTCCCTCCAATATCCAATCCAGTATTTTCTGCTGATATTGGATACACACCAGTTCCCATCTGTATAGAATTGGCTGTTGGACCAAAACAAGAAGGAAATAAAATGTAACTCGAAACGTAACAGGATTTTACTAGTAAGTAGTTTTGTAATTTTTTTTGGTAATTATTTAAGTAATTTCACACAATTTTGTTTGTTGTGACATTTGACACAAATAAAGGGCAGGTGATATATTCCAATTTGGAAAGAAAAAGGAAAATATAAAGATGAGAAATAAAGCACACACACCAGTCACTTACAACAGTGACAATATGTCACTACAGCCATTTTATCTATGTTTAACTAGTGAGCGTGGTTATGATACATGCAGCGCTTGTTGCCCCTTTATCAGAGTATCATGACTAAGCTGATGTTTACAGTCGGTGTGGAAATTTTCGGAGCACTTTATACTCGGAGAGACACAAGATCAGTCTGTTGTGGGTGAACTTGTTTTTCGTCCATCCACCTACTTTCTTTCTCTCACGCACCCTCCCTTTTTTTTTGCCTACAGTAACCTGTCTATCAGGAAATCCCTGAGTAATCATTCTTACCTCTGTCTCTCTCCCTCTCTCTCTCTCCCTCCCTCCCCCTCTCCCTCTCTCTTCTCTTTATGTGCACAGAGAGCGATACTGACAGTGTGCAGAGTGAAGAAGACTCCAAAGAGGTACGTGCAAAGCTTGTCAAAAGAGTCGCAGCTTCATAAAGCAGTGTGCTTTGATGTGGCGTGTCACGAGTGTAGTGGTGTGGATAACCCAAAAAAATGAACTACTCTGATGGTAATAATGTTGCAAGCAAGTAAACGTGGCCCTGCCTCTTTAAGATTACGTCAGATCAATGCCCAGAATCCACTCATTGCTCATTGTCTGCTTCCTGTAATGCTCGCAGGCACATGTTGGTCTCTTTAGAGCCAAGAACGACTGACCCCTGATCAGTGTTGTGGTTCTTTTGGTGCTTGACTGCCACTAAAACAAGCTGATCCAGGATCTTTACAAAGTAACTGGATCTTTGTGGCGTACTTTATACCTACTAGGACGAATTCCTCTTTGTTACACAGTGTACCCACAGCAAATTTGCATTTCCACAACTTCTAAGAATCTGCCACGCGTTTATAATGTAGTTATAATGTAACAGCTATAGATGTATAGGGATGTAGCTGCACCCACTTCCTTTTTTTTTTAAGCTTAGGAACTTAGACCACACAGTGGAGTTTCTGGTGTGTCTGTGGACTCCAACATTCACAACCTTTGGCTCAACCTCTATTTTCAGTTCCTGTCCTTTCAGGTTCTGATGTAAGCAAAACAGATAGAATGAAAAAAGAAAAAAAAAATGGACTGCTGTTGATAGTGTTTACAGGTTTTTGCAGATGTGCTGCAGCCGGTCTGCAAATTATTTTAAAAAGCTTCTAAATCCAGTGTAAAGTGTTTTGCTGTGTCCTTTCTTGGATAAGGGTTTATATAACATTCAGTGCCTTGCAGAACTGAGCCTTGATGGTCATTTGTACAACTTCTGTGGTTTACCAGACTAACTACTGACTGGTTTGGCCGAGGGAGAGCCCATATCAAGTAAGAGTTATGTAATTTATAT